>OZ014450.1:9880220-10480220 GCA_963966035.1 Acleris laterana | reverse complement strand
AAGCAGTGTTTCTGCTAATCGATGTGGGAATGAAGTCACCGGCTCCGAGAATGGCCATTAAGCCATTCAGCGCCTCGCTTAAAAATTAAATACAAAATGGGCTCGATAAGGAGTTCTTGGCACTTAAAGCGCGGTGTTCGACGCATTCTAGTTCAAAGCTGTGGTGCATGCGGAATTCGCAAGCAGCAGTTAAAATAATAGCTCTATTAATGACGTTTCATTGAACAGCTGCATAAAAAAAAAATGTGAAAGGAAGACAATATCCTAATGATGTTGGTTTTGCACTCTCTCGCACTCAACAGTTTTTTTTTTAAGTATAGGGTCAATAAGGAAAGATGAAATCTATGGCAAAACACCACAATAGCGTGGACACGTGACAAAATAAAGCATTACAATGATTGTTTTAACAAAGACATTTTCTTACTAAATGTGTCCAACATTTCACTTTTTTTATTTTAACTGATTGGTCATTAAGGTAATCAAACGAACTGCAGATAAACGAATCGTAAAATAACTATCAAAACTAATCAAGTTTTTGTGTTTCATCATCAACGTAATTAAAACAGCTCAAGGACTTTTCCTGCTGGGATTAGGCTCCACCACATATTGCTACAATGACAGATCCTGCGTTACATCCAGTGGTTCCTGGAGGAATAAAGCAAAATTAACAAATTCTGATATCATAGCACTTCCAGTCCTAGGGCTCTAAGCCTTTTTCGGAATAAACAGATCACTCGTATCGGCGTGTGGGCCGAGACACGGCGGCGGTGTCTCCCGGTGCGATATTGGACAGAGCTGGACTCTGTTCTGTAACCAGTTTAATAAAGACTCCTACTATTATAGGAATATGTCTGCAAGTTAAATAATGCTTTGGTAGTTTGGCTAACTTAAAATACCATGTCGCACTTTAAGGGCATTTTTCCACCGCGTCTGATCTGAAAGTTTTATTTATGACCTGTCTCTGAATAAGCATAGTGGTACTTACGAGTACCATACCATTTCTCTTTTCTAATATCTGTATCAGATGTCGTTAATAAGTAATCTATACGGCTGTTTGGACAATGTTATGTTGACACATAACTTTGTCACTAATATTTACCGATATCAAGATTTTTGGCTCTGCTGATGAGTCCGATATCTTGTCAGCCTAATACATTAGGTTCATTATGAATAAAAACACTATCAGTAATCACGGAGTAGCAATTTATTATCAATGTGGTTCTTAATATTTACTCATCCAGAGTAATAACAAAAACTTACCTGTTTCTGATGCTAATATTTCAGAAACAAGTCACGTGAACACAACAACCGACATGTTACCAACTTAACAATGAAATCTCTAGCAAATACGTCCCCCTGCAAGGCGCGCGAAGTGCAAAACACTGTCGGCGCGGGAGCAGCGTGATAAACTGCGCGCGGGCACCAGACACGTGGGCAGCGGTTGGCAACACTGTAACGGCTACTTTTTCAAAATTATATCACTGTCATATTACTGGCCACTTATAAAACGGTAATTTTGTTTTATGATCATTATAATTCGTTTTTTATCCTTCGATTAAATATTACTCTTGAGTTACAACACAATATGTATGTATGTATGTATGTATGTAAACACTTTATTGTACACAAAAAAAAAAAAACAGAAAATCTAATACAATACAGAGTTAGAATGTACAACGGCGAACTTATCCCTTAAAGGGATCTCTTCCAGCTAACCTTTGGGTGATTGAGTAAAATAAGAAAGCAGAATGCGGCAGACATTATTTAGTACAAAACAAAGTTTACAGAAACGGCGTTAACTAAATTTTAGACTTTGTGAATAAATGCTAACAGAGACATGCGAATGTCTATGGGTCACAGTTTCCACTTACCATCAGGCGGCCTGTGTGCTCGTTTGTCTTCTCAATGCCATAAAAAAAAAACATATAAAAGTAAAAATAAATAATAAACATAAAAACAATTAAATACACACGCTTATATATATACCTACACATATACATCATAAATATACAATACATATAATATATATAAAAATAAATTATATATATCATACAATTAAACAAAGGATAGTACCTACACAGTTATAAGGAGTCAAGCCAGTTATAAACATGGCGTCTTGAGTGTTCTTACCAAAACCCGACTTCATTGAAACTGAAAACAAAAAGCATAAAATTAAAACCGCACCACGAATAAATACTGTACTGCACGAGAAAAAACTAAACGCACACCAAAGTATGCTTTAGATGAACATTAGGTTTTTTGCCATGCAGTTATTTTTTTGATGCCAGGTTTTTATATGCGCGTTTAAGTATCTCTCAAAAACAAACAAGGAAGAAAGTGGCAACAGTCCGGAAGACTGCTTATATATACAAAAAATCTGCTAAAAAACAGATAATCTAATAGTAACGTAACTATGCCTTTGCTTCACATCCACTTGCTTGCTATCTCTATTGAGAGAGCCGTGAATCACATTAACATAAAGTTTTTATTCGAATTGTACGTTCGTATAAAATTAACAGGCGTATTAAATCAACGTTCCATCATTACTAGATAGGTGAAGCCACGAAAACAGCGGCTGGGCATAAGATTATATTTTGAAAATACGCGTATTATTTATATTGAACATCGAAAAGTTTTAGCTTTGTCGCTGCTTATGTAAAGTAATGTAGTATTTTTTATAATTTCCGGACATCATAATATCATATCATTACTGTTATCATCATCTACCTAGTCGAAATGCAAGCGCTGCTAACTTTTCTGTTTTATATCGGCTAGAAATATATGGAGTTAACGAGATCTGTCATCAGTTTACGTCGATCCGCCATATAAAATAATGGTATTAATAAACCTGGAAACGATTAAAAGCAGTAAAGCAGAATATTAGTTGGAGGTCAAGTTATTCCAATTTCAATATTAGGGGATAATCTTCTAAGAATAAAAGCTCAATAAAATGAAGTACATTATTATTATTATTATTATTAGCCCGGAATGTCCCACTGCTGGGCAAAGGCCTCCTTCCCATCCTTCCACGTAATTCGGTTTTGGGCAGTCTCCCGCCAATCGTGCTGAAAGGCTTCAAGCTCATCTCGTCATCTGCGCCGGGGTCTGCAGTACATATAGAAAAAAAAGTTCTGAAATAATAAACACAATGATTCCTTATCGTAATCCTATTGAGACTAAAATCGTATGTTTACATTGTTCTTCTATTGTACACGTGGTTTACGCCAATTGTCGATTTTCGAAAATAGCTACAGTATTCCCACCTTCTTAATACCGTTCGGCTGGCCATCGCTATCACGCTTGCACTCGCAACTGACAGATATTAGTCACTCGTGTGTCATAGAAAAACGAATATTGCTCATGGATAAATGTTTTTATAGTGTACAAGATTATTTAAAAATTTAATGTAAATGTATTATAAACCCCTATTATTATTTGGATTATGTCTTTTTATTTTTCTGATATGTTAATTAGATTTAAAATCAACAAAATATTTGCACGCTTGCATGCGGGCTGGATACACTGGAATATTATTTTGTAATACCTTAATTTATTACTGTATTCTAGCAAATAAACATATTTGATTTGATTTGATTTGATCGGTATTAAGAAAATAGTTGCACTGTAACTTAGTGTTGTGATCGTATCTTGACTAGACCCGCGGGTATTATTCAGCACCAACTGCAACATCAGCATGCTTTGCTTCTCGCCGAGCGCAGCCCATTCGGTCTTGTCTTGGGATATTGACGATGTTTTGGCGCGGTAGGTATGACTAATTATAAGCGTTCTTCATAGACTTCACAGTGTTCTTTAAAAAGAGAAGGCACCAATTATAATTACAGTACGGTAAACAATTATATTAATTTATGCTCCGAATTAAAGCTGCAGTTTTCGTGGCCTCAGCGGGAGGTTCTTGGCGTGTTAAAATATGACGTCATTTGATCGGGTTTTTAACTATGAATTCGTTTGACCCAGGGTCTCCCGCCCACGACGCCCGCATCTACCTACCAGGTGTACAGACCAACGCCAATTAGTCAATCTTGCATACTTTATTAAATGAGATAAGCACTAGCGTTAAAAATAAGGTATACAGATGTTTTAAGTGAAGCTATGTTTCGTTTTAATACCTAAATTAAAACTATAGTTTACGTGAAGAATTACGATGGTGTTCATTTTACAATTCCTAATAAGTACACAGTTCCACATATATCATAATAAAATCTTTGAAAGGATCTTTAATCTAGTAAAAGGAACTGAACCAACAGCACATTGTAATTTCTAGAGATATCAAGGAACAAGGTAGATCATTCGCTTATAATAACTCTACCATAAATATTGTGTGTGTGACGTCTTCACCTCTATTCCTCATCTTTGATAGATTCTTCTATACCAAACTAAAATTACGCTTTATGTTTTTGGAAATCTAAAATATTTTAAGGTTACCATGCTCACCTCATACCTACGTTTTCCTTGCATTAACTGCATCTGCACCTTTATGTTTCCTAAAAGTTTTACCCAAAATATTTTACAGTCAGATTATTCATCATTCTTCTTCAGACGCCTCTACCTCAAACTGCATGTATGCTTGATGTTCTCTGAAAATCTCTTCCTTGCTAGATTTCCTTACCACAAACTGCAACTACACTTAATATTGAAAAACAAAACTTTTTGCGGTCACCTTATTCCTTATCATTATTCTTTAGATTGCATTTACGTTTGACTCTTCCTCTCCAGATTTTCTACCCTGCACTGCAGCAGTAAAAGTCTTTCCAATTTTTTTTTACTGTCACCCTCTTTCTCTTGCGCAATAGATTCCTCTACCCCTTACTGCAAGTTGGTCGTGTCCCCTGGCCTGCCTGGAAAGCGTGGTCACGTGTACCATATTCGGGCTGACCCCGGGTCGCCGCTCGCCGCATCATAATTACCAGTGAAATAACCTGATTGTGATCACTGTACGCACACACTCACGCTTTGTATTTGTTGTGGCAGCGCTGCTCAAAGATTCAAAGTAATTAAATAATCATAATCATAATCATGTTTATTCATAAATTTTATATTACATGTCAGCTTATTTGTTTAATCGTAAATAAAATTTCTTACTTAAAAGAGAAAGAACAAAAATAATTTTATAAAATTAAAAAAAAGTCACATAATTTTGTATAGTTAATAATAATCTACTTATTAATATTGTGTAGTTTCTCTTGATTGTCTAGCTTACAAGAAATGGTTTGAAACTTGTAGATACTGTCAATACAATGTCTTTACTACTAACCTACTATTATGGACTAAGAATAAGTTTATGATTTTTCCTAAAACATATGCCTTTGTTTGTTTGTTTGTCTTGTTTTTTATTAAGATGCTACTCTTAATAAAAAACAAGACTTTGCAAGGAAGAAAACATTAACTTGAAATACTCGTACATTAACAACTTGATAGTTGATTACCAATCCTTTTTTTAATTTTGCTCTTAACATTAGCAATTACCAAGCAATTAGGTATTTCCTATCCTGAATTATAAAATACTGAAACAACTAAAAAAATACTCTCAAGAAATTTCATCTCCAAAGTTTGAGAGCCACGAAAGACAACAATGATCGTACTTACACGGAGCGCTGTACTCGTGTTGTGATCACCCGGCATCTCACATACCGACATATCTCCACCATTTTGTCTAACCGGCTGTTAAATAGCCGGGCCGAGCCATCGATACATCAATCAAACAAACAAACACGTATCATTTGAGAATCATTCCTTTTTTTTCGCTTCAATTAGATCTTTTGTGGCGTCCGTACAAAAACGGACATAAGTCTGAAATAAAATTTAATGCGTCGTTTAACATCTCTTAAGTTTGGTGGCCATTGTTGTTTTGACTATTGTGAGTGGTGAAACTGTGTGAATGGCGTGAGACTAAGACTGTTTCTAATATGCGTTTTACTTTTATCATTGGGAATTTCTAAACGATATTTTTTTTAATCTATGAATTTATTTCGCTCATTTGATCCCATTAGGACATTGTTTTACATTTATTAGGCAAATGACTGTATTTAAAAAAAATGCTCAATGTAAATTAATAACCGTGAGTCAAGTATGTTTACATTACAATCACTACATAGTATAAAACAAAGTCGCTTCCCGCTGTCTGTCCCTATGTATGCTTAGATCTTTAAAACTACGCAACGGATTTTGATGCGGTTTTTTTTAGTAGATAGAGTGATTCAAGAGGAAGGTTTTTATGTATAATAAATTTTGTTTTATGTACGTGTGTTATAGAAAACTCAAATAAACCGAAGCGAAGCGAGGGCGGGTCGCTAGTTTATTATAAAAAAAGTAGGAGTAAATTAGCAATGACATTAAGTAAATTGCTCAGACATACCTAAATAAAATTCTTACGACTAAAAGTTCAACGGCATTTAACAAGATCCTAAAAACATCAAATTAAAATTATAATTAAGCTTATGTTATACACACTTTATTAGCGAATACACGTTCCATTCACATTAAAGAGATGTTTGATCACAAACGGAGCCAAACGTCGATCAGCTTAATTGATCATTCACCGTGGTGCGGCCAAATGGGAAATATTTAAAATCAGACACTTAATCAATTCACTGATCACAGTGGGGCGCTCAATCACACGGTCTCGAGCACAGAATACAGAGAAAGAGACGATGCTTTTGGTTGGTGACAATTTCTGGCAGCACACTAATACTACAAATGCGAAAGTTTGTGTTTATATTTGTTACACTTTCACGCAGCTTTAAACAGATTTGAGTGAAATTTGGAATGGCGATGTATGTATGTATAAGCTATCGTCTGTCCCTCAAAAGCCATGATGATAAAGAAAAATTTCGTTATTAACTTGATAAAAAAAATAAACGCCTTTATTACCTTGTTTCAAAATGAATCTATATACACATTTTTATAGCTACGAGTAGATTCTAAAGTTTCTTAATTAATAAAATCTTGCAGTCGTCAAAATATGCTGGAGTTTTTTAATTTCTTATTTGTAACCTAAAAACAACGGAATGTTTTAATTAGTACTCTTGTCATTATTTTTAATTATATGTATAGTTATATTATAATGATTTTATTATGATGAGCAGAAAATACTTCTGAAAGTTTGAAACATTTATTTGGGACTATTTTCGATAATTAATGATTAAGGAAAGAGAAGATTATCCAAGCTCTTCAATGTTTTCGAAAATGTACAGTCAACCAATTTGATTCCTAGGCCACTATGGACTTTGTCAACGTGACGTTGTAAACCAAATCATAGGGAGTCTCTTACGTTTTGGTTGACAACGTCACTTTAACATAGTCCAAAGTTGCCTAGAAATCAAATTGGTTGACTGTACCTAAAATTTGGAATGTTCTGCAACCTGCACATCGCTACGCATGATCGAGTCTGCCTAACTCCGCGCCTGCGGCCGCAGAGCCCGTCGCCGAGGCGTCACACAATTCGTCAGCAGCCGGCAAGCAATCTCTACCACGGCCGCGCCCTTATCTCCCGTTTATGGCACGATCTTAAAAAAGATTTATGATAACGCACGCCAGGCCGAAGCCACAGTCACTTTAAAATAAATGACAAGGAGTCACTTCCAATTGTGATGGAAATGCTTTCTGCAGTAAAATTAAACGATAACCCTGTCGTTTAGAGATTTAAATGGCTTAGGAGATTTTATTGGGGCCTTGGTCCTGGGTTGTGATCTTGTCCCATTTTATGTGTCCCACCTGAGAGGGCGTGATATTGAAATGTTCCTCGCTTCGTTTTAAGACTTACTTATTATTCTTAACTTGAGCTACAATTTGTTTTTTGCACCGTGTACGAATTTTATTACAAATTGGTTTGTGTGCAATAACAAATTAATGTTAAACTGTTTTAGGTTTTACCTTGGCGAATGTTTACCAAGTGCAAATGTTATATTGAACATTTTGCACTTGGCCGGTTAAACTTGTAGAAATGACGAAATCATTGCGATGGGAAAAATATATTTAACAACTCACCTTTATTTTAAATAATAGATTTACAGTAAATGCATTATCTTGCTTTGCTATAGGGTATACCTTAGCGAAAAGAAGACTGTTAATGTATGTGAACAATGTCCCTTGACCTTAATTCATACGACAATGCCTCTTATCGATTCCTTTATTTCGTTCCAGTGTCCTTTTAAAAAAAGTAGCTTTAAGGTCTTAATTCTTCAGGGTAGTGATTCTCTGAACAACGACGGTCGGACGGACGGACGAGTGAATGTCCAAGCGGCGAGTTTAAGTAGTCCCGTCAGACAAAACATATTTTAGCGCGTGCATTTTCGTTTTAGCAGCATGGTTTCTGCCGATGTATCGAACGTATTAATCGAAAATGCACGCGCTAAAATGTGTTTTGTTCGCTCTGACAGTACAACCTAATCTCGCCGCTACGATTTCGCTCGTTCGTCCACCCGTCCGTTGTTTTTAAGAGAATACAATGTTGCTGAGCCAGGAGCCTTTTCGACGACTCCTTGTATAATTATTGGACGTTTTTATTATTTAGTTATATCTGATATGTCTGAATAAACATTTTTCTTTCTCTTCTTTTCTTCCTATAAAGAAGTATTTGTAAAAATTGATACGGTTGCTGGAGTATGACTAAATTGGTGCAGTGCCTGCAAAGATGATAATTTAATGGGCATGTTTTGTGAAGAATGACCACTTATCACCATTTTCGAATTTACTAATAAGATTAGTAGCTTGATGGAAATTGAGGCGGTAGTAAAGAGATTGAAACATAGGTACTCTTACACCACGTCTCTTAACGCTGCTACAATGTAATCCCTCCTTGATTAAAATTCGAGTGGACTTTCGTAGTTAGAATGTTAATTTAATTGTAGTGAGCCTACATCGAGTGTTATTATTATTACTAGTTTGTGTTACCTACTTGTGTATTTCATACCGATTTAATATTATTATATTATTAGTGGGCAAGTTGAATGGCTTTGTCCTGCATACAGCAGCACGAGACCAGTGTCACAGAAATGGTAACGGTTCAAAAACTAGAAGCGATCGTGGTACACACGTGTTTGCGTAATTTAAATAATTAGTCAAAATAAGTACCTCTAAGTAAAATGAGTGAGTTCACCATATTACTAATGTAATATTTGCGTAAAACAATATAGATTGTTGATTGATGGTAGAGTTGGATTGGTATGCGTTTTCCTTTCCGTAGTTACTACGTCTTTGTGCTAATTTTATTGTAAATAAGACGGAAAAATATTGTAAATTATTATAAATGTCAACAACTGAGATGTATATTAAACTAAATACATGTAACAAATATTTATAGCTGTTGCTTAAGTATAATTGCCTACTCATATTTCCAAGTCTTTAGCACTTAGCACCCTGCGTTCAAAAAGATGTAGTCCCATTGGAAGTGTTTGTATATTATAAACGTGACTACCTGAGATAGTCTTCGAGTTAATAGAAGCAGAAAATCGTTTTGACCGGCTGGTAAACAGAACCATGTGTAGGCTCATGTCGAGTTCTCAAACCATACTAGGTAATTTCACGCACCATATATTTTTTTAGTAAGGTCTTGCGCGAATGGATTTTGTGGTAACCGATCATCTTATCGAATTTCATTTCATTGAATGCAATATTCTGTCGAAACTATGATGTTTTCAGGATTATGTTAGGTTAGATTTGTGACAACTAAAAACAACTACCTCTTGCGGTGAGAAATGTCTTTCATAGGAATGGAAATTCTGCGTAAAGATACGTTCGTTGAAATGTGTTTCGGTAAAATAATAGGTACCTGAGAGGCTATTGCCTAACGCACTCGCAATCACAATCGTTTTCATTTTGAAAATCGAAGGCTTGTCTGCATACAAAATGAAACCAACTGTTCCATTCTGAAACCGATTTTGATAGCGAGTGAGTTAGGCAATAGGCCAGCTGGTGTATGTATGGTGTTGCGGCCGAACGCTATTTTTTATCACACAACTCAATTTGACCTCTCAGTCTAAGCCATGACTAGTACTAGCCAAATAAACAATGCCAATAGCATATATTGTTGCAATGCTATATACTTATATTTTAATAATTTAATGGGTTTTGTAAACCACAGACACTTCTAGTTCTTAATAATGACGTTTGCAGTGTTTTTAGCAGGTACTGTTTTCGAGCGTGTTGCTTTTAGTCCGGTGCCGCGGGAGGTCTAGCCCATTCGTATTACCATGTAACATTGTATGCAAAATGCCGCAATAAATACGACTTAATTGTCTAATTACACATTCGCGCTATGGAAACTGATACGGTTCTGCGTAATAAGGTATTAGAATTAACCTTTCAATGGTTTTGAACCCGGATTGGTTTTCATATTTGAATGTGACTTGAATGCAACAAAGTTGTTGAACTATCACATTTCTAAAGCTCAACCTCCTTAACCTCGGCTCTTCTATGGTCAACCGGACGCAGAACGGGAATACTCTTTACCAAACAGTCAGTGTTCTGTCGTCAGCGAGGAATTAAGTAAATTATCGCACTTCAAATATTTTAGATATTTTTTTTTGTTAGCCTGTTCTTGTGTCCACCTGCTGGGCAAACGCCTCCCCTCTCTCCAGTCATTCCTATATAGAGCATGGTCCCGCCAATCACGCACAAATCCATCCAGGGTAGTCATTCTCTGAACAACGACGGTCGGACGGACGGACGAGTGAATGTCCAAGCGGCGAGTTTAAGTAGTCCCGTCAGTGCGAATAAAACATATTTTAGCGCGTGCATTTTCAATTTAGCAGTATGGTTTCTGCCGATGGACCGAACGTATAAGGCTGCTTAATTGAAAATGATCGCGCTAAAATTTGTTTTGTTGGCTCTGAGGCTCTGACGGGACTTCCTAAACTCGCCACTGAGATTTCGCTCGTTCGTCCGCCCGGCCGTTGTTTTTGAGAGAATAACACCCCAGGTCAACCCGCCATTTCCTCTTGGGTCTACCTCTACTACAATCTCCGTCACGTGGATCAAAGAGAATATCCACATACAAATTATTTGATTGAATATACAAAGTGGTTACAGAATCATCAACAAGTTTTTAGAGTTGTAGGTAATTCTGTAGCTCTGCCTACTCCACTCTGGGAACGAAGGCGTTAGTTTATGAACCTATGTATGTATATTATACAAAGTACACTTATAGCCGAATGTATCGCCGGAAATGCTGCAGTACGTAACGAACACATCAAATAAGGTCCAAAATACACCTCAGCAAGTATGCCAATAAGGCCAATTTTCCAATTTTTGTGTTATCACTTGCATCCATCGGGATTCCGGTCTTCACCAGACTAATCAGTATATCTTGGGAAATTCTACCGTCACTTCATTTAACCTTAGTTAGGGTTCCGTACCCAAAGGGTAAAAACGGGACCCTGTCACTAAGACTGTCTGTCTGTCACTAGGCTGTGTCTCATAAACTGTGGTAGCTAGATAGTTGAAACTTTCACAGATGATGTATTTCTGTTGCCGCTATAATAAAAAATGCTAAAAACAGAATAAAATAAATGTTAAAGTGGGGCTAAAACGTGTTTTTTTTGCCGTTTTTTGCTCAATATTTATAACGGCACCATGTAGATGCTTGAAATAGTCGCAGAATATTTAGTCGTATATTAACTTTAAAAATGAAACAATACTTTTAAATAAAAAAAAAGTGCAATTTTTTGTTAATGTTGTATAGATAATGGTGGCCGGTTTTTATAAGTACGTATTATACTCAAAGCAAAGGAATTTTGTTATGTATTTACTTACACCACCCGAAACGTAAAAGTATAATATTGGTACCGTACATCGGTTGGATAAACAAGTTAAGCTGCTTAATATTGCTGTTTTATTGTATAAATCCACAACGCAGACCTATAAACAATTTCACACGGTAATATCCCTAGGGAACCCATAATACCCTTTATTGATTTTTGTGGTCAAATCAACGATACTGCTCTTGAATTTGTACAAATTATAAAAGCCTCAGCATTACTTCCAACGGGCCGTTTCATCAAAGTAAAGGTATTTATACACTACTTCAAGAACCGTCATTTTAAATAATTAATTTTACTACTGACAAAAAAATGTGTTGTGGAAGCAATGAATGTACATTATTTTTTAATTTGCGAATAAAATAATAATGTAATGTCTGATCACCCTGAGATCAAGTAACTCAAAACCAGGGAAAAGTAAGGAGGAAAGAGCGCTTCAAAACTCGACAGGGCTTGGCCAAAATCTAGATAGAGAATCACTTATTTTCTTTGCGTCATATTGAGTAGGTACGTAGGGTACTTCTAGTTTTTCTCAAGTAGGTAGATAATTAAGAGTATAATAAAGGTCAGATTTTTTTCCAAACATACTTGATATCAAGTATTCAAGCGTTTACCCACGCATTTTTCGGAATACAGAAAAGATTTAATAGGAAAAAAAGTAAGTAACGAGAAACACTAAAACCACCACTGGTCTTCCGTTGGGCCACTTAAAAGCACCGAAGGTAACACAAACAAAAAAAACTTGTTCTAAACATGTCCCGCAAATCCTGCCATGTCAAACGTAGTCAGTCAGTGAGCATGCCCCTTACGATGCTCATAATCGAACCTTATCTGCCACGAAGATAATCTCGACCGCGGTCACACATTGCTTTTGAAATTATTTTATCTTGTATTGAAAACCTGCGGTTATCATCCGGAATAATAATAACATTACAATATTTTGTACATTAAGTGCGGTCGGAGAACGGGTTTGAGAGATGGAGCTAGAAAGCCGCGTATTAAAATGTTAGAGATGTAAGAAAGTGTTGCAAGGTAATTAATAAATAATTGTTAATCTTTTCGTTATCTTTTTTACCTTTACATCTTTTTAACATCATCACCATCATCATTTCAGCCAAAAGACATCCACTGCTGTACACTAGGCCAAAAATGTGGTCTACCACCCTACGGTTAAAGTTCATTTACACGTCATTATCATGATACAAGAAGTTCGAGTCTCCCTTGCAATAATATTATGACTTATGACACTGACAAGTGTCAAACTTAGCGATAATTAGATCTCACAGAAACTTTTGTCAAAATCGGTAGACCACATTCCTGGTTTCACATTCTATCCGCTATGATATCCGGCCTGATATCCGCTAACTCCTAAACCACGCAACGGATTACGATGTGGTTCTCACCATTACTTAGATATTTTTTTACGGATAGTTTTTCTGTATAATAAACTCTGGTTTGTTTAAGGATGTAACAGAAAACTCACAGTAACCGGAGCAAAGCGAGGGTGGGTCGCTAGTAAAATTATAATCCTTTTAGGTTTAACTGGTCCGTTTCGTACTATTTGCTAGGAATATCCTTCAGTGTTGGTCTACATTTTAATAAGATGAAACGTTATTTATAAACCTTACTAAATTACCTTAAAACGAAAACCTTTTAAGTACAAATCAGTCTGCCTTTAAAAACATCTCAATATAATTTTACACGAACACGTAGTACTTAAAAACATAAATTTTTATCATTTCGTTCACCTCAGACTAGCTGTCATATTGTGTTTACTTTATTCTTTCTCTTGTAGCGACGACATTTCTTTTATCAATGACTCTTAAACAGCACTTATTAAAAATGTGGGCGGGAATTATTTTCGTTCCCTGCATTATTGTCCACAAATTACGAGTTTGTTATTTCTTCACGACTTATATTGTTAAACATCGGTGCAATGAAACGCAAACAATCAATATTTTCTTACTAAAATGGATGTTGAAGGCCCTCCAGATCATCTTAATGTCAAATAATGAGTGTCTCATAAAATTTGGTTGCACTAAATTAAGCAACATCTCATTTTGTACTGTATTTAAAAGTTGCAAAACCTAAGTGGATTGACCTTATTTTATTTGACACTCTTTTATTGTATTTAAATATTCTAATTATACCCTCAAACACAACAAGTTTGCCACACCTAAAACGTTTTAAAATGGCTGAGTTTAACGAATTTCTAGAGTTGATAGATGTATAAAAGTGAAGATGATCAATACCTTTTTATTAATAGACCAAAGGCATTCCCATACGGCTTCCAAACAAGGAGAATGGATTCATTACCTTACTTTAAAAAAATAAACCTATTCAAACTCACCAAACGTTCAAAGATACTATAGAAACACGAATTATATTTTAAATGAGGAACATCGTATTGTCTAATGATCAAAGAGCCATGTTCTAAAAGCTTTAATCACCAATCAGGATCGCCAGTTGACCCCTCATTGACACGAGTCCTGGACTCATCTCGTAGCAATTAAAACAATCACTGAGAGTGGTATCGGAACCGCATTCCTCCCTATTAGCATTTGAAGACGGGAGGGAGCTAATGAAGATGAAATATGTACGATCAAGCTGTTAAAAATTTCAAGATTGGTTTATAAATAAATAAATATTTGAATGATCAGAGGATAACCATGTACAAATTGGCCTAGTCAATACTAAACAACGACCAATTTTACATAAACTATAGAAAAATGATTTACAGAATTTTATGTAAACAACCAAGACCAAGAATCAATTAATAATTTTTTTTATGGCATTGTGAAGACAAACGAGCTCACAGGCCACCTGATGGTAAGTGGAAACATGACCCATAGACATTCGCATTCACAAGACTGCAATGCAATCGTAAGACTGCAAATGCGTTGCCAACCCTGAGGACTAAGATGGAATGCCTCTATGCTAGTCATTTCACCGGCTGTCTTATCCCCAAACCGGAACACAGTGCGAACACTGCTGTTTGGCGGTAGGTCATCACAAAAATATTGGTTCTTACCAACGATCCAACCCGGGACTGTCTAACATCACAGACAGGGCCACTACCAACCTTACTAATGATGTCGTGTATGATGTCTATGGTGGTTTAAAAAATATTAATTTGATAAATTCAGTTATAGTTTTAAGTAAATTTGGGTAGGTAACAACATAATTTACTACGAGAAAGTTTCTGTGCTAAATATTTTCGGCTTATTTTACCTACTACATCTTGGACTTTGGGACTCAGTATTTATTATTTTTTTAATTTATTGAGTGAAATAAAGGGTCTCAAGTATTTGAATGAATTAACGGAATATTTTTTAAAACAATACTATACTAACGCTGGTATTGGTTGGTACAGTTATTGGCGTTATGGAATATGAAGATACAGTATTTAATTTAAGGATCTAACTAGATTACTTCCAAGCTACTGTACAATTATTATTTAAGTAAGATGTCCTAATATTGTCTTAATTTTCAGGTAGGTCAGTTTGTGTGCTAGCTAACCACCTAACCAAAATCACAGGTTTTACTTTCTATTTACTTTTAAAATTGACTTAGGGCTGATTTTTCAATCTCTAGACAACATTACCAGTCAGGTAAATTGTAGTACTGTCCTTTTCTTTGTCATAAGAAAGGTAAGGACAGAACTACAATTTACCTGACAGATGGTGTTCTCTGGAGATTGAAAAATCAGCCCTTAAAGGTATGCATCACTAACGTAAGCTGTTAAACTGTTTGCCTTATATTGTGTTACTTCTTCCAATAATAAAAGTCGTCGGTAAAACTGAAATATTGCTCTAACGTGTAACACAAGATACGTTTGAAAAAGCGAAACAATATTCCGACGACTCGTAAAAATGCCCAAACTGAATAGCAACAATGAGACATTCGACGAAATTTATTGACGTAATTTATTTTCTTGAAGAAATTAAAAGTTTGTGTGATACCTACATCTAAAGATTGCAAAATAACGAGAGACGGAGAGATAATAAGAAATGACTACTGAGATAAAAAGTTGCTGATATCAACAATTTTTGGAAACTGAATAGTCACCTTAGTAGGAACTTTTTAAAATGTATAGAAAATCCTCAAAATTACCGAGTAGGTATAGTATTTAAACAGTTATGTTTGTAGTTATATAAAATTGATGCAGCTACCTAGGATTAAAATGTTAGACAAAACCATGCAACAGAAAACTATCCGTCGACTTCATGATAATACTTTGGTTTATTTGAAAACACAAAATTAGGAATGAAAGCGCCACTGGATACTGGATGCAGTCTTATTTTTAAGTTCGTCGATCTTCATCGAATGAACGTTAAAATACTTTTCACATTTACTCAAACGTCTAAAAAAACAGTTGTAGGAACCATTAAGTGAATGTCACAATATCATTTATCATAAACTAAACAAAACGTTATTTCAGTGTGCTCAACTAAAGATACATATCGTAAAAAACAAATAAATCTTACTGAGAAATCACCATAACAATGAAAGAAAACCAATAATCTATAACATAGGGAGGCTGGCAGTATTTCATATTAATAATGCATTTAGAACTAATTTTAATGCGGTGAATGTACTAAAATAATCTTTTGACAAAGATAACTTTGGTATCTATAAAATTGAACACAACCTTAACCTGCAAGAGGACATATTCGATTGTTGAATGGCAACGTGTTTGTACGAGTGTAAATGGGTTGTGGTGCAGTCGTAACCGGCCGGAGAGGCATCGGCTCCGAGCCCGGGGTGTCAAGTCATTGGTCGTTAATCTATATTAAAATAAACGGCATTGTTTTCTCTTCCACTAATATTTAATTAAGTTACTTGCCTACAAGTTATGGTAAATCAAGATAACAACATTCTTTAAGAAGTATAAGATTTCAAATCAAAATACGTTAAAGGGGGAAACATCGGACTTAATATCAAAGTCTCTGCATGGAAAAGCAGGTACCTAGTTTTGCATGAGTATCGGCATAAATTCATACATATTGACCATGGTCTCGAACATATCAACGAAAACATAATCATTTATTGTTGATATTGTTGTCTGTTTGTTTGTTTCATATTTCATTTTGTATTCTTTATTATACCAAAATCAATTTGGAATCGCTTGTTATTTGAAACAATATCTCACAGCGGTATAGTTCAGAGTTAATCGGAACGCTAAAGATTGTGTCGAGAGACAAGGGTAAAAAAAACAATCACGAGTACAATAGCGCAAGTCATAGCTCTCAATAGGCCAGCCGATAGTCCAGCCTGGGTGTTTGCCAGTTCAATTATCATTACGAGGCAATTCCCGCCGAGTCACCTTACTGTGGGTGACCCGCATTAAATCGGTTAATTCAAACTATTTATCAACTCGATTCGTTATGCATAGGATCAGATTTTGAAACTGTTTGATGATGTTATGGCATTCGGCTCCATTGTGCCGCTCCCGCCGGCTTACTTGGATGGGTGTGTACTATGATAATCGACGCGTCCGATTGAATCTATTGAATGGCTCGAGTTAAATAGTGATACAATTAAAATTGTACCGATGGCTGTCACGCGACGTCCGAGGCTAATTTTCGAACAACGTAAATACAATCAGACTTTGTTCCCATCGGCTGAATGGGCCACAATGCTCGCCTGACACAAATGAGCACCTAATTGGAACGCTGCGAGTTGCGACACCGCTGGTAACTGTGCAGTTGTTGCGATAGGGTTGATTCTCACACGAGGACTTTAAGCCTGCACTTATCAAACTTGTTGTGAAATACACTCTTGAGCCATGTTTCTGTACTCTGCTTTAAGGGTGACTCTCTTATAAATCATTTTTTTTAAATATCCGATGAAATAATAATGACGAGGCTATAAATTGTCAGGTTGTCGAACATAGAAGTCAGTGTATTTTTAATTTGGTCGTTGGTTTTTTGAAGAAGCAACTTGGCCAAAGCGGTTATAATCTTATCGTGCCTAACGCGCCACAACTATTCGGTAGTTTTTTCTACCTGTTAATACTTTGTCGACGAATTGAAATGTGAGATGTTCAAGAGAATGATACCCCTGATGTTGTATGAAAAAACTCTTATTTAAGAAATAATTCATATAATATTAAGTTACTTCTTAAACATTGTTTCTGGTATGCTTGGCCTATACACTTACCTGCCTATTCTTACGTTTTAAACAGCGTATCATAACAAGGTATCTTAGGGTTCATGCCCTGACTAAACACTAGGGTTAATTTCCTAATGAGAACATCGCTATCGTAATTTGAGGACACGTCTTATAAACTAGCAGAGCTGTCTAATTATAATTTAATTTAATTTTTACATTGAATTTTGCTTTATGTAAGACAACCTTAATAACATTTGTATGTCAGATTTTATTTTCCCTTAGTGTTCGAGTATAAACACACGGTTAACCTATTTTGGTTGAAATAATGTGTTGTCACTTTCACTTTTCAACACGTTCAAACACACACATTCAAAATATTGTAAAATCTTCTTGGTTATTTGGTTTTTGAATTAATTTATCTTTTTAATGTGTCTGTTAACTCTTGACTTTTGTATTTACTTCAATATCTCACTGAATGCTATAACTTTAAAAAATAAAAAATTCTAGCACTAAGAATATTATGCAACGATACAAAATCAAGTTCGCCTTGTTATTATTGCTTCCAAGTAAGGATAAAATTTTAAAAAAGTATTTATAAGTGCATCTGTCTGTACATTATGCTGCGTAAAGGCTAGCAATGTACAAGTTGCAGAAGATTGTCGAAAGTGTTCGAATCGCGAATCTTTTTCAATTTCGGAAATATTTAAAAGCATTGAACATTTTCTTACAAATATGCGAAAAAAAAGGTTCTTAGAAATTACATAAAAAATGTCATAGAAAAGTGGCACTATTTGAAAAGTTTCTGGTCGGCACAATGCTAGTTTAGGCGTTGTATTTCAATTCGTCAATAACGCAACAAGCTTATACAAAAGCGCAACCTTACTTAGACAATAGGTGTAGAAATGTTAGGGACACGCCAGTAGCGATCGCCGATAATCCCGAACTCTATTTGGTGACATTTTGAAGTGTGTCACTCAGAGCTCGTGTAGCGTCGGTCGTGACGGGCGAAGTGGCGAGTTCGTGATCTAAATTAATTAAACAGAGACACAAAACTAAAGCTATCACGATTGGTTGAGATGGGCGTATTGTGGATGTGGTTTTGCGCTGAAGAATATTTTGGATTCGATTTTATTTGAGCTGGAGGTAATTTTAAATTATTTACCCGCTAGCAAATTTCTATGTAGAAAGGTGTATGTAAACATTATTGAAAACACGGCATTTGCTGCATTGTTTCATACATTAAAATTGGATTTTATGACACTTTTCAACGTAATTTCCAATTTATTTACAATCAGTACAGATCCTGTTCTTACCTTTTCTGAGTCATTCAGGACACCACAGCCGCCTGCGCATCCATACGGCTAAAATCACATAAAAATCCCTACGGCCCACCGCTGAGTGGCATAATACTCGCCAACCGTCACATTTCAGAATACAATATGCTAATTAGCTGTTGTTTTTGATTTGCTACAAGCTCTCAGAAACGAATGCAAATTTTTAACCTTTAATTACGCCTTGGACACGACTGACGACGGCGTTAAAGATGCAGTTTTAAGAATTGTCTGTGTTTACCCTGCGTGCGCGCAGAGATTTAATATGGTAAGCGGATTTAACCGGAGAGGTACGAGGTGACTATGAAAATGTTTATTGCTTGTTTTATTAGGGCTGCCTCTCCGGTTTGATTTATGATTTAAAAATAAAATTATTAGAATCTGTAGTTAATGAGATAACTAATGGGCAAAACTTTAAAATCATTTATCGAATTTGTGATTGATTAATAAAACGTAACAGAATCAATACACAAATACGAACCACACACGATTCTAATCAAGTGACACTTGTAACGTCACACAATCGTGAGTTCACTTCCATTGAAAATGTCTCCAATCAACAATAGAAGGCGACATTAATTCTATCCATCATCTTGCATCCGAAAAGGGTTGAAGTTCATTAAGGGACGCATTCCACAAGTATTATTCTTTGAAAACTGGTAATAAAAATAATAACAAGGCGGCCACCCTGCCAAGTGCTATCAGCTCCATCTGTTGTCGTTGCGGACAAACTCGCCTAATGAACGATGATAAATCATATTCGAAAGGCGGCTCGTGGCCCGCTCCATGTTATTCTTTTGTCACTTATCTAGTGATACTCCCAGATAGCGCTTAATGCATTGACGCTTGTAGCTTGACTTGGGACTTTGAAGGTGGTTTTAAAGGCGTATTGGACTACGTAATGGTTCGATAAACGAATTAAGGTAAGTTATTTAGGGGCGAAATTGTGAGGTGTCTCTCTTGCCGTGTCCCTGCCCGCACACCATTGTGCTTACTAATGATTTTATGCAAATGCAGCCTCTTTAGATCGGAGTCTTAGCGCGATCTTCAACCGTCAGGTACCAGGCTCATTAATTTGAAATATGACTCGGGAATTTTTACAATGTTGAGATATAAATTAGTATTCTTATCAAATGACAAGTGGGAAATTGGGTAAGTTTTTCTTAATTTTAATGGGGAATTGTGAGTGATACCTGTGGGCTTAGCACAATTTTTTTTATTATTCCCTTAATAATTTGAGACGTTTTATTGAGTAAATTAATGGTAAGGTAAGTATGCAACTTTTACGAGCGTGTTGCCATACTGTCTAGGATAACAATAGTCTCAGCTGGTATTTAAAAAGTTAAAATGATTTGTACGTTTGTCTATTTTTATGTTTGTTACGTATTTACGGATACCGGTAAATTACTGAACCGATTGTTGTAAAATTTAGTGTAATAGCCCAAGCTAGGACTATAGGACATTAAATACTTTACAAGATCTACACGGACAAAGTCGCGGACGAAACTAGTTATGTAATAAGTAAAGGCTTTTAGACGCCTTTTGACATTTTATGACGCAAAAAAACATTACACTCCGTCCAAATGCCAGATCCTCGTTAGTCTCCGCTTAGCATTGCACTGCTGCTTTGTCATATTTGCCCACCTGTTGTCTCCGCGACATACGTTCTCTGCCCACGCCCATTAAAAAGTGGTATTATCCTTGTACCCTTTTTAATTTTATGCCTATAGGTCATTTTTAAAGCTTCATTGACCGTTGATTAACTTGAATCTCCGCCTAGCCAAGATGCAATAAACTAACGATTGCGATTCTCGAAAACGTATAAATTTCAATTTCGAATTGGCATACATCGTTAGCTTACGTCAGTCCTATAGGTACATGGTGTCAGTTTTTGGAAGTTTCTAACGCTAGCGATTATGCATTTGCTCTAGGCCCTTTGATGATACGTGTTGTTGAGGTTTAACATGAAAAGTTTATAACTTTATGCAGCAACAGCTTTTCGGAGTAATATTTGTAACATTTGTATAAAATTCATCAAATTATTTATTTGCTAACGTCCTTTCTTGTGCCATATTGCAAGTTAAAACTTAACAAGCATATTTATACATCTAATTACCATAGCACAGCGCTTCTAGGGATCACAAAATAAATTGTTCCTCAATGGATTCGTCATCAAACTCTGTAACGATAGAACACACCGCAGAATCCAAAAGAGCCACAAAGAAAAAACATTCCAAGTCCGTGGTGGCATCCCACTAGACCGAATCCCACGAAGAACAAAGAAACTTAATCTTTACTTAACCCTAATTGCGATAATTAGTGTCCACGACGTCCAAATGATTTATGGTCCAGTAGCTGAGCTTAATATTTTGCTAATGCTTTCCTTTGAAGGTAGCGTGGGAAACTCGGTATTGCTGATGTTTGAGTTTTTGTCATGAAACTCATGAGTTATAAACGTTTGTCTGTGTGTTCAATACGTTTGTTACTGTTATGAGACATAATTAAACCAAACTTATTGCCAAAATAACAAAATAAGTACCAGGTTATCAAGAACTTAACATTTAAAATGTACATTCTTGACTATCTTTACCTAATATTTCGAAAGCGAGTATTTTGGGAATCCGATAAAAAGAGTACCTAGGTATTCTGGTATTATGGGAGTGACCGCATAATTTGCTAACGTGTATTAAGTCACATGCTATATGATTTTTTGCATTGCTACTTTAAAATTAATATTCAATTCCCATCAGTTTCAAGGCAGATTATTCAAATTTTAAGAACACCGTTACTTTTCATGATATTATAGATATTGCATCACCTTAGATTGTAACGAATACCAATAGTATTTCGTGTTAGCTCTTATTAGTTACCCTGAATCCACAAAAACAGGTAACACACAGTAGTGTGAAGTAAAATGCGAACAAAAAAAAACTTGATCATTATACTGAAGCTGTCAAACTAAGTAAATAACAGTGGATTATCTCACACGAATTTTCCTAGTCCCAAATTAAGCTCTTGGTTTATTCTGGGGTGTTATTCTCTCAAAAACAACGGACGATCGGACGAAAGAGCGAAATCGCAAAGTTTAAGTAGTCCCGTCAGAGTGAACAAAACACATTTTAGCGCGTGCATTTTCAATTTGGCAACACGGCTTCTGTCGATAAGATCGAACGTATAAGACTGCCTAATTGTAAAAGCACGCGCTAAAATGTGTTTTTGTCCGCTCTGACGGGACTACTTAAACTCGCCGCTGCGATTTCGCTCGTTCGTCCGACCGTCCGTTGTTTTTGAGAGAATAACACCCCTGAACGTTCTACACACCAATAAACTTTTGTATAGAATACATACATATGTCTTTGCCCAGCAGTGGACGTCTTTCGGCTGAAATAATCATGATGATGATGATGATCCAGCATCTTTAGTAGACAACCAACAAAAGAAATCAATTCTAGATCCGTACGTCTAGATTACTAAATACTTAATTAATCTCATCAACAGCAAGACGGCAACAGATTAAACGTTGATATCGCCAATCAAAATGCTAATTTGATAAGCGTTGTGAAAGTTAAAATGACTAATATAGTCTCTTGAGACACAATCGGGGTCTACAAGGGCTTATGAGTAATGTTGTTCGCGGAACTTACTGTCGTTTTGTGATCGCCACTCATTAATTGGCATCTTGTAGGATGGCGCGAATCATTCTTTAAAGCTATAGGGTGTTTTAGTTTAAGAACGCTCCTTGAAAAGTTTTTATTCCTTAGTCATTTAGTGACAGTATGAACAAGTGCTGGAAATTAATATTACTGGTATATAGATTATATAAATGTAAGAAAAAATGCCTAGTTCTTTCTCAGGAATTATTTCGATCTATCATATCTGTTTCATAGATACTTACTTTGGTTTGTGTTACTAGCATGAACACGTTTAAATTCTAAACTAACAATTGCTTTAAACTGCTTCCACCGGATAATGCTCTGAACCATCAAAATGTGTGTGTGTGTGCCTGTGTGTGTGTGTGTGTGTGCGAAGTCTAATGCCAGAAACTAAATACTGTGACTGCAATCATATTTAGGGTTACACATTAATTGTTTCGGTGATATAACAATGATTGTAATAAGAGCTTAATCAATTTAGCACACATTATACACTAAGTTATTTTTTAACAACAGGTATTTTTATACAGAATATTTTCAATTCATACCAGATAAACTTTAACGCAGGTGAAAACATAGACAAGTACTAGTTTAAAATATTGTTTGTGTTACGAATCCGCCTGTATCAACGGTATTTCCGACTAATTCTCAGCATCGGTCGTGTCGTCGATATTATGTTTCGCTCCATTGTGTGTTTCATATTAATTAGCTTCGCGCCAGGCTCTGACGACCGAATCCGCCATCTTTAACATATTTACATCCAGGCCTCGGTTGTTTCCATTACGTACAATTTATAGTTGGTGACAGTGAATATGTATATGTCATAGTCATAGTGCTTCATATACTTACAGTCCGTGAGCACTTGGGGTTTGTACTTCTCTCTCATGCGCTCTTAATAAGAGCGCATGAGAGTGAGTTAGACACCAATGCAAAGCCGAAGCACCTTCTAAGATCGCACTGTAAGTGTAAGAATGAATTATCACACCCTTTATCTTCATGATGGTAGAACTCAGCAGTGGGACGTATATAGGCTGATTGTGTAAAGTTACTAAAGATTATCATTGGATTCAACTAACAACAATGATAACTACCTACACAATGAGTTAAATTGGAAACGTGTCTGAATTTAAATGTCAATCTAAATCTCTTAATTAATGTTTGACACATCGGAATTTAGAGGTCATTTTTGATTGGGTCCAACGTATGATTCATTCCACGCCTAATTTTTAATTTGTCATTAAACGGTTTTTTTACGTATTCAAATAAATAATTAACGATACTTATATCTAAAATAGGCGGTAGCATGATAAGCTGTTAGCTCAGCGGTATACGTTTTAAAACAGCAATAAACCAAATCTCTTAAACGTGAACACTAAAAAGGAAATCCCAAGCACAGTTGGAGCTCGTAACAGACCACATTAGTCAGAGGCAAACAAAGATTCACAATCCCAAATCTTTTAATTGGCATTAAGTATTACGACAGCCGATGACTTGCCTAATCCGTCGTCTAATGATATGAACATAGAGTTGGTTATACGTCCGCAGTTTAATAAAGCTAAGTTGTAAATGGAATAGTAAAAACATGGCATATAGCCTTAAGCGATTATTGGCATAACTGTATAAACATGAGCGTTAATTTGCTGGCGATTCTAACCTGCATTTTTTGATTTATACTTTCAGGGCCTTTCTTTGGTTTCCTATCAAAGTTAACTCCGACCTGTGTATTGATAGATGAGTAGGTAAACACACAGATTAAAATTACAGATATTCATTTAAATGACTGACTCTATTTATCATTTTTTCCTTTACAATAAAATAAATAATAACAACAAGTTAGTGTAAAAACGGCAATTTTAAAATTTTGAACTACAGGTCTTTTTAAAAAATAAGTTTATAGGTACCTTGAAAGCTCCACTTCCACTCTATAGAGATCACCCTGTGAATTCCATTCTAATCTGTCACGTCTAGGAGGTCGGTGTAAAGTTCATCAATGCTGAATTCAATTATCGATTACACCATTGTGTTCCGCTCTTTCGATTTATATTTAAATACCAGACGTTTACGAGAAACGCATTGTGAAATTAGATAACTATTTGACGAAATGGACCGCCCGCGCGTTTTCGTTGTTATTAGAAAGTAGTTTAAGGAAGTTTATAACGAAATTAGAATTTTGAAATTATTTTTCTCCCTGGCAACTCGCTATTGGCTTCGTCTGGGTACAACTTGTTTATCGTGTGATCCTCAGGAACTATTAAATATCCAGGGTTGAAAATGGTGGCAAATTTCATATATTTAAATCCAATATTGGATTAAAGTACAAACATCCTTACCAAATTTTACATTTGCAATATAATAATAATGTAAGTAGAAGTAAGATTGCAAATAAATTTGCTAATGTCTTAAGTAAAAAAATGTAAACAAAGAAAAGGGTTTTTTGGTTACAAGCCATTGCAAACATTGTAGATCTTCTTTAATAAAAAAACAGTAAAACATTACAGAGACAGAAGATAACTTAAGAATAAAATATTGAGTTCCAAAATAACATTCGTATTGCAAATTAAACTTGTACCGTCTTAGTAAGAGCGCTTAACTCATCATTTTCTAATCTGAAAATGCAACACAATTTTCATGAACTCGATTTTTGAAAATCTTCCTACACACATTATTTCATTTCTAGTAACGTTTTTAAAAATAAGCTACCTTGAATTTCTAGCGTGCTACTAAACTTCATACATCAAACAACTAACCACATCAGAGCTTAAATGGTAAAAAATGACCACAACTCGCACAGAAGCCCCCCAATTATGTAAGAGCGTTGTCACAGACAAAAATGTATCGATCGATGGAACGACGCGTCGATTTCCTTGGTGGTCTCTCTGCTTCGGGGTAATCTGTCATCTGAACTGTCAAATTACTAACGGGCAAACGAGCGATCGGCTACCGAACTTGTTGTAGATAACACAGCTGCACTGGCCAAAGACTGGGGATTAGGAACAGATGCGGCACGAAATAAAGATCTCAGTGAGGCTGCGAAGAAAAAAATATGTTTTTTTCCGACATACTCCTAATTAAGAATGAATTATTATATTGTTTCCTTTTTTTTGACTCATAAAATTAGGGTAACTTTGTCATGTATGCGGGTGACAAATAAAATTCATAGAGCATTTAAATTGTCACCTGTCGGTGTAATTATTACTATAATAAGTTAAACCTATATGTTGATGAAGTGTAGGATATAATATTCAATTCAATTCAATCGCTTATTGGTACAATATAAATTTTTACATGTCAATTCTTATTCATAAATTCATAATATATATTAGGTACTTATTAATTATTATATTTTATTACTATCGTGCACGTTGTACATACAACCGTCCGTCCGTCCGTAACCCTGTCCGTTAACATTATGTAGAAGCAAAACTATCAATTCTATTCTTAACTGCAGAGCCTTGATGTTTAGCCTCCCTAGCCTAATTTTGATATTTTTTCTTTAAATTAGTTTTAACGTGTCACTTCTGTTACTAATATTCATTGTAGTAAAATGAATTAATGTGGGTGTACGCTCGCGAGACACCTTATTGGTCTTTTTGTCTTTTTTACACGGAATTTTAATTAATTTTCACTGTCAACCGTAGTCAAACAAAGTAAGGTGATTAATTACCTATCACGCGGACACCTTATCACGTGACTGTTTTTTTAAACCTTGTTTGAGGTAAAAATGGGTTTTTGTGATATGATGCTTATCGAACGGTAAGCAGGTAGGAGTGTTCGTTTTATGTTATAGCGGATACTTCGTTTTAGGCGTGATATTTTTATAATAAAGTTGTAGTCGCTTTAGTACCCAGGTTTATTACAGGCTATAGATTTGGTTTCCGTTTCTCCAACACTGATTTATTAACTTCTACAGAAGAAACCATTACAATTGCCATTTACTTTGCGTAAAATTGAAATTATTAGTATAGGGTCTTGTATACACTAACTCTAACTAACTTTTATAAACTCAAATCAACGAGACGAGAAATTTTGAATGTACTAAGAACCACTGTTCATTTTTTATGAACATCAAAAGCTCTAAAATTTTTGGACTGGACGAAGCCATTTGTGTAATAAGTTTGATAAATAACAGTGCTTAATTTTAGGCTAACATAAAATTATTGCGTACACATTCCAAACCATACAAAGTCAGGCTCTTATCGTTAATTAATATAATTGATTTTACCTCTGCGCAGGAGATGGAAGACGATCCATCAATTACAATTTAAAATAAACAACGCCCAACGGAGAGGCTGAGGAATCTGCACACTCATAATACCAATGACTGCCTGTCATTACTCATTTCTAATAATAGTTTGCACCCCATAGACCTCCTGGATCTGCTTCACACGAAGATTACCTTTTCTATGATATTGATTGTTGCAAATACCCACTGCTGGGAACTACAAACTCAAACCCAAAGTCGTAACATTTGTTCTTTACTAGGTTCTGCCCTTGACTTCGACTTTGGGATGAAAAATCCGCCCAAGTCCAGCCATTGCAGCGTCAAGGACTAACAAACTACAAATTTTTGCATTATTATATTTTCAGCGTACGCGTATATTTCGATTATTGTTATTCCCTCGGGAACTGACCGAGATAAAAAGTAGTAGTGTATTATAAATTCCACTCAAATCCGTCCAGCCATTGCAGCGTGAAGGAGTAACAAACTAACACACCAACTATACAACTACTACTAACTATACTATACTATTGTAGTATTTACAACGGGTCTCTATTGACTGCCATAATTATTTTTAGTCATAATGTGTTTCAAGTCATAATTTTCGTAAGTCATAATGCATTTTTCTCAGTATACGGTTATTTTTTCAGGATTTTTATAAAACTAACCTAACCTAACCTAAATAATCTACACGATAAACGTTTATCAAAAACTGTAAATTCAGCCTGAAAGAAGTTATGACAAAAAGAAGTATGACTAACAATACATTATGACCAACGTAAGTATGGCAGTCAAGGGGATCCGATTTACAACAAACATAGTAGGTACAAAAATGCAAAATAGGGAAAATTCATGTTTTTTTCAGTTTCAATATAATGTAACAAACAGGTGAGTTTTTTTTTATACTTTAAAATTATCAAGCAAAACATAATTTTACGTGGAGTCGGTATGGCCGAACTGTTATAATGACGTCACAGTGCACTTCGGATCTCTCTGTCTAATTAGCAGTTTAAAATGCTTGTATCATCCGTATTTCTTGACTTACTTAATTGAATTTTAATTTTACTTTTGGAGGTCTTTATTATGCTATTTTCAAATTTTGTTGAGAAATTCGATTTTAAAAAATCCACGCATATTCCCTATTATAGCAAATTAAATTAAGAAAAGTTACGCTGTATGGTATTAGGCTCTTTAGAACCAAGACCTTACAAAGAAAATAAGTGCAAGAAGCCGTTAATGTGGTGTAATAGGTTCGTTCTTAGCTCCATCAAACATTCTGAGTAATGCGCAATGCACATGCAGAGGTGCATATCATTTCTATCAATCATTGACGTCGCAAGGCCCGCTGCACTGACGAGTTAGTGAATATCGCAATACATTGCAATAATTCTTCGATGATATTGGAAGCAATTATAAAAAAAAAACTTAATTAATTTGGTCCTCAGTAGATTTATTTTTCTTTCGATCGTCTATCATTTAATAAAATAAACCTTGTAACAATATTTAGCTAAAAATAAAAACACCTGCAATTTACTAATTAAAATTCAATTGAAATGAAATTATAACAAAAGTATTCATATTACGACCACATTTCTTTGATTAAAAATAATTAACAAAGAAAATAAAAGTCAACTTAAATTAAAAACGGTAGATGCTCCTGTATAAATTTGACCAATTTAAACACCTTTAAATCTACACTCGTTATTTTAAACTCAACTTAATTAGAAATCAACCAAAACCCAAGTCACTACACCAACCTAAAGTATCTCACATTTATGGCATTCAATAAATCTAACCAATACATTCACAGCGCGCCTCATCCACACTTTCATTAATTATTCCAAGTTAGATAAGACACTGCATTCTTAATGACCCTCAGTCGAGAGCCATTGCTCATCGAGTGATTGTAGCCTTTTATTTGTGGAGAGAATCATTAGGCATTGTTGAGGGTATTCTGAAACTTAACATTGACAATGACTCGAGAATATTTGAGTTCTCAACTGTGATTACCATTACGATTATGCTGGTTTCAATACTTAGTGACTTTATTTGAATTTGTTGATACAGAATGTAATGTTATAACGTTGTTATGTTGTTGTATAATACATGTTGCTAACACCGATTAATATTAAGTAACTATTACGGAACTTTGAACACTGAGATAATTTGTTTTAAATAAATAAATAAATAAATAAATAAATCTGAATCTTTTAAGCATTTTTGGCTCATGTTAACTACAAATACAAGCTTGTTTACTTGTTTGCTACTTTGAATTGTAGAATTTTCTTAGTACCTAAATAAAGTAATAAAATTCAATCTTGCAAACTCCTAAAATACATGCCGGTACGAACCAGGGTAGAAGACAAAAAATAATAACATTAAAAGTGAAATCCTCAAGCTTTGATTGACCACAAATCAATATTAATGATAAAAAGCAGCGGGAGTTCTGGCGATATCGCGCGTCCTTTTCATTCGTTCACCAACAACTGAAACAACAAATGTTTGGACACCTCGCCCTTAAAGCGTTTTAAGTGCTAAACGAATAAAACCATTAATTACAAGCGATTCAATGTACATATTGAATTTATTCAAATGGTGATAAATGGAGGGGAGACGAGAGGGAAGGAGATGTTGCTAGTTCTTTTATTGAGTCCTTTTGGAATGTTTGAGATGATTTAGTGGCGGCGGTCACGACATGCAGAATGACAGAGGTATGTTGAAAATGCATGTAGGTGCTGATGAGTAAACGTGTTCCATGCCATGAACTCACTGTTGCTAACATTTATAAGGGTAATCAAGGAGCGTGGCACTGAATGAATGAAATGACGAGTTGATTGTTGACTTAGCCTATAATTTCAGGTTAGATCATGTGAATGAAGCTATGACAATGTGTTATTTTACTTAGTCGCGGTTAGTAGCTAATACAAGTGCTTCAGTAACTGAACCGATAGGTGGGTTTTACTCACGTAACCATCCAGCACAGAGGAGAAGGTCTGGTCAGTCAAATGCAAAGTTGCCTTTCTGATGCTTTCCATTCAGCATAATATAACTAATGTCGCTGAAGAAAGTTGATCGATATCAAGCTTTTAAAGTATGGAAATGAGGACAGAACTTCGGCAAGTAAGTACCACTTGATCATAATCCCAGGATAATAATTGTTAGAATCGTTTTCATCATTAAACAATTGTTTTATACAAACAATAAGACGCGCGAATATTATTATTATGTATCACGAGTGAACTCGTCTCACTCACAACATAAGTTTATACTTCAAATATTACTCTCAACCATATTAGCCAGGGATATGTTAAAAATATCACTAAGTACCCCGACATTTTCTTCTTGCTTTTACTATTCAGTATTCAGTAGGTAAATGTTAAATCTATCCTTGATGCGGCAGTTCGGGAACAAACGAACTTGAATCAGCACAGTGATTATATCATTGCATTGCATCGATCGCCTTGCCTACGAGTACTTGCAAATAGGCCAAATAAACATTGTTATATTTATATTACCTTCGAAAAATTTAAATACATTACATTTGGCATGACTTTGCAAAAATTGTCTTTCGCAACTAGGTACATCAAAAAGTAAAAATCAGTAGGTTAAGTTCTTTCAACAAATGATTTGGCACTTACCTATTATGTTGTTTATCACCTTACTATACGAAAAGAATCCTCTTCACTGTCAGCCTTCAAAAACAAAGCCTATAAATAAAACGAAGGACTATTTCCCGAATCCTCACCTCGGAGCACATTATCCCAAAATCATCAGGATTAAAACAATTCCCGGTAAGCCCAGGCGCACTTATTAAGCCGGAACCCTCGTTAGAGACCCGTGGAGAGTCCACAAATCTCCGCTAAACTCGCGCTGTGACAAACACAAAAACCATAAAATTAAATTAATGCCTTTTGCCACTTCCTTGCGGATAGTTGGGAGGGAACTAAGCTGTTTCGGTGGCTCGTATCGTTTTCCCCGTTTTCTGGGGATGTGTTAGGGTTTTAAAAGTGAGTAAATAAAGGTTCATTTTGGTGTAGAATGGAACGTTTTCTAGACATATGTATGTCATTTACGGAATATGTTAATGTTACAATGATATTGGGTCAATATCTTTGGTTTCTTTTAAGATCCGAACTGTATTTAGATAATGCCTATTAACTATAAGCTGGCATAAGCTGTTCCAATACATTTTGGTGTTTGGTGTCAAATGGTCAAACAGTATAAATTTAAAATTAATTTAATAAAAAAAATGTGTTAACACAAAAACATCGTACACATTACGACTTTACGAAAACCGGAAAAGTAGAATATAATGATAGGTCTCATAGTGGCAGGATTTTAGATCTAAAGAACAACAAACCCTTTAACGTTTAGTAACTACGTAACGTTTAGACAAATAAAAATATTGAGGGTAAGAAAAATATGTTACTTTGATAATTATATACGTAAAAAAAAGAAACAGTTTCGTTATGACTATGACATGCATCTTATCAGATATATACCTATATACCTACATAATAAATAACATTGAAATGAAACTTCATTTCTTATTACAATCAGTGGAAAAGATATTGATTTAGAACTTCTTCAATTCATATCTTTCATTATACGGTATCAATATTGAAAAATTACTCATTTTCAATATTCGAGAAAGTGTCGATTGTTATGAAACAAGTCACGCTGAAGTTTTAAATGGAAAAAGTACGAAGCGCCGGCTCTATTCATTAAAACTGAAGAGAATTCTCAGCGCTCGCTCCGGAAGCGATAACTTATTCTCTTGGAAAAAGTATTTTTTACATTAACAAAGTTATTATTAAATGACTTATTACGTAGACGAAGTTTTTAAATTTTTGCATCAGTCGTTTATAAGATGTTTAATAAATCTCAAACAATATTGTTTATGAGATAATCGACATTTTTTTAATGTTCCTATCCATTGCATTTTTGTGTCTGAAAGCAGTGTCTTAATCGTAGCATGCACTTGGCAGGGAGGTAACGTGTAACGCCATCTAGCGTCGGATAGCGGCACTAATGCGCTTTAGTTTCAATCAGTATTATTGTGAACACAGTTTCTTTTTTGAAAAAAAAAAATATTGATTAGGGATTTACTTTATACTTGCTTTTTGGATTAGAACGTTAGTTTGCGTTGTATTAGGCTGACGAAATTAATTTAGGTACTTGTATTGCTTGCATCATGATCTTGACATTCATTTCCGGGCGGTAGGAACACAGTTTTTTTTAAGATTAACATTTTAAAACAAAATGTAACTTACAATTATTTTAATATAAAACCATTGTTGACTTAAAACTCAATTAATATACCAACTAGCTTGCTTCGAAATACGAATTCGCACATTAATTTCAATAGTATCTAACAATAAATAATTACAGTTGAGAAAACCTACTTTTGAAATGTTTTAATTGTATATTTATATACGATGAAAAAACACAACCGTAAAATTGCTGTAAAATTAACACATTCAACATTTCCGAAAACCAACAAGAGTACCTGTCTAATCCGTGGCTTCCACAAAACAAACAGAACCCAACAAAGGGGCTGGTGTTTCATAAAGTACACCATCTTAAAGCCTTTGGCTTATCAGTCGCGATAACAATGCAGGTCACGATACTATCTAATTAATTAACTCTAACCTCTCCCACACATTAAATCTTTACGGCCATCCGTTCCAATGGGATCGACTCGATTATATGACTGAGTTTATGTGACTTGTTAAAAAATGCTTTGATTGGGTTAAGAGGGAGGTCAGTATTATGAAACTTTAGTAAAGCTGGTGAAGAAGCTTGAAACATTCTTTAAAACTTTAAAATATAGATTTTTAGTTATTTATACAAAAACAAATAAAAGTTATATGTGAAAATATCACTTTTCTAATTGCAACAAATTACAAATATTTTTGAGCATTTTTTTCCATTTACGCAAATAAAAGTAAAATCCATAGTTCATGAATCGACATCTTGTTTGATTGGTTTCATGTACGCGCTAGCACGACTAGATTATTTCTTGCAAAATCTAGTTTCACTTAATAAAAGTTATTGTCCTCATAAACTTCATAATATTCGCAGTCCAGACTTTGATGGGACAAAGTTTTTTTTATTAGTACAGGTAATGAAGTGGCTACATTGTGAAATCGTAACAGAAATACGTTTTGTTTTATTTATGTTTCTATACATTGTTATTTCTGTACGTACTCAAGCTAGCAACTATTCAATTAAAACTGATTTTATACGCAAATTTAAAACATTCATGAACTCATTAATTATTAATAAGTTTTAAATCGCAAAACGGTTACAATGTCTCATTTTCAGTGGAAATTTTTTAGCTCGTTATTTCCAATGATGGAAATTTGCAGTAATTTAGTTTCAACAGTTTTCAGATTTTAGCGTTTTAGTAAGTAATGTGTTGAAAAATATTTTGTAAATTCATTTATAAAATGCAGACGTAAATATTAATTAATAAGTTATGCATAAAATTGGATTGGATTTTTTAAATTTTGCTGAATTAAACAGAATTTACACTTTTGAAACCAAATTGAGGTAAATACATGATTATTATTATTATTGACAAGGTGTTAATTGCCTTTTGCTTACGTAAAAATAAATACAAAGTCATCCCTGTTATTTACTCCCGGTTTGATATAAAAAGCAATACATCAAGATTAAAGAACCACTAACTCTATGGCTTAGTTCAAAAGAAAATCAGGGGCTCCCATCACTTACTATGTAAATAAAGTACATAAACCCGTCATATGTTTCGAAAAAAAATCGTCAGATTCGCTAAAGATTTCCCTCCCGATAGTAACGCGCACTCTTTTGTTAGAGACCCGAATAAGATTTCCTACCTCTTTACTATGAAGACATATTGCGTTTTGTGTTTTTGAACTCGCGATCTCGACGCGTATTTACGTATTCACACTCGCATTACTCCTTGTAGTATACTCGAGATGAGATGCGCGCGTGTGTGAGCCGTTACATGTGAGTGTTAGCTTAAAGGTACCAATAAAACTTGGTCCGTTGTTCCCCCCGCCGTTGTATGCAAAACAGGACCGATCGGTAAATGATATATGCACGCGAGGAGGTCTCCTCTAAGTGGGAATGTACGACGTAGGCTTTGGGAACATGTGTGTGCGCGTGTTGGTATGCCAGTCGCCTGGCTAGGCGCGCAATAGATGGGGGTGGGCAGCCCACGAGGATGGGGTATAAAGGAAAACCATTTACATTTGAGCGATTCGTCCAATTTAAAATTCCTACAAGATGGCTCAGACACGGGTGCCATTCTTTTGAAGAGGCGAGCATCATGCAAAGGACATTCGTGCTTCGTATTATTCTCTTCGAGTTGTTTGGTATACTTCTGAAACGACTTACTTTTAACGAGATTTTTTAACGAGCTACTTTGCTATTTCGCTGTCTATAAAATTTAAATTGGTTGTAAGTTTTTGAAATATTGTAATTTTTTCGTGTGTTTGTTCTAAGATCGAATATAAGATTGGGAGTGTGACCGATCAGGGTGTCCTCGTTATGAATATGAATCCGCGGCACGGGCCGGTCGGGAGCGTTCCATCAAAACGTCATAGGTCGCTCTCAGGACAAATTTGCCCGCTTGCCCACGTCCCGCGTTTTACGAGCCACGCCGACGAAGATTCAGCACCCAAGGGAGACATTCCGCCTCCAAAAACTTTACCCGTTACAAATTTGTTTTTTTTCTGCCTTATCTGCTCCCCGCGCTTTTGGCAAACCTAATTCCGTATTCAAAAATATTTCTGCAAGTATTGTGCTCGTACGGGAACGAACGTTTTATTGCCGCCCATATAACGTTTTAAAAGTTAGCCAGTTTCGCCACGCGCCGATTCGGGTGTCGTATCGGCGTAGTGCTTGTCGAGTGTATTTATATTGCCTGTAATTATTATCGTTGTTTCATAACTGTGTTTATTCCTTTTTATATTCTTCTGTGACTTATGAGACTGCTTGTTTTGATGTATTACGACCTAACTTAGTTCGAAGCTTGCGAAAGCATCAATACACTGCATTACGTCTGATAATCAGCTGGTAGTTACGTTTGTCGTTAGAAGCTTGTTTTGCATTCATGGAATTTTTGTTAAGCGTTGTTCAGGAAGACATGGAGGCATAAAATCAGCATGTGGGGTGGGGCTCGGAATAAATAATAGTGATGCCACCCAATTTGCCATTCATATTTCGATAGCAATCGTCTAGGTAGTTTGAAAGGTCGACACGTAGTTCGTTATTGACTTCACGACTGTATTTATTTATGAGACATATATATCTACTGAAATATGTCACTCCTTCGTACGGTTTGACATATTCCGTGACTCTCAGCGTACCAACTTGGAATACATTTGAGAAACAAGTACCTAAGTTGGTAGGTAAGTATACTAACACAGTTTACATAGTCAATTTTCTTATAAAATAGGAGTTTATTTTGTGGTATATACAGGAAACTAAAGCACGTTTTCCCGTCAAAACAGTTAAAATTTTCCTGTAAATACGGTCTGCTTTCAGCAATTTTAGTGCAAACGCTTATGATCAAGTATTTACAAGTTAAAGTGAGTTTCTCCCAGCGAGCCACAAATTCGCCCATTGTAAGTTAAATTATCATTTGAATGCTAAATCAATTTTACATTTACACAGCCATTTTGCCAGTAACTGCTCGTAGCTCGGCCATACGGTTTTATTATTATCAAGGGGCGGAGACTTGTTAGGTTTGAATAGGTAATTTGTTTTTGCATATTGTACGTTTGTAGGTTCAGTTGTAAATTAAGGTACGAGGAAATTTCTTGACACTTTGTAGCAATAGTTGCTGAGCTCCTAATGTAACATTTAAGAGCGTTTGCTAAGTGACTACAAAGTTATTTACCAGGAAATAATAAAATGTTGAGGAATATTTTACTACCGACTATATAAACTAGAATTGCGTTAATGATACGACTATGTAAATAATTTGTTCCAGTAATGATAATATTAAAATAAATCGGCAAATCTCAAATGAAAGCAATTTCCTATATTCTGGAAACAAAGCTATCAAAGACCGTTAAAACATAAGAATCTGTCAACACAATTTCAAGACAATAATCTACTGCCACATGCTCAGTCAACAAAATGGCCGGGTCTGAAAGCCTATTACGCGAAATTGTCTGCAATTTCCTTACTATCCGTTAAACGATTTGCAAATGTCGATTTCTTACACGTCATAATTCCTGAACACACAATGAAATTGCAACTCACTTCTTAATATTTCCGTCTTTGTTCAAAAATAGCTAATGGACACTGAAATGGCATTGTCAGTGTAATCTTGCACAGTAATTGCGTTTACTTCCAATTTTATTTAAATAACTCGTTTGAGAATTGTGCGATACTCCTTGAGCTTGTATTTAGTTGCAAATTAAGCTTTAAAACATGACAGGACTGTTTTGTCCCACTGCACTGCAGAACAAAGCACCTCCTACTACTTTCACGTCTCCTGGTTGAATGCTTTTTGGCCCACCCTTTAAATTTGCAATCATTTAAAAAAGTTATTATATTAGAGAATCCTGGAATTCAAAAATCCTCTTCACGTCAAATCTGCCACTTCGTAAATTAAGGAAATGCCTCCGATATCTTTAAAGAAAACATCATTCGCACCCGGACATTCTAATTTAAACTATCCCCCACACATGAACCAAATAACCTTCTCCTCACGAGCATGGCAAGGGTTACCCGTGTCAAACGAAATACGGCCCCAGCATAGCTAATAGGGCACATTAACCGAAGACACGAAAGTGAGCCCTCACTAAATATAATACAAAAAGTTTAAAAAATAACGACCGAGAATCACGCATCGGAAACTTAGCCAAATTAAAAGTTGACTGCAATAAACAATAAAAAAATAGAGGCCCGTTCCTCATTCGGAGCAAGTTCGGTAATGATGGAACTATAGCAACTACCAGTGGGCCACGACGCGCGTTTAGTGTTGTAGTTTCATAATGACACTGTTATAAAATACTTGGTGTTTTATACAACAGTCACAACGTTGCTAATACGAATATTTTTATGGGCTTTACAATTAAATTTAAATTAAATTTGGTTGCTAAGGTACTGAAGTACCTTTAGTATACACTAAATTATTACAGGGTTATAATGCTTTGATATAATAATAAATGGTGTTCCCTTCTTAAGTAGGCATTTGATCATCCCAAAGTCATGAATTAAGAGCGGCAGTAGCCTTATGTATAGTTCATCAGTCACATAAACTTTTAACTCTCCTTGTTCCAAAATAGAAAAAGATTACTTTATTACATTTAAAGAGGGAGGGATTACCATGCACTAGAAAAACACATTAAGTTAATTATCTGAAAACTGTATTCATGAGCTTCCATGTCAAGGCTTATTTTCTGCATTCTTAACTCTCAAGCGTGCATAATAGGCGGCCATTATAGTCAACAACAAACAACGGCCGTTTAGGTTTCGGTAAGTAAAGGAAAAATTGCCATAAACAGGTACCAATTACAAATTATCCATAATGGCCCTGGTTAGGCATTCACAAACGACTTCAGAAATAATTCTTAATACGACATTGATTAGCTTGTATTCATGAAAATCGAGCTGCACACATAATGACAATTTAAAGACTTAAAAGGTCGATTTTATTATCATATTGTATGATTCTTCTAGAACTATTAGCCCTTATGACAATGGCGTAATGATGCGACCGCACGCGAACCGTTTTATCTCTTTTTATGGCTACTACAGTTTTAATGATTTGTTTTATGTCACGGCAAGTATAAGACGGTTCTTTTTATGTAGGCACTTCTTCAGAAAAACTTCATAATAATAAAACTGTGATTTCATCAGAATAATTATTTCAATCTAAGTTGAAGAATAGGTGAGTACATTAAAAATATCTTATATATTAAAGGGAAAGATTGGAAACTATTATAATTTTTAAAATAAAGGTATCTACGATTTGACGTGTGGCACAAAAGACCCTCAAACGTTTGATATCTGTGCAATAGCACATAATAGGTAATCTAGTATATATAGGTAATAATGTTAAAGAAGAAAGGCTGGGGCCACTAATTTATTGAACGCGGCTATCAGTTGGCCGCCATACAAAAATTAACTTTTTCAACTTCCGATATTGCCCTCGTGCATATCAGGATGCCGTAATGGGAAGTTCTTGGTACTTTAAGAAATTATTTTTTAAGGGTGGGTTTCTACTTACGTACCAAGACGTTGTGACGTTAAAAAGGTATAATACGGGTAATTGTATTTCAGTGTTTCATGAGAAAGAGCACAAATGCCTTCATTTTCAACAAGGCAAATTCACAGAAGCAATTAATATTAAATGAAAATATACAGCTAATAATGATAGTATCTCTACGAAATGAGCCAACGATCAAACAACTGATAATGTTGCAGCCATCAAAAAACAAAAACATGATGAAGTAATTTTCCACCATCAAGTTAGTTTTTACCATCACCACGTCACGGTAATAAGCTCGGAATTTTCTTATAGCTCAACTATTACATAGATTTTCTTGATCGTCCAAGGGTGGCTATGTGGGCTATTACAGCACTAATCTAAATTGATGGGGCGTCCAAAAACTGGGCATTTTTTCATAACATTAGTAATTTTGTTGGCGCAAAATAATAACCGTAATTAAGGCTGAGGTTTCATTACTTAACGATTTTTGGTCAACTGCCGCGGTTAGGGTAAGGGTTTTAGATTATAGTTTTCTGTAACCCTAATAACCTAAATGAGATTATTACTTTTCCATCCAACAGAACATGCATGGGATCACTTTTTTTATAAATAAATATGTAATTTGGCTTTGTAGACAAATCTGCAATCAACTCCTTTTCGAAAATTCGCTTTGAGTATTAAATTTAACCATTTAAACTATTATTACTGGTCTTACCGATTATATTTTTAACAGTTGCGAAGTTCTTTACTCTTAGATCATTTAGAGTTCTAGACAATCTTGCACTTTACTGATCCTTTGTTTTATTTCTATCCTTCGAAGTTCATTGCGTAGGTATTATACATATCTACATATATTATATACGCTTTATATTCATCTGTAACAGGTATAACCAACCAATAAAGCTTATAATTCGTCTCATCGCCAATCAAATATCAGTAATTTGAAGCACGCGCATCTCACATGACTACCGACGTACAATTTGTACGCCCGCACTAATTGCACAGAGTACGCTTTTACAGATCTATGCCGAATGTTTAGCGCTTCTGGCATAATTAATGTGACATCGCTACTGGATATTGTTTAACTAACTGTAAGACAGTCAAATTGCTGCAAGCACGTGTGAATTCAATTACGGTTGACATTTACTGTTAAATTTGTATTGGATTGGGCATTTACTCATGGTATCAAGTCTGTCTGAGTTATTCGACCTGCATAATGGCTGATGCCCACGATCAGTTTTAATTGTCAGTTTTCACTGAACTGTTCAGTTTAAACTGAACGACGTTTGTGTGGCTAAGTTTTAAATGACAGTTGAAACAGGTCAATGAAATCAGACAGTTAAAACTGATCGTGAGTGGCCACCATCTAAGTAAATATCTCCGATGGTACTCAAATTAATCTCGATTTTCGGGCAACTCGGCCAACGTTAGAATTCTTCCTAGATCCGTACATAATAACTACGAATACACCGGTCCAGTTATGATTGTCAAGAAAAATGCAGTGACCGCCGAGTTTGCTAAGAAACCTGACATCGTCAAAGAAGAAAAGGTTGTATGCATGGAAATATATTATCATGAAGGTACATGATTCTAATCGACCAAACATATTCTCATTAACTCTAGTATCAGTAGACTTAAAGCGTATGTTTATAGCTAAAGAAGTTATTGCCGTTACTAATTTTCAGTTGAATTTCATTTTAATTAACATCTTTACCTTGCCTTTATTCTTACTACTTATATAGATCGTACTACACACATATCACATATTAAACCAGCCAGCCAACAGCCAATAACCATTATGAGTATCCAAACGTTCATACTTGTACTTACTAATACTATTAATGTAAAAGTAAATGTCTTACAGACGTCTTTTATTTCTTACGCTTTCACGGCTCAACTGGTGAACCGATTTTGAAGAAATGTGGCATGGACTTAGCATGACACCCGGGAAGGACATATAAAACTTTATATGTCGAATAGTGAAAACCATCTTCTACGCATGTGGAGCCGCGGGTAACAAGCAAGTTTATAGAAAATGGTTGAATAAATTCGCACCATGATAGTTTGATTACTCTGTGCAGTATAATCGAGATCGTCCAGTGAGACCGACAGAGATTCATGCAAATGACCCGTCTACGTACATTCGAACTGACAATCAGCACCAATCAATAATCTATTGGCAGGCTTAATGGCTAGCCAAGGATGGCCACGGCCAGTAATTGGTACCTACTGGTAATTGGAACGACTCAATAATAATTAAAATGATCTGGAGCGTCACTGAGAATCATTGAAATAGTTTATAGACACGAGTCAAGAATCTGTGTCATTTTTAATAGGGAAGTGTCGGTAGGTAAATTATACCGCCTCATAAGCAGTATAATCGTTCCGGACTATAATTAAAATTAAACAAGTGCTAAAAAAGGTTAAAATAAGAAGTGATAAATATAAAAAAAAAAGATGTCAGTAGCTACACTACAAGTCTAGACTTTAGATGCAAATTATGACAGGGTTGATGTTAATATTGAGAGTCAAATGCATATTAATAGGTACGTTAGTGATAAAAATAAACTTTATACCGAATTTATTTGAGACTTGTCATATCTTCTGCAGAAAAGGACTATTAGGTTCATAATTTCAATTTAATTTATAATTATTTTGTGTGATAAAAATCTTCAGTTTCAAACGACGACCGTTCAACATGACATCTAGAGTACTCAACTAACCAAAACATCAAAAAAGTACGAGCACCACTATCATAATATAATTATAATCAAACGCAGGACCACCACGCGCCGCGTCAGTCCCACGCACTGTCCAATACTCAATAAACTAGAGAAGTAAGGAATCCCACACTTTGCCGAGCAATTGTTGTGTCCGGTGTTAATAAAACGGCATATATTTTAGCTATTTTGACAGTTCGAAGCTGTTCGTAACACGCGAGACACACTGGCGCGGACGTTGAAAAGCGTGAGTAACGTTCGATGTCATGTCGTGTCGATTCCTGTGGTTTGATTTTTTTGTTACCATTCTTACCCCCGTGCGGCCTACTTACTGAATAAATATATTTTATCTTTTATCTTTTATTATGAGCGACATCGTCGTTTTCACGACAAAGCTCTTTAAATAAAGAAAAAAATTATCTTTTATTATTTTAACTAAGGTGGGTATTTTACTTAAATATAAAGGGTTTTTATGCATAGTAACACATTAATGAATTATTTATCCTGTTTATTACTATTAAATTTGCATAAGATGGGTCATCAGTTAGTTATTTAAGGCTTATTAACTAACTGATGACTATCAAAAAGGCGTGAAAACCCTTTTTTTGGTTCTACAACTAAGAGTAAAAAAATAATAATTGGAACTCGCCAACGAAGAAACAGCGCCGAGCGTAACTTGGCCCGTCACTGTCTATAACCAGATTTAGAATTGCCAGGCGAGGACGCAGAAAACTGCGCTAATTTCTGATACTTACATATGAAGAAATGGGCAATTCGTCGGTACGGCCAAGAAAAGAACGTGCCTTGAGAGAATTACAACCGTCGCTTAATAAAGCACAAAGTAAACAGCATTTCGTCTTCAAACAAAGGTATATCGCACGGCTTGCATGTATGCGTGCCTCGACCGTACGCGCCGCGAGCCAACACAAGCAAACTGAACAACATGGATCGAGCTGGTTTAGTCGGGGCCGCACCGCCCCATCGTGTTTTGCCAACGTGCGTTTAAAGTATCGAGAGAAGCGCATCAACCCAACCATAGTGTTTAAGCGGCAATAGATAACATAAACTCCCAAAGGGCCGGAGACGATCTACTTTTCTATTAACATTTTAGCTAGGGTATTACAAGAGTAACGCATCGAGCCACAAGCCGCGAGCATGCTGCGCTTGCTATCGCAAGCAGCTGTATTCCGTAATATAGCTGGAAGCAACTAGTGATCCGCCTACGGTGTTCGTGAAAGCGTTCAGGTTAAGCCTTGATTTGTGTTTAGGAAGATTATTGCCTGCACTCCATTACCAGCGGTAATCTAGTTCGAGATTCGATTGCTAAGCAACTAAGTCCGATGTGAAAGGATTAACAACGTAAAATCGATTAAGCATATTGATTTCGATTTGAATACGTAATCGGGCTATATTATTATTAAAAACGCCTCTATTAAATTAAGTATAATCACATGGAATTTTAAATAAGTATATTAATAGGTACTTATGTAAGAATGCTTCTCAAATCTTCCACAAAACTGTACCATTGAGTTCCGAAGGTAAATTTTCCGTAACACAAGGTAAACACATTACACTGACTACATCCCAACAAAAAATAAAACCTGACAATGTTGCTTAAATAAAAACCCCTCCTTAGGTAAATATTAAAAACCTTATCCGTCTCCTACTTTATTCAGTAGCTAACATAAAGTACACCGTAACAAGTAGTAAACAAAAAAAATACGAGTTTACTTCTCCTCATTTTTACACTTGTATACGGTTTCCTGGCTCTAACAATGGAGTGCGTTGACTTTTTCTTAAAAATTTCTTCATTTTTATTTCTGTAAGCCGGTAAGATGTCTTACTTTTTTATTTTTATATTTATCTTGCGTTTACGACAATTTTATTAAGGCTGGGTCGGTTCCTACGCCTCGCTCATTCATTAAATATACCTGCGTGGACCCAGCACTGCCACTTGTTTGTTTACTTTGATCACTTTTAACTCTTTTATGGTATCAAATTTGAGAACTCAGAATTTTATTATATTCGTATTTGGAGGCTGTTGTCAATAATTTAGAAGACACATTTGGGAATGCTGTTAAGCTTACGAAATTGGTAGTTTGACAATGAAACTTAACTTGTAGCGTTAAAAACACGAGTTCAGCATCAATGTAAAAGACAGCATTTTTAGTGTTACGATATTTTACAATTAAAATAAAAACTTTCTGACCTTAAACACGTATTTGGTTCTGTGTAGCACTAAATAGCAGTACTAGCATTTTGTACGTACTCTGCTGGATTAACGCACTTAATTCCAGTTTTATCTTATGGATCGCAAGCGCATCAGAAATTATTTCATTACGAACGACGAAAATAAATATCTTGCGCGTGACACCGCACCCGAGCCTGCGCTAGCGCATGCGTAACTTTATAGACGTCACGTGAGAGGAGTGACAGATTTATATGATAAAGCAACTGTAATTATGATTTTTGGGGTCTATATTGGGTGGCATAAAGTTGTTAGTCCTATTTATTGTTTGGGCTAAAATCTTTTCGCCTATAAAGGATTTTAGCATTTGGAAAAAAAAAACAGTTATTATTATAAAATAACAAACCTAACACAACTTGACTAATCTAAACACAGGCGAAAAGATTTAACCCAAACAAGCGTTAGGATAAATTATCACTAGGCGATGTGACGTGGTCTCATTGATTTTTGATTAGCTACTAATGTACCACATTAGTTATTTCTACCCTTAAAATATGTCTTTCAGGATAAAAAGTTATTCGGACACTACTTACCAGAAATAAAACTAAATATTATTATCCAACACTAGGCTGAAAAATATCTAACGTGTTTTAAATAGTAGAGGTATAAAATCGTCATTTTTAAGCGCAATGTTGTAGGTATAATATTTCCTTGCTGGCACACAATTAAGTACATCCATTTCAAAAGTTTCGAGAAATCAATAGAGGACGGAAATGTAGAATTCAGTATTTCACAACCTGATTGTTTATTTTTTATGTTAGCAGCCTAGAAGATCCTATCCGTAGGTATTTTTAATTGGTTATTAGCATGCTTGTCTTCTTGTGACATTGGAAGTGGTCAACCATATTTATGTCACATCAAATTCATAAACCAACACAGTGACATGTTTGTGTTTGTAAAACTCGTTTCAATCCATTGTGATGTAAATATACTGTAATTTATTCATATGAACTATAAAAATATTAAGTCCATCTCGCAACTCTCGGATTTTTATGATATCACATTTATATTTAAATATAGAGCTTTTATAAAACTAAAAGGTGTCAATTTAATAAACTTAATTATGTCTATAAGCCTTGGATAACTTGTTTTACCAAATTAGTTGCTTCATAGTTTTTGGAGTGCTCAGTGACTACTACTAGTGACATCTGTTGAGGAGTAGAGAAACTACATGCCTTATAGTTGCGTAGTACGTAATTTTCCTAACTGAAATGTCTAATAGTAGTTCACGATGCAGTATTTAAATTATTTTAATAATCCTTACCATAAAACATATCTTTAAAATGTATTTTTTCTGTATTTTAGAAACTATAGCTGACATAATTACTTGAAAAAAAAGCACTAGGTCCGACTTGTTTCTCTTTTTCTAATAACGTTAAATACAATGTTTATTATTCAGTATTTTTGAAAGCAAGGTAATTCGTAAATTAACATTTAAAACCCAAAGGGCTAAGGTCTGGAAAACCGACATAGTTTCCAGTTTTCTCATTATAAAAGTTAAATTGTTTTAATTCAGTTGATAAAGGGGTCCCTTTTCAATTAAGGGCTCATGTGGTTTCCTTATATTCTGTTTAAAGTTTAACATCGTTTAAGGGTCGTGTATAAGAGGCGTTTGATGTGCTATAGGGGTTGCGGTGAGCATACATTTTGAAGCTTTTAATTGATTATCTTTGAATATATAGGATCAAAAATAAAACTACGGAAGTTTCTTGTGCATTTGCACTTATTTGCAAAGGGAAATTCCTGCTGGTAAGTGAGGCTCTCATTTGGCACTAGACTGGAACTGCGTGAGAATGGCAGGGCATCATTGTGATGTAGGAACAGAAATATGTGTAGGTACACTTTAGTACTTTGTCTATTTAATGTCACGTTTAACCTGCCGTATATGAATCGTCAGAGAGATTCAAGTGACAAGGTACAAATGCGTATACATACCTATTTAAAAACTCGACTGTACATACTGTTTTGGTTGTTATGATTAATGTCTGTTTTATATAGTCTTATTTCTATTCGCGAAGTGAAAATTGCTAATTTTTAAGCATTTTAGAACTATTAAAGAATTTATAAAAAAGATGCGTATAATTGAAATTTTAAAATAAATCTATAAATAATCATGGCCTGTGTTGCGTTTTTATATATAAATGAGCTATGATACTTTTACTATTGTACACTTCTAAACAGGGCAAAACAGGGCATTTTAGAGACCCTATTATAAATTGGTAAAATCTGCGCAGCCGCAGAGGCTGGCCGTATTTATTTATTTGTTTACTCATTGGACTTTATTAAATTGCGGCTGGAAAGGCGATTACATGAGGTTGCTTTCAACAAGAAAGTTTAACGTTAGTTCTGTAAATTAAAGAACGGTCCCATTTTCTACCAGTTTAACTGTATTTACTATTTAAATAATCATCAATAAAAATAACCAAACAACAACAACAACAACACAACAACAACAACTACTGTTTGTTAACGCATCGAGAAACTTATTTGCCAAAAATATTTCTAAGGATATCATATAAATGTAATTATTATCGCTCTTATACAGCAAATTAACATTTATTTAAAATTGTAGAACCAACGCCATGCGTGCGTCTGTTAGCAACTAAGTGCTGTTACTAGCTACGTTCGTGCATCACCGAGCCAATAAATATTGGAATTAATGAATCGTGCCGCCGAAACACCGATTTTAATACTTCGTGACGTTTGACAAGCAATATATACAGCTATTATATAGCAGGTAGCTACGTGAACATCGGTTATATAGCTCTTAAAAGATAATGACTGCGTATTGCCGTAGCCTAAATAATGAGCTCGCGGCGGACTGTGGCGTTTCAGTTGATCAAATCTAGATTTTATTTCTATAGTTTGTAAGTGATTATGATTATGATGATTTTGTGATTATGTTGTGTTGAAAAAAGTATTAGGTACGAGGATTGTAGCGGGTGGGTGTGTTGTGTGTACGGGTTAAAATGATCATTAAAATAGAAGGTACTTTATCCTGTTTTTAAAAGTTTCACAGACTAGTTTTCTAATCTACCAAATTCGATTACTGTTTGAAATATTTTTAGGTTTGAACTGATCAATTAATTAATTTACGATTTTAATTTTATGTGCGAGTCGTAAAATTTTAAGGAAATTTGGAACAATGAAATGGGTGTCAACATAGGCGTGAATATTGGTAGAATAGTGGTGCTATCATATAATATTTAATTGTGATACATATGCGTGTGTATGTATAACTGCCTTGAATGTATTATACTTAGTTATTTTAATGTTAATAATTTGTTTGTTTTGAAGAAAATATTTTTCTTAGGTACCTACCTACCTTCTTTTTATTCTAATAAGTAAACCCAAAGAATTTTCATGTTTTCTATACTCAAGCAAGTGTTATATAACTTCTTGAACTATTTTATTGAAATAATAACTTTGACTTACACGTAACATAACGCGATCAAAGCGAATAATCATTTCCTAGGTCATACTTGTACACGCTTCGTACGATTCCATAACATTTTCTGCGGCGAGAGCTCTTCAAACTTTTATGACAGTTCCAAACAACTTGAAGTTTGTCGTAAAGTTTTAAAAATAGTGGTACTGGCCAGTTATAAATCCAATGGGTTGTCATATTTTTGTATTACAGAATATCAATCATCCGTCCATTTCATTCCAAATTTAAATATTGCGTCGTGGTTTTAAATCGAGCTAGTAAGTTTTAATACACATGTCATGTTTTAAATGAGTCCTGGGATTTAGGAATTAATATTACACTTTGGATATTTTAGTATATTGTTATAAACAAGTATAATAGTCTGATTGTTATCTCAATTAAACAACACGCTGTGTTACCTTATGAACTAAATGATGTAGGTCCAATCCTAAGAATATATGTAATATTACTTCAAAACTAGCTTTGTTTTAGCTTTTAATTGTGTAATTGTTTGTGTACCTAATGAGTAAAATATTAAAAATAACGGTATCAATCTATCAGTGTTTGATCATGCTTCTCGATAAAACACAACTCTTTTGACTCTTTTTTGATGAATGTAGAGGAAGCGAAAATTGTGTGCTTATTTCGGTGCACCTGGCGTTCCATAATCTCTGCCTACCCCATTGGGAGACAGGCGTGAAGGTATGTATGTATGTATGTTTTTTGACTGCTCTTGCTCAAACTCAATGGACTCAGAAAGTCAGAACTATGACTAAAATCATAACGCAACGCTGGGCTGGTCGCCTTTAAATGCTAATTTGTTTTATTATTTATGTAAGTACGTTATACCATATTTTTCCTTCTTTTAAGTCTATCAAGTTAACCGCGTCGTTTGCCTTCCTCTTTCTTATACACAATTACAGTATATTAATAGGTAAGTTTGTATCAAAAAATGACTTTGTTTTTTATTACTGGACTTTGTTTTGCAATGTCATTATCTACTTATCAAGACCAAACTAATCATTTGGCATTCAGGCATTCCATCATTAGATCAGCTCTTTGATAACATAATATTGCAGAGTGGGTTTACATATGTGTTCTGAATTTCAGCCCATGCCATTAACGGGAACTGGTTCAAAATTTACTTGTAAATTTTGACGGAAAACTTACAAACGGTGCAAGTTAAATAAAAGCTTGTAAAAAACTCATGTCATTCATGACGCACAAACCACTGTAGATAAATTAACAGTTTATAAAATTATTCGTTACTAGCTGTTCCCGTGTCCACTTCGTTGGGCAAAACATTTTTTTTGAGTTAATAATTTCTCCGCTAATTCCCGTTCCCGTGGGAATTTAGGGAATTCCTTTCTTAGTGCACCTCTACGGTACCTAAGCTACGTCCCTTCCAAATTTCAAGTGCCTACGTTTAGCCGTTTAGGCTGTGCGTTGATATGTCAGTCAGTCAGTCAGTCAGTTTCTCCTTTTATATATTTAGATAAAGTTAAACATTCAGTCTGTTCGCGCACGTATCCCTTCTCATTATTCATGCGCCTTGCTATTTGTGTTAGTTACAAATGAACGGTTACCGAAATAATTTATATGCTAATGCAATAATTAAGGCGAGTCGCGCGTAACCGCGGGCCCCATTGATTCGCTCAGCATTGTGCTATAGTGCTTTGGAGGTAATTTAATTTGGTGTAGCAAGTACTAAATATTATAGATAATTGGTTTTCGCTTTAAGATTCGTTAGTTTATCGATAAGCTGATGATGACTGATGAAAAAGTACAGAACGCAGGAAAACTTGTTTTTGTGACAGAAACTTATTTGGTTCTCACTTGACGATAAGTGGGATGTCTAACCCATAGGTATACATCTGCAATTTAAGAAGCCTATACGTTGCCTACCTTTTAACAACGATGGGAACCCTCTATGGTATAACAAAATAAATAGTAATTTCACCGGGCTGTCTTGAGGCAGGCTAGCGGGTAGGTTAGTGATAGTGGTTAGTTTTTTACTGAAATTTCGGCTGTTGTGCACTTTGTTTCTTGCTTCAGGCATAGCTGAGAAAAAACAGTCATTTTTTACTATCTAATAATTGAACATCTAACTAAAGGCAAAGATAAATAAAGAGCAGAAAAATAAAACTCAGTGTAATTTTTTTTTTAGGGAAATGGCGAATTCTTACCCGCTTATGTAGTCATTTCAACTTAATTCAAAACAGGAACCGAACATATTACACCTAAAAGCTACAACAGGCAAAGTAGGTAACAATACCTAACGAGATACCTAAAACTCACAGTAACATTTCAAAGCCAACAAAAAGCTACGTAAACTCCGCAAAAGTTTGTTACTGGAGCTTAAGCAAATTAAACTGAGCGCGGACGGAGTCGCGGGAGCGAATTAGTGGGGCTCTTTGTGCAATCAGGCGGCCCTTCGTCCTAATGAATATGAATATGGCTGAGTGCGCCCGGGCACCGATGAAGTACACCGTCCTACTCAGGGCAGAAAACCCTATCTACCTGAGGAATCCAATGCATAACCAACCTCATTTGTAACGGAAGAAGGCTTAGACTCTTTGGCTGTTAAATTGTTAATACGCCGTTTTGGTTTGAGGAGGTATGGAGTGTGGAGCGCCTCAGGCCAACGTGTGTTTAGACTATGTCATTGCCTTTGTTAAGTTAGTAAGTAAAGTTAAAAGCAAAAATGAATTGTTAATTGGGGCTATTATTTTTTGGAATTATAGCATACTCTTTGTTATGGCATAAACGAGTTAAAAACGCGTAGGCACACACACGAGGTACTTGATGGTACCTAAGTGGACTCTGAAGCCGTTAGATATTTTGCAAATGCCAGACGGCTTGTGCGTTACCAACCTAGTGAGGACTAAGACGGAACGAGAGGTATTCTTGTGAGGGTGGGTTAAAGGAACGTTGTGATCATAAATTGAACTGCTAAATCAAGTCAGTGACAACTCAAAATACTTGCTAGTTTTGTTTTAGGTTCATAAAAGTTGATTTAAAAATACAATTTTATTTTCAGGTGTTGCTATTTTGATCTAGCGGTGCGTATGATACTTGAATTTTTCAAGGACTCACCCAAAAAAAATATGTGTTACTTGGTTTGGACTGGGTTAAATTGCACGAGTATATTATTTTTGAAGGATTCCAGGTATTTTCCTGTCTGAGCCAAATGATTTTCCCTTTCCTACAATGCAAGCCAAAATATATTCTCATTTTGATTAATGCGTGTTACAATTTTTCTAACGCATCCATATAATCCACAATAAACAAAACCCAATGTGGATAATTTTTGAAAAAGTTTTATTTTCACAAACTCGTGAAGCATGAAACGTCAACATCGTCAAAACAATTCCCTAGAACATTAAGAACGTACAATATCCACGGAAATTACCGTTGTTATCTCAGTGTCAAACGTCATTAAGAGCATTCGGGTTAACATTAACAATGACAATAAACACTATAATGACACAAAAAGTAAAAAGGACAATCCAGTATCATTCATTACTGAGAAAACACGAAGCGACGCCTTCCGGGCAAATGTACCGACAAAAGTTAGAAAATGGCGGAACGTACCGGGTTCCCATGAACTGACAGATGATATTCACGATAACGTGCCTTAACAATTAAACGTAGCTGGGTTTAAACAAAAAAGAACGTAACCGGTAGCAAGCGTGCCGCTAATGTTAAAGAGGTCGTTACAAGGCCCGAGCGAAGTTAGAGCTAACAAAAGTAACAAACGGTTACGCGTTTCTTGTAAAATTAAGACGATGCTTATCGGTGCGGTAATAAGTTTGAACGTCGCACGTGCACTAGTTTTAACGAACTAGTCTTTTTGGCTTTGCTAGGAACAACGGTTATTGAGTTGCACCCTTAGCGATTTCTGCTTGCCTGGTATTTTGAACCAGTTAAAGGAAACTATTTTAGATTATGTATTGGTTGGAGCTGATTTTTCAATTTCTGGATAACACAATTTTTCCGATAAATCTCTAGTTCTGCTCTTTTAAATCCTTATAAAGCATAATGTCGCAGTTGCAAAATTATGAAAGTGAGTAGGTACATCCTTTCAACACTCGGTCAGGCAGCGACCGGAGTTAATCGCATTTTGAATTTTCCTACTGTTCAGCGTAGTCTCGTTTTTCGCTGTTAGTTAGCTTATCAATATCAATCATTAGAAACAGACCAAAGTTTATGAACTGAATATGGTTAACCCATTTTTAATACAGCTTGGGTGAGAGATTTGCTATCTTATACAGCATAGCATTATAGCATTTCATTAGGCGATCCTAAGCGCAGGCATTTATTTAGCATTAAACTTTTATTTCGTGAGAAATGTCATTATGCAATGCTGACGTTGTGAACGGAAACCACAGAACCACTTCAGTGTACGTTTAGCCTTATCCCGTATGTGCGCCGGCGCTCATCCCAAGCCTCTTTTCTGAGTAGTGACGTAATCTCGAGCTGCATCTCACGTGGCGACGTGGCTCTTCAAATAATCACCTCTTTGTCTTAGCTTCGAATTACCAGAACATTTACACACATGGTGATATATCTTTAAAATGCTTCTTGTTCCGTCCTACCAGTAGTCAGTTACACAACTATCGATATCGATAAAAAAAAATCTAACACTAGCAAGATTGCGACAGTCTTATGTTTTGCCGTAATGAAACCAAATTAATTTAAAAAGTTAAAGGGGGTCCATAACCCTTCCTGCGTGAGTCCGAGTTGCATATGGTCAGTATTTATCAAAACAGTTATCAATTAAGATCTAGCAAGTTGTGTTATACTATCAAAAATGAACACTTTCGGGTTCTAATCGACGCTTGAGTATAAACTGTGCAAAAATTCAGAACTACCCGATCCAACGAAAAGCTTGATGTACGACTGTAAGGTATCTGTATTATACAGCTTCCCTGAGAACATACTTCCTATCTTATCGCAAACAATGAACCACTACGGTTAGCACAACTCGCTCTGTCGCTGGCGTCTAGTATGTCTCTTTCGCCATAGTCTGGTTAGAACGAGACGAAGTATTCGACAAAGAGGTCGAAGGCAAGTTGTGATAGCTCTGAAGACTCCAAAATAAAATGTATTCCAATGCTGTCGTGTGAAGGCGACGCGATCGATGTTAAAGTATTGCCTATACTTTTAGCCCGCTGTGGGCGGGACCAACTATCAATATTGCTTAGGCAGATCAAACATAGATACCTACTATAGGTTACTAAGAAAGAAAGAAGACAGATAGAGAATTCAGCATCTCTTGTAATATTTTTTTAATGATGGCAACCGCCTTTTCTCTTTTGGTTTAATAACCTTTTCTATTGTTTTATATTGCCATGTTTTTGGTATTCCTAGTTGTAGGTAAATAATTGTAAGTAAAGATAAATTTTGAGGTATCATAATATTGAATATACTTAATTAAAGAAAAAACAAACATTTATTTGCTAAACAACCGACATTATGGTATACTGTAAGCTTTTTTAACTACTCCCGACAACATTATATTGAATAAGCGCGAACACAGTAAATGAATCGATGGATCAGTGATGCCAACCTTTTGTGCTGAAGATCAACAGTCAAATATCATGGCAATTGAGTATCCAATACACACTGAACTTACATCAATTTGACTTGTTAGAATAAATAAATTGAATAAAAACCTTTTTATTCAAACCAGCAGTAACTAAGACGATTACTAACATGCAAAACGCATACACAATTGAAAAAAAAGGAATAAGGAACAAAATTCATTTTAAAAGTGATTTTTAAACATAATTCCAGTACCGAATCCAATAAAACACCACCAGATCAAATCAAACAAGATCACCGACAAAAGGGATCAAAGACGTACTAACTTTAAATTCCCTAACGTCGATTGTTCAAATATCTCACTGTGTAATTAGTACGGGAACTCCTAACCCGGAAATATCTGCGCTCTCCATCAAACTCTCAAAGGCAATCAGGGAGTAAAATGGTACTGTTGAAATTAAACTGGGCAGCATTCCGGAGATTCCCCAACCCTTGGATCCTTAACCCTTCTTGTCATTGCGTTGAACAAATTAATCATGATCATTTACATTCAGGAGCGGCCAGATTTGTTTCTGCGATTATGTCACCCTCTCTTGTTAGTGAGGGCGTGTTTTAATATTCGTGTTGTAATTAACAATGAGATTTGACGAGTTCATTGGGTGTGATTTTTGAATGGGTTTTGTAATCTTAGTAACTAAGTATTTGGATGCAGGGCATTTGTTTGATTGTTCTGAACTAGCTTTTGATTGTGACTTCGTCTTCGTAGGATAAGTTGAAGCTGTTTTAGAGAAACTATCCGCCTTAATTTGACAGCGGAAAACACTATAGGTACTTTTCCTAAATCGTCAATATATTGTATTCAGCTATATAAAGCCGTAGTCTAATAATGATTATTATATCTGCCCTTTATTTTATGAATTTATATTTTTCTGGCGACTCGTTTAATGATATTGCCGCAGAAACTTTTTTGCTGTGCTGCGTGTGGCTTCTTCACATTCATACATTAAACCACCATCACTTCTTACCACCTGCTACGATCCCGACAAATCCTGCAAGTGGGTTCTTTGCTCCGTGGAAGACAGACAAAGCAATAAACACTCTAAAGTTAAAATGTTAATTGGGATTAAATTTAAATACCTATGACAAAAATTCAAATTATTTTAAACACTACTTTTTTTTACGTCGTTTACTTTTTGTATTTCGACCAACTCAAAACCCCACATTCGAACTATAGTACCTAGGACATGTCCTCCCTGATCGCCCTGGGCGTCAATTATTGCGTTCATTTAGATATAACACACCCGGTCAAGGGTTGCGTGACGGACGCCCCCTAGCGGAATTAGTTAGGATTTAACATCTGCATCTGCATATTTTAACTGTCATTTGAGCGTATGAATACTAAGCGGCGTATAGTTATAAGAGGGTTAAGGGTGAGGGAAGTTTCGTTTTTAGAGTAGCTCTTGTTAGTAAGTAAATTTATAACTGCATTATGAATATGATCCCAAGTAGACGAATAGATTGAAGACAGTGGCGAAGATATTAACCCTGACTTCGGCTGTCGTATAATAATAAAATTATGTTTGTTACTAATGCTACGAAGTTATAAAAATAGCTTGTTGCAGTGTTAGTAGGTAGGTAATCAAACCCAGCCAATATATATGACGGCGGGATGACTTGGACGCTTTTCTAAAGGATTGGCAAGATTGCCTCGGAGAGAGAGGTGTGGAAATCAAGGGAGGAGGCCTTTGTCCAGCAGTGGCTAATAAAAAAAAAACCTTGATTACTTTTTTCAGAGATAAAATTTTAGAATTTTGTACCTTCAAGCTAGAATAATATTAAGTGTTGCTTATACGAGTATTATCTGGATCCTGTAACACAGGGTGTGTGCTAGCTCAGGACCAAGTGAGGTAGGTGAAATTTTGTATTTTTTTATTGAAATTAACTTTTTCGTTTTCATTTCATTACCATTTGCCTTTAATATATCAGTTACAGGATCCGTTTTCATTCCCATTATGAATTTAACATGAGAAAAAATGAAGAGAATTTTTCATTTCCATGGCGCGGCCGCAAGAACGAACTCTTCTTCATTAATGGCGGAAGTTTTCACCGACTCATTCATTTCCCCTAGCGATTTTGAGAACCGCACGAAGCCAAAGATATGCAAACCCTCAATATCGGAGGATTAACGACACCCTTCAAAATTAAAAACGAAATGAAAGCATCTTAAAACTCAGACTTTAGTGACACAGTGTGTTAATACGAAATTTATTACTAAATGCTAAAATTATTCCTACCTATTGTTCCGCTCTAAGGGATCCTGACCCGAACAATACCTTCATAATTTACTTTTCGATGTATCCTTGTTCTCTACGGCAGATAAAGTCGTGATAACAAATGGTAACTAAAATAATAAAATAAACCGCCAGCTCTGTGTAGCAAGCGACATATTTCATTAATAAAGGCAAAACAAGCAAGATATCATACGGGCTCACTTCGCAGTGTCCATACGTTACTGAGATAAAACAACAGATTCGAATCCGTTGAATTTATGCGTTATCGAAGCTAGAGTGATGCTGGTTTGGAACAATGGAGGGTCGTGGCGCCCCATGCGGCGAGGGGCGGCACGCGCCGCGGACGCTGCCCGGCGCGACATCTATCGTCGAGTAGCGGAAACTATGCCGGGCGCGAAAGGTGGCAGGTCAGCGCATTTAAATAAAGAAGATTTAACCCGCGATAACGTCGTCGAAAATTTTAGTGTTTTATGTTTTTATCTAACCTAATACAGATAACTACGAGAAAATACTTACCAATTATTAGGACATTAAGAAGGTAAACTCTGTGTGAAGAAAACGCCAAGAAAACAGGAAAGAGTTTTTTGTATCACTCCAATCAATTTCCATTGTTTTACCGCTAAAAGAGCTACGAAAAATAGAATGGTATAATTTGAACTAAAAGTTAAATAAGAAACATCCTTCCAATGGGAAAACGGCGAATTTTGCCAAAAATATTCATAAGCTGTCATCAGGCGACTGGACCCACGCCAGATGCGGGCAACCGACGACAAAATATTTCGCTGCAAAATACTTACTCAACCAAATCACCCCTTGGCTCTTTAAAATCACTTTTGAAAATTCAAGCGGCAATTCTTTAAAAAAGTTCAATGGGAAATTATCTTTGATTGAATTTTCTTAACGCCCAAACTTTATCGGTAGGGCATAACTTTAGAGTTTTGACAAACTCTTTGGGTGTTTCAGCGCATTACGGGCAGCCGCGCTGGCAGCGGTTCAACCACTTAATTAAGCGGGCGAATCAGCGAGCTGGTTGGAAAATTCAAATTTGCTACGTGCCCTATTACAATATAACAAATAGTGCTCACTTCCGCACATTTCCCTAAACGCACCATTCCTTACGTCACGGACGCGCTGCGCGGTTATTTATGCCTCGCATTAAAAACAAAATGATATGCCTTCGCCGCTGAAAATCTAAAAAGAATAAGCAATAAAACGGTAAAACCCAAATCTGATACATACTAGGGCCGCAGCCCGCGAGCGAGCGGGACGGGGCGCCACATCCGCGAAATGAATGCGACGCTACTGTTTCATCTCTCACCTCTATCGGTTAGCGATCTCTAAACCGTCCTAACTCGCCTCGTAAAACACTAAAGTAGACCTTAACCCGTCGCTGGGAACCGCTAATATCGAATGCAGATTACTACAAATGGATTTGAGATTAATATAGTACGAGAGCCACCCTGTCTCATACCACCCCATTCGGCGCTCAGCATTCAAATCGGAATCGAATGGATGACCAAAACATAATATCGTTGGAAGATTCAGCCGCCATAAATCAAATGAGAAATAATCTGTTTCGGGACGAGATAGTCGCCGATGCCGTGCCACCATAAAAACGCAAAACGTTTTGTCTGATTGAAATGGTTACGTTACGGGCGGCTTTTTTCCTGGCGCTATTTCCTTTTTATTTTCCTTGATGTATAATCAATGTGTTAACGGATGGCCGCGAACCGGGGCTTTGAGAGTAGATTTGCTACACAAAAGATTCTGATATTGAGTTCGAAAGTAGTTTCTCTTTTCTTCTTTTATGTTAATGGCACTTTCAGTTGTGCGCGGTAATGGCTTATGGGAATAAATGTCGCACTTTAGGCGGAGAGTCGGATACACACGGCTGGTTAGCAGGCTATTGTTTACGAGAGCCTCATTTTCATAATTTAAGGGTTCAGCTCATTCCAACAAGAAGTTCCGAAGTGTCCATAAAACTGATCCGTTTAATGCGTACAGAGCACGTGGGCGACTTATTAACGCAGATTATTTAACGATTAAACGTAGTAACAATAAAGTAATTTATTAGTGACATTATGTGCCTGAACGTTACTTAAATAATATCTATCAAAAAAAAAATACATTTGGCTGATATCATTCGAAATTTAAATTAGATTACATCCCTATCGACAGCTACTGCTTCTGGACAAATTCGCTTAAACTACGAAGCGATTAACGCGTCATATCATAATCTAATAAATTGGATAAAATATCCGACAGACCGCGCCACATGTGGTCAACCTGTCCCAAAACCTGGCACATGCCACGCTTACCTTCCACAATTACCACTTAAAATTAAAAAAAATGTAAAAAAATATTCCACACCCTGCATCCCAAAACAAAGCGTAACCCACAGACTTGAGGCTCAAACTTGGATGAACTTCAGTTGTCATGGTTTCGACCATCTGTTCCGGATGATGTTATCGAAAAATTAACAATTTGTTTAATGTAAATGAACCGGGGTAAAACTGTCGATAAATTATTGGTACATTTAGCGACGCTCTGGACTTTCATGCTTATCGAATGTCACCTTTCCTGCTCGGAGTATTTGCTTATCGTTGGGATCGAGGTGGATTTTAATGGTGTTTTTATTGGTCCTCTCGTGGCTTAGTGGCCAGCTGCCATTTTGTTGGCCATGTAGGAACCTGATCTGAGCAGGTACTTTGCTAAATAACCCCGTCTGCAATTGCGTCAGAGCAAGAGATTAGCGGAGCAATGTAACAAAAATGCTTTTACGACGTTGTTGTATTTGCATTAGACCCACATTATTTTTATGTTGATTCGTAAATACAACTCAATTTGTTTTTTTGGGGTAGAACCTGAGTTAAATAAAATAAAATAAGCCTCTCAGGTAACGTCATTTTTATCATTTTTACTGAACGCGTAAAAAAAAATAAGCAACTTTTTAACTACTCGCTTCGCTCGTCCCTTAAACCTTTTCCACCGAGTGTCGACGTTCGTGCGACCTCTCTAATTTAGGTGTCATCAAAAAATGACAAATTGAGTAAAAATAAAAAAAGCTCAAATTAACCGTACACCAGTTAGCCACGAATAGGCTATCGCATGCTGACAAGTAATTATCAAAACGTTTTGCTTTGAAACTTTTTTTCAGTTTCGTGACTGTTTGAGTTATAAATCTTGGCCTAATGAGATATTTATGCGATCCGGGTCTTCCTGTCAACGATTAATCCTTTATTTTCGAATAAAAACTGAGCAGTTTTATCAATATTAATCCGGCGACACGGATGTCGAGGTTTCATGCTGGATGTCTTTTGTAAGTGGATCTTATTTATTTATTTATTTTGTACAAATTGCGGACTTAAGGCATTATCTATCTTGTACGTCTTTATTCTTTGGATTGTCTATTATAACTATAATTATCTTTTAATGCATATATGAACCCTGAAAACATGACACTCCTTCCTTTGGGCAGTCGTGTAAAACTGCATGATAAAAAAATAAAAAATAAAATAGATAATCATGTTTTTATGTGACACTGAAAAGCTGGTGAGGAAATGAAATCTACTCGTAAGCTTTTATCTGATCGATTGAGCAAGTGAATAATAATTACAAAATAATAAAAAATCGAACTATAGACAAAATCTATTTGCTGAAGATTAGTTGGCACCACGCTACAACCTCAAGAAGTCCTTCTTTTAAATTTTGCTCAGAATTAAGGTCCTTAATCATACCGGAACCCATGTAGTGAATAAACATATGAGATTGTATTTATCTCGCTTAGCAATCATTATCAGAAGGTATACATTGGGTTTTTTTTTACTAGATGAATGAGTTACACACTCATTTGACAAAATTCGATGTCGTGTAATAATTTCATCTCTACAATGATAGCAACCTAAACTAAAGTTTTAATCGCTTAAAAATGGATCTCGGTCGAACCGTCGATCGAGTGAACAATGTCACTCAACGCATAAAGCGGGTAAGTTGAGGATGCACGCTCTTAAAGGTACTCCCTACCGCCGAGGATGAGCGAGAAGCAGTAGAGCCAGCGATCACCATAATTATATACGCATCTCTTTTATTGACACGGGATAAATATATTTTGTTAGAGAGAGAGTTCTCGGCGGCGGTATAAACCCAGCGATGAACTACTATTACTATTATTATTTTATTTTTTATCAAAAATGGGTTTGCGTTTGACCCCAGTCTCACCTGATGTTAACTGACGACGAGGTCGAAGGTGATATACACTTACCCAGAAAATGCCTATTCACTCTTGCCTTGAAAACACCATGGTTATATGATTCCGGGAATACAGACGCAGGGAGAGCGTTCCACTCCTAGTGCGAATAAGAAACGACTCTACAAACCGCTGATAATATTTGTGACTATTTTATTAACACGGAATCTATATGTTTTGTTTGTTTTTTGAGCGAGAAAATAGCCTATGGGTATACACTTCCTCGTCGGCGGTGGGACCAGTCCCGAATGATGTTTTTACTCTGTGACGCGACAACTTCAACTCGCCGGTTAATGATTGGTGCGTCGAGTTCAAGAGCGAACAAGGATCACCTATCTGTAAGCTAAGTACGCTCAAGCCGCGTCTAGTTTCACTACATCGTTGACCCCAGATACGCATGGCGATATTTCATTAACCGTTTGCTTAATATTCATGATATTTTGCCATCATTTACGTTTACTGTACCGTACGGAACTAAATCATCTGTCTGTCACAGCCAAATTATCTGTGAAGCGAATAAATAATTAGATTATTCGATCGTAAAGACTTCCAACGTACTTAGTAAACATTATCTAAGAGTATTTACAGTTACAAATAAAAATGCTAATACAAGTATTTATATCGTTGTTTAGTACCCATAATAAAAGCATAGGTCAATTGGTGTGACATTGTACCCTGGTATATTATATTATTTAAAATATTTATAAGTCAAAGTATTCTAGTAATTGTTACTTTACAGCCGCACTTGAAGTCAGTTGAGATTAAGTCGTTCTTTAGTGACACACATACACAAGTACAATACCATAACACGTCAAAGGCAACATGGTTTTTACCCAGTAGAATACAGCCTGTTACTTCCTAATGTAATTTATAGTAATTAAATTTAAGAAATTGCAATACCAAAATACTAGATTTGTCGTATCAACAAAGAAACGCTTTTATCTCGTCTCGTCAGCCTCACTTAGGCTAGCAATTGTACCTGTTTAATGTTAGTGTTTGTGACAAACCAGAACATTTTAAGAATTGGCGGTAAGAAAATCAATTTTAATTTTGAAAACAAGATACATTTAATTATATCAACGTCTTCCGCGACTGGCTGATTGACTGACATACAACACGTCGTACAGCCTAAACCACTGAACCTAGAGGCTTGAAATTTCGAGAGAATATTCCTTAGGTACTAACTACCTAATAAGACTAATTGCCTAACACTTTAAGTTTGTTTGTATTTGGGAATCATAATATTTCCTTCTTCAATTCCGTTGTTCGCTAGTGTAGGGAGTATAAACGAACTAGTAACTGTCAATCACGATCTTGATATAGGTCAACATTTTATAAATTTAAGTAAGATGCAGTTAACTGCATAGATCAGCAGAACGTGGCCATGGACAAGATGTGGGGAGAGATCGTTATCGTTATCGAAAATGTATAGGATTGAGGCAAGCTGCCGGATGGTCGTTCGCGTCAAACGCTTATGTCAGTTACGTACACTTTGACAGTTATCGAAAATTGTTCAGGATAGCGTTAAGCATCTTGTCTAGGGCCTCTGTTAGCGTAGAACTCCAGTTTTGTTTTTTTCTGTTATTGTAATATTTTTCCTCAGTTTTAGGTATTTTTAATTTATAACTTACCATGCGGTGTACATTATTGTTTTGGACTGTAAGCTACCTAAGTACTTAACCTTAAGTATAACATTTGTATACAGTGTGTGACATCCATAAGAACATAAATTTTAAGTAACGATAGATTTAAGTGCCGTGAACCGTTTAAAGAAGGAATTAAGTTAATAGCTCCAATAATTTTAATGTAATTCATATTTAAAGGGTCCATCGAGCAGTAATGTATAACATTAAGTGTTAATTTTTGCAAGTTAATTAAGGGATAATTGAGCATGTTTGATACATTGCGTGGCGAATTAGTTAGAATGAAAAAAAAAAGTACAACTTATGTTAACAATACACATGTTTTGATGTTAATTAGGATGCAAATTTAACTGTTGTCAAAATACCTGTATGTTTGTATGGATGTCCAAAGTATATCCACCATTTAAAAAAAAATGATAGTTGTCTTTTTTGTTACATAGTGTAAAACAAAGTCGCTTTCCGCCGTAGCTCTCTGTATGTATGCTTAGATCTTTCAAACTTCTCAACAATTTTTAAAGCGGTTTTCATCAATAGATAGTGATTCAAGAGGAAAGTAGTTCAAAAAAAAAAAAAAAAGTACTTATAAATAAATTCTGGTTTATATACGGATGTTATAACAAAACTCGCACAAACCAAAGCGAAGTGAGGGCCCGCCCTCACTAGTTTTAAATAAATAAAAACAACAAATGTTAACTTTCAACTAAGAACTAGATAACCGCTCTAATAGACAGTTCACATACGTAATGAGCTAGGGTGCATCTGATTAACACACACGCGACTAATTGGCGTGTAATGGCCGTTTAGTGAGCGATTACTAGATTAACATCGGAATATAATTGTAAAGGTTTATTGTAGGCTTTTATGAGCTTACAAGCTCTGTTTAACTTGACATTTGTTAATGGTTCAAAGCCCATTTAAAATGAGTCGATTCAGTAACTATTTTGAATAGTATATATTGTTTTGACTGATTGTCATAACAAGGTAAAATATTTTTAACTCGCGCCATGTTTAACTTAATACAAATGGTATGGGATTTTGCGGTTTCAAATAATTAGTTTTTTGTAGGTGTAAAATATCAGAGTAGATATTTCGCTTGTAAGGGAAGTTGTTTCGGAATTTATTCGATTAACTTAGTCAAACTGCTGTCATTAATGAGATCGACTTATGTATTTAGCTTTTCACTTTATCTTAACACTTTTATTTTTTGCAAGAGAGGAAACTTTGTAACATATGGCAAAATTTGCAATTTGCATCGAGATAAAACATGGTGTTACGATGCGACAGTAAATTATATAAATGAATAACAATCGAAAAGTTATTCTTTAAAAAAAAAAAAAATTTCATTATGCAAATAGGTATCTTTATTCTTTACACAAGGTTTTCACATACCTAGAAAGTGATAAAATCGCACTAGCGCTGCGTAGTTTAGGTACATGAACAGTGGAATAACCCTCTCCCCGATATAGAATAAAATGAAAACTGAACAAATTTTTGTGTTCTTCATGATTTTAAAATCAACTAAAGTCATAAAAATTTACATTTGACAAAATATATAGGTATTTTATTTGCCAGAAATTGGTTTGTCACCTTATCAAAAACTGATTACACCAAAACCATACTTCAAAATGAGCCGTTCCAAAAAGACTTTTTTTTCAAACGTTACATTTTAATAGCGTCACTCAAAAACCCACCCACACATATCCATTGGAGCACACATCCTCTAATTAACATACGCGTTAACATAAACAAATAGATGGCCGATAGACTCCATCGTCACGTAATGCCGGCTATTCATTACAGCAATTAACACGTTGCACCATAAATTAACCGAGCGGTGTACCGTGAATGGCGCGCCTACTGATGCTATAGAAATTGGCGTTTAGTTTTTATCGATAGTCGATTGTTTTTTAGTGCATTAGGTTTGGAGCGGTTCAGACTAGGGTAGGGGTGGATAGGTATTCTGAAATATTATTCCCTTTATTCATATACATTCATTAGCTTAGGTGTGCTTACTAATGATATGGTCTCTTCCACTGTCTTGACCGAAAGTGACCAAACATAGGTACCTACTTTGATTAAATAGATTTAAATTGCGCCTATTAAAAACATGGCAAGTAGAGTTAAGAGTATTTTTAAAAATTTACTAATAACGCACTATTGTTAAAAAGTCAATGAGGTAAATGAAATTGCAATTACTTAAGTGACAAGAAATGTAAAGAGCAAAAGAAAGTAGGGTTAACGTAAATGCTACTTAGAAGTAGGATTGTTTTGTGGGAATGTTTTCGAGAATATTCTTATGTACTTAGAAGTAAGTGCCACATTTAAGTTTGAAAACCCACAATAGTTTGACCGTTGTATTCATAGGTAATGTTTTAAATGATTAAAATCCGTGATCGAAATAATTATTCTCGATTTTATCACTCACAAACCACCAGGATATTATGAATCCTATTTTCTAGTATTTTCTTCTATTTCAGGGGTCAATTTATGCTGGACGCTGTCCCCGTTTCGTTTCCCGTCAATGAGTAAGCTTCAACCGCATCAATATTTTATTCATTCTAAACAGGAAGCAATAAAACGTTTTGATGTCCCCACTAAATTCCCACATGGTGGACGACAACTGTTGGCGGTAATTTGTTAAAGGTTAAATAATTAGTCATATATATTAGAGAATGTTCAAAAAAGCTCGTGTGACGGAAAAAATATCGAGTTTATTTTATTCGCGTCTAAGTTTTACACGTTCTCAAGAGGATTGTTAAGCTGAAAAATATCATAAAAAATGCGATAACGTTTTTCTCCTCTTAAACCTAGACAGATGTTTACGGTTTTTGAATATTTTAATGTAGCTATGGGCGAAGGCGTTTCTTTACTTACCCCCTGAATCAAGTCAGATTTTCACGAGTTTGGAATACCTACTTACGAGTACGTAGTAGTAGGTAATTATAAAAAACCTGGATTTGTACGTTTCCATTTTCTTCTTTTGCTTCGTTTTCTTGGAAAGGTAAACTTACAGACGTAGTTTTTTAAATAATCTACAAATATTGTAATTTTTTGACAGAAACTAACTTTTTTTAAATATAACACCTTTTTGTGAGGTGTCATGTTTTACCGTTAGTTTAACGCTAAAGTAAACTCAAAGTACACTGGCAGCTGACACGCAGCCCGCGCTAAATACCAGAAATGAAAGAAAAACAAAATGGAGTCGATAACGGTGTAACTTGCACACATCACACCTGGTGATAAATGAACTCTAAATATTCAAAATCCATTGCCAAATCTAAGGAATGATATTTAATGCCTCTATTCATATTCACTCCATCGGCTGTGTGACCGCCACACTGTTACACAACAATGAGAACAGTGTTGCCATAGACGACAGGTTAGTAAATAGATAAAATTGTGCTAGCGATCTGAACGGACCACGCATCTAAGGTCTTGCCAGCACTAAAACCACTAATTCCCAGATCATAATAAACCTGCTCATGAAATCTTTGCTCAACCTTAACAAAAAACTAGATTCTACTAATTACAAAACATTGCAATTCAAACAAAGTTATAAATCCAAAAATAAAACCACCTCTCGACCAGCAAACGTAATTTATGTTGGGCCCCGAATAATCACCGAGAGGTTCGTATAAATCGTGGACCATTTGTAAAATAGGAATTACGGGCTTGTCACCCTCTCGAGATAGCTTCTGTAATGCATATAATACTTTTGTCTTTGGAGGTGCAAAAGTTGGGTAAGATTTGGTGTATCGACACTTTAAATCTAAGAAAAATGAAGGAATGATTCTGTCAGAATCTGAACAATGAAGCCTTGATTCTGCTTTGGTTTCTCCCATCTCGCTACTGTATATGTATGTATGTATGTAAACACTTTATTGTACAAAAAAGAGATAACAATTATAAAATAGACAAAAATATAACAAGGATGTACAAAGGCGAACTTATCCCTTTAAGGGATATCTTCCAGTTAACCTTTGAGCGATTGAGAAATAATTAATTTACAACGTATAGCCAAATAAGTACAACACTAAAAGTAATTTCTAGAAATATCAATAGATAAAATACATAAACATTTTTATACACATTATGTATGTATTCAATATAATAAATAAATATACAAAATAAGCAGGAACAAAATAAAAAGTTTAAGAAGAAGTGTCAGGCCAGAACTTCTTTAGTCGAGATTCAAAAGCATCTACAGACTGAGACTGCCTAATTTCAGGAGGCAATAGATTCCACAACCGCACAGCGTGAACCGAAAAGGATTTAGAATAAGCTTTGGATTTGGATTGTATAGTAATTGTATTGTTAAATTAATGGTAGTTCTTATTCATTTGATGGTAAAACTTATCACAAATGTTATAAATATGATTAATAAATAGAATAACGCGGTTATTACCTGTGGTCCCACTACGTTTTGTCTCACAAACATTTCGAACAAGAGCTGGGCTCCTGTTTCAGGACAGTTTTTCCTTCGGGCAACTATAGATACCTGACGAATCTAACTAGTACTACCTACTTTTGTTATCACAATTAAAATAGAATGGTCAAATCTGGGTGCATCTTTTTGTGCGCTGGGATGAAGAAGTGGGTTCACGGGTAATATACTGAAAGGCGCCAATGGGACTTTATACTATTCTTGCCTTTTGCAATATGTCGTATTGTCGATGTTATATTTATTTGACAGTAACGCCGGCCGAGTTAAAAACAATACGATAACATCTCATAGTCAATATAGTTTTACCGAGTAGAATAGTCGCTGATTTTAATCTCGATGGAGATGGACTTTGATAAACAAAGCCTCTTTTATAATATCATTTGAGGACAGTCCCTTGAACCAATCCTAGAATAAACGATACGTACCTAGTTATCCAATAGGTAAACGTAAGTATTAGTACCCAAGTAATTTATTGATAAAATTGTAAGCACTAATAACGGATAATTTTCTTAAGAGCTACAGTTCAACGTCATCGTTATTTTTGCTCGAGAGTATAATTCGTTCGATAGTTAATCCGTTTACGAATTCATTCAAACTAAACGCATTAACGAACACAAAGTAATTGAAAACCCGCTTTTGAACTTGAACCCTTCAAACCCGCCACGCCGCGTTCACAAAATTCCCTAATAATCGCATCATGCTCTCGACTCACGCCCAGTTCGAAAAATACACCGCGGTACTTTCTTGAGGAATTTTTAATAGTTTCACCCCTTCGGGCGGCAGTGTTTAATGTATTTGGAATCTGTCTCGAGGCTTTATCTATTGGAAATGGCTGTTTCCAACTACTTTTGGCCTTCAGAACTACTTCTAACTAGGAGTAATAAATCCAGCGTAAGGCCGGCTAGTCTCTGCATAGAGGAGCTTGGAGCGATTTGGCACTGCTAGGTTTTGTTTAAAGTTTGACTCCTGTATTCATATATGCTGATAACTTTTACTTTACTGTTTTCAGTCCCTTGAAGTTGCGCGGAATTGACTGGCGCAATTTGATGTCACAAAAATGTGATAGTTTATGAAAAATTAAGTACCGGGGAGGGACGTCGTGGACCATTACTATGCTCGTAATAAGTCATGTCAATTTTAAAGTTTCGTACCCAAAAGGAGGACCCGATAGTACTTAAGACAGAGACTATATGAGCCATCCATTGGTCTGTCCATGTGTCCGTACCTTTTCACAAAAGTAAAAAGAAAATTATACTTAGTATATACGTTGTGTTTCTTTGTGCAATTAAGTTTAACCAAAGCCTTTTAGCCCAATAAAATAACATCCAATTTTTTTTCGACCTTGTGGTTCTGCCAAAGGCTCTGTCATGTCCAAAAGACAACGAACATTTCACAGATTTTTCAATATACATTAAATAATTACTAGACTTTGGGCTTTAGAGCTAATTATTAATAAATAAGGAATTAAGAAGAATAATCTCGCTACAATTCAGTTATTGAATCATTTTTATAAATACCAAATAGTCATTGAGATACGACTCTTTCAAACTATAAGTACAAGTATAGAACTACTTCTTTTAAAACCCTGTTTTAATCAGAAATTCACAGCTTGATAAAAAAAACTCCATCAAAAGGTGAAACGAACCAATCGTAACTGGTCTATTACATCTGATTAACAAATACTTGAACACAAGCACTAAAGCCATGAAGCCTTGATACGCTTTTCAATTTATCCGCATTACTATTCCCACCGTCTACATCTTAAACAGTCTGCACAATTAAAATTTAAACCTGTTGTCCATTCTCGCCCGACTTCCTCCCGGCACTGTATCGTAGTCTGGAAGCTTTATACGAATTTCTCCACGAAAATACACATTAATATTAAATGGCTTGGAAATGCTGCGTTGTTGGGGAGGTGGGGGCGAATGGGTGCAATAAAAAGAAGGCGATGATACACTTAGAGTTTCGGCTTGTGTCTAATTTAAATTGAATTTAGCTTGAATAATGAAACGAGGAAATTGGATGGGTTTTTAGTTTGAGACGTGCTCGCGTAAATGAGATTTTTTTCGCTAAGCGACTTTTAGATGGGAACGCTTACGTTTTTAATTAAAATGAAATCTGTAGAAAGATACTGGAATTAAAATGTATTTTACCTTGAACAAATTACACTGAATAACTTACACATCTTAATTTTATTTGCAATAAAGTTAAATTCATTCATAATATTTATCATGTTACATAACTGAATGATTGTATGTCAAAACAAAAACAAAGACCTCCCTATCCTAATCCCTTCAACTAATATAATATGTGGAAAGCGTTTCCTATCATAATAAAACTTGTTGTCCCCAGGCCACAGCATTCCTACAAGTGATTTGGCTTACGAGCGCAGCCATCAACTCTGGGAATGTCAACCGAGCCATTTCCCTTACAAAGCTCGCCGTACGTGTTTTCCTTACATTAACTACGTAACACTATCCCCCTGGTTTCCCCCCCGCTAGTTCCGACATCCAATAAGAGGTGGCGCTGCGCAAAACTAGCGCCGCTGCTCTCTTTCACGAGCAATTTACTCCTTACACTAATTAAAAGAGCGAGCGAGAAAAGCCACGCCCTTCGCGAAGAACAAACAGAAGGGGGGAGCGCGTTTAACCAATCACAACGCTTGATTATTTGTAATTAGAACGCCGGGCTCTTTCTCGGCGCGAGATGACCAATGGGATTTCGTAGTTAACGGAATTACTTTTGTCCTCGTAAGGAAATTCTTGCCGTAATTATAAATTCTGGAGACTTGGCGATCTCATTTGCTGAGAGTAATCAGGACGGCAAAGGGCGTTTTATGTTAAAGGACATTTTGCCTAATGACTTTCCTTATTATGTACAAGATTATCTCTGAAAAAACTGACCTTGGGAGATTAAATACTGGATTTTTGAGACGATGAGAAGTTAAACTGCGTAACAGGCATTAACGAATGAAAAATGGAAGTAGATACAGGGTTTTTTCATAAGCCCACAAAACCCAACCGAGAAACTTATCAACATTTTCAAAAGGCTTCCGTAACTATACAAAAAGGCCGCATTGAAACAGCACAATCATTCACTAAGGGAGAAGTTCTGTCGGAAAATCTAGGAAGAATCAGGCCGGCCACAATGAACGGACCGACTTGGAGCGAGTTTGCATATAGAGATAAAAGTGGGGAATATTAATATGAATCGCCGTCTCCCGGGGCCACCCTCCCCCCATTCGGGGAGGTAGGGGGCACTTTCTTCAGGGCGGACCACGGGACAGTCGTGATTTTAATTATATTGCGACGTGAGCCTGGCGAGAGTTATGGCGACGTAGAAATTTCTCGTTTTATACATTAATTTCTGTATTTATTTTTTGTTGGTGTTGCTATACTTACTTGTTATTCACCATTGTACAAAGAAGTCTGTGCTTTTTAATTCGTAGTTAGGAGATTCAGCTATGATCCTTTACCTTCAACCATATCCTATCTTATTTCGGTTAAATCTTATTGCTTTTGACTTTTTATCGTATTGTTTTTAAGTAAATAAGAGCTTTCATAACGTTCACAAACGCCGTTCATGTCAGAATAGAGCCAAAGAAGTAAAAATTAGATATTTTTCGAGACACCCTTTAATTAGTTTAGTTTGTGTTCTTGGTTCTAGATTTTACCTCGACGTTTTTCCAGCAGGTCCTTTATTGAAGTTCTTTTGTTATTTGCCAACAAAAATCATCGACCTGTCGTTAAACCGAGAAATGTTCCGTGCTACGGATAAAAATAATGAGTTCTTACACACAAGTTAGGTATTTGGTCAATCTATGTCTGGCCGAAATGAGATTAAATTTCTTTAGGAAACCACAAATCAAACATACATAGGAACAATCTTGCAAATTCCCTAACAGCGATAAATAACTTTCATACATAATACGTTCTTAAGAAACGAGGATAAGCAAAGAAAGTACGACAATGGTGTCCCAACTTAACCCCTTATTCGAATAAATATTCAACTCACATAAATTTCTTCGACAAACTAAATGTCAATCTACGAACGCCATTACTATTTCAACCCTGTCAATGCCTTGGGTGAGAGATATATTTTCTGCTATCATTATTTAGACTATCCATGGAACTTAGAACATACTTGCGCCATGTGACCTGTGAGGTTTTTTTCACGTTAAATAGTGACCTTAATAAAAATCCAATCAAAATATCTATTTTAGCACCTGCTGCTAGCTATTATAGTATTTTGTCGCTACGTAAAAAGTATTTTTGTATTTGTGTTTTATTTCTAATTAGAACAAGAACAATATGAGTATATTATTTTTGTACTTTTGCTTAATTAAATGTGGTCTAATCACTAAATTAGTTTTTTATAAAATCAAATTATTATTTCGCAATTATTATTTGCATTATTAAATGCATCAAACAACAAATTGTTTTCATCACTTTGCAACATAATACTTACTGAAAAACTCTGTCTAAGATAAAGATTTATCTAACATTAACAATAACAACGAAACGGAACAAAATCATTCAAATTTCGAACAACCCCAACGCATCCAACCCGTTAAACAAAAATGCGAACCCACACACACTCGCGCCCCGAGCACATATGCACGTATGTAAATACGTAAACGTTAAGCTAAGGATGTGTGATGCTGAGTCTCATTATCGACCTAGGGTCATGGCGCATGCTCGAAGACTAACGAACGCCTATAGCGACAACGGTTCATCGCAGTAATTGAGTTACGACTTTATACGTAGCAATTTTGTTTTTAGGGTTCCATTTTTGAATTTTGAATTCGGATTTGGCGGTTAAAAGAGTTTTGTCGCGTGCCAGGTACTGAGAGTTAACAGAATAGAGGATTTACTTTTTATTACCCTAGGTTAACGTCTTTTTAAACTTTAAAACTACCAACCATGAATTTATGGTTTTAGTCTTTCTACATACGAGTATATTAAAGTTATTCTAGTTATGAAAGAATGTTTATAAGGTTTAATGTAAGGTGCATTTGTACAACTCGTATTAAGCATTCACAAACTAGTTTCTTTAACTGCTTATTCATTATTTTAGTAGATGGTATTCATTGATCTGCACAGCCCAGTATTTTAACTGCTACTCTCGCAGCTACCTAGACCACCGAAACGATTCTGTAGCTCAAGCTTTTCAGCTTATGAGGCTTTGAAGTTGGATCGGTGTTGTGCGAAGCTTCATCAGTCGACGTCTTTCGGTTCAACATTCAGGAACAACGTGCCTTTTACCACTATGGAGAACACTTCGGATTTTTTTCGGATATTTTTGGTTATGCACCCAGCTCTAAAAATTCCGACAGCCAACGCCAACCTCTCCATCTTCTCTATTGCCCAATTTCTCGCTGAAATCCGTAACAAGGCAATGATTTTTTGAGCTAATCATTAGCGCTTACAATATTACAAAACAACGAGTGATTTAGCATGATTGTGCCGAAAGTCAGGAAGAGCGCTAAAGATACGTTCATTTAGTCGATACTCTCGATTACGACGCTATCGCAAACGTCTTTGTGGCCGTTTAACCCATCGGTAATCAGATCATAGATGGCGTGGCACAATTTTAAGTTTGTAACCTCTCCAGCCATTATGATATTTAAGCCAAGATCTGTACGGAACCCTCATTGAGTATCGAAAGTACTTGCCCGGTTTCTCTCTTAGAATCGGGTCGCACGCTAATTGGGGCCAAATTTTTTGCCTTTTCTCGAACAAATATTGGATTAGGAGCATAATTCGGGTCGAATAGACAAGTCCTTGAAGGCTTTTGATGGAATTCTCTCGAGTTGTGTTTCTAAGTTAATTACTTACACTGAAATTACGTCTTTCTTTTTTGTATATTGAGTTACGAAGAACATGATGTTTAATTTGGGTTTTCGGAATTAACCTTCTATTACTCTTTCAATAAGCCTAAAGGCTTAGAAACTTTTTACTTTTTGCGGTAACCATACCTGTGATGATGTATTTTTCCTTATTGGCGTATAAATGATTTAAAATATTATAAAAAAAACAAGTGGCCATTATTTGTCCTGTATTAACTTGTAACCATTTCGATTGTACAAAACATTTGTTTTTGAAAACCTTTCGATTTGGAAATGAAATGAAAAAAATTAAATGAAATAATTTATTCGTAACAATTATTATAGGTCAGATACTATCATAATTGTATAATATGCACTATAATTAATTTGGTTTATCTTTATTCAGAAACAAATAAAATATCACACCGCATCGCTTATGGTTTCAGGCTATTACGTAATGCTAGGAGATGTATGTAGGTACCCTAGAATTAAGTACCTACATATCGTGCAAAGAATGTGTCCAAATCTCTACAGTGATATCAAGTTACGAAAACTAGCTTATTAGCTTGACGTTGCGCGAATGCTTAAATATACGTAAAATTTAAATCTTGGGGCCTGTTAGCCAGAATATATACTGCTAGTTAAAAAGTTAAAGTACTTTGTCATTTGAACGAAAAGGACGTAGCTACAATTCATTGGTCAAGATGAAATCTGGGGGGTTATCATACCTTAATTAGCTATGCAGTTCATTTAACGCGAGTATAGAAGATTATAGCAATAGCAGTTATTTAGCTCTGTCCTTTTCTCTCAATGGCTATGTCAAAATAACCCCCCAGGTCCTAAGTCATCGTGCAAACAGTAGATATATAAAAATAAGACCGTACCTATATACGACATAACTAGAGATAGGACATTTGGTGTCAAATCGTGGTTCTAGAATCCATGGAGTCAGTATTTCCTATTTATTATAATACATACAATTCAAAATTAGTTTATTCATTAAACCGCTAAAACAATTTAAATAAATTTTGGTATAGAGGATATCTCTGCTAAGAAAACGTTACCTACAAACAAGCAAATATTAGTAAGTATGGAATAACCGAACTAATTTTTTTTTGTTAATAAGGTAAAAATCAAAGTGACATGTAATGTAATAATTAGGAAATAGCGACTCCATGGATTTTATAACCACGATATGCCACCTAAATCCTAACCCTAGACATAACTTTACATGAGCACTGTGACATTTACATATAAATTATTTTTGAACTTGACCCTAAAAACAATCGAACACTGCGTCTTGGCGGTAAGTTAAAGGATTATATTGTGGTAGCGATTTGGACGGAACCTGCACAACTCTCTACTAGAACTCCTTTTATTAACTTCATTTTAAATATCTTTGTTCGAACTTCAACTTCGTCTGGAAAAGTAATAATGAGCATTTTTACTCCCTAATGAACAGCTCAGCTCGAGCATTGTAAGTCGCAGTAAATTACTCCTTTCTTACCGTATATACCAGGGCTGAGGGGGAAGGGGGGTCGCTTGTTGACCACCACGTGAGTAAAAAGGGGATAAGAATATTATACAAAAACGTATTTACAATGTTAAATTACTAAACGGTACCGCGGTGTTTTGAACTTATTTAATTAATTACCTAAAATATCATCTTCTTCTAAATGGCAAATATCACATCAACCCAGTAGTTTTTAGGTCAAAATTGGATTGAGATGCCATTTTTATTCCGATGAGAACTGGTTGAAAATACCTATTCTTCCAATGAAATAAAAGTAAGCAAACTAAAAATGTCGTACCATTAAACCTGACGTAACGGAACTGAATATGGACAATTCCACGACACCAAAAACAATTCATTGTGGCAAGGTCAAACACTGTAACACCATGATTGTTTCCGAATATTCGCCCTCAGTAGTCTTATCCTCCTTTTGACTTCGTAGGGGGGCAGCCTCGAGGCGAGGGTGGCCAGGGAAGCTGCAGAGGTCGCGTCGAGTGGCGCAAATTAATCTCCATACGTTGGAAATACTACTGCCTGTACCCAGGGTTCGCCTGGTTATTGTTCGAGATAATTGGAATATAATACATAGCTTGGTGTTGCAATTATCCTTTGATAGTTACAGCCTGCCCCCAGGGCTTGTCTGACTATTATATTATGCGATAATGGGGATAATTTTAAAGGGGATTGATGGCTAGGTGTCGCACGACTTAAATTTATAGTCATACGATTAGATTTGTATAGCCTTCATCTAGGTTTGTTCATTATTGTGAGCGCTAAAGACTTTATAATTATGATTTTATTAGTACCTAAGTTCTTCGTGCTTATGATGAAGTTGTTATAAACAAGATTTTTTGATTGGTCTGATAAATCAACATTGGCCAACACCACACAGGACAACTACGAATCAATTGAAATGGATTGGATTTAATTCTTATAAATTGGAAAAAATCATCGTCTAATAACCAAGTAAACCCGTGCACAATGACTTTCCAGAAATAATATATTTACACAAAAACAAAAAACAAAATTACTTATTTATTTCTAGAACATAGTATTTTTATTATTATGTGTATTCATTAAGACTGCGCCAAGCGTACGCTGGATGTACAATGGCGCCCTCATTACTATTATTGTGTTTTCTAATAAACTAAAGTAATTTCTTGAAATTGGTCGATAGGTTTTTGTATTACAAATGAAAACACAACTTATAGAGTATATCATATAGTTTAATAACAATTCACCTTTGAGTTATCAACTTAACGGAAAAAAGTGGCCACCTTTTCCCGTTAGGCTGACTACTCAAAGTGTAATTGTTATTAAAGTTTGTTACGTATCCCATAAATTGTGTTTTTACTTACGCTATAAAAACGTATCGTCTGATTGCAAGGATTTTGTTTAGTTAATTAGAAAACACAATAATAGTAATGAGGGCGCCACTGGACGCTCGACTCGAGCACTTGACGTTTGCTCGGTGCAGTCTTAAAGACCTCCAGGTATTTTCATACTTATATTGTTTAGTACAGAGTACTTCTATATCGCATTTGAATATGATTGTAGGTATGTGTTCTAAATAAAAAATAAAAAAATATATACAATGTTCTAGAAATCGAAGTTCTATAACTATAGTTATACAGATCTTCGTGGAACAGGGTGTGATAATAGTTCTATATTGATTGAGCATGCAATATTACAATACCGATCCCTTTTCATCAAGAAACTCCCAGACGGAGTAGAAATATTGTAATGTTTATTTAAAAATAAAATCACTCATAAATGTCACGCCCCTACAAAACCCATTTGAAACATCCCTAAATGTTTCTGTCAAAATTTAAGTCTCAAGTACCATTTGTTTGAGCAATAGCAGTGCAATAATGTATGGAGATTAGGTAGTGGACAGACGAGCTCTGGCTTGATCCGCCACGATACATCAATGTCGCGGTCGCCAGTGGACACCGCCCTTAGTGTACACTGCTGCTGACGTCGCGTGTGTGGAGACGGCTTTTTACAATGTAATTTTATACTCGTACTGACATGTTTCTTTGTTTCCTACGACAGGGGTTCTATTTTAGTCGGAAAAACCTAAATACTTTTGAGATGTTATACTTAGTATTGATTTTTAACACGGCTGCCATTACTGTCATGAAAGTAATTAAGAGGTATCTTATCATAAGGAACGGTGACAATACGAGTGCATGTCAAATAAAATTACTTTTTCAACGAATTTTTCACATCACAGAAATAAAATTGCCGATGTGAACAAAATGTAGCCTTATCTAATTATTATAAGTAAACTACGAGTATAACAGCAAACACCAGGGGTAGTGATTCTCTCAAAAACGACGGTCGGAGGGACGAACGACTGAATGTCCAAGCGGCGAGTTTAAGTAGTCCCGTCAGTGCGAACAAAACATATTTTAGCGCGTGCATTTTCAATTTAGCAGCATGGTTTCTGCCGATGGATCGAACGTATAAGGCTGCTTAGTTGAAAATGCACGCGCTAAAATGTGTTTTGTTCGCTCTGACGGAACTACTTAAACTCGCCGCTGCGATTTCGCTCGTTCGTCCGACCGTCCGTGGTTTTTGAGAGAATAACACCCCTGACTCTAGGAACGAACCTAATCGTTCTGTCCTGATGCATCGTTGGTCCGAATAATCATTTATACTAAAACCATTTCCGCCTGAATTTGCTAACTTTTTATCGTTGTTATATGACAACCAACCTAACCTAACCGTAGGTATTTTTGGAAGGCTTAAAAAGTTGTCTGACTGTTGAAAATCAGTTGAGGATGATCAGTAATTCCGTCAAACAAAGCGTTAGCACCACGTTATTAGGCATTCCGAGGGACACCCGAACTCTAGTAGGTACCTATTATAATTAAGTGAGTCCTACATTTATTTTTCAAAAATCACAAGCAAAATAATGAAGGAATAGTACTGAAATTATTTACATATAGACCCAAATGGTTATAACTTTCAATTCTACTTATCAATCAAAACGAAAAAATAAAGTGCTATAAGTCCTCCGCCACACAACCGCCCGATGTCCAAGACTAATAGTTGTTTGGACGGGAGCTTTGCATACCGTAAGCTCAGTTGTTAACGAGAGAATTAGCAGCGGCTTGATGGGTGACCATCATTTGTTATCATTATGCCTTCATCGGGAGGATTGTTCAACATTATGACCTCGATTTCAGTAGACAAGTGGAACACTCTCAGTATTTTTTAGCGTCTCTCACGTAGTCTTATAAATAAGACTAGCTTCTTTCACGTCCGCGTAGATTTCAATGGTCGTTATTCACACGGATTTTTTTTGAAATTTCCAGTATAAAAAGTAGCCTATGTGTTAATCCAGGGTATAAGCTATCTCCATTCCGAATTTCATCTAATTCCGCCCAGCCGTTGCAGCGTGAAGAAGTAACTACCAAATACAAATATATCCATGTCCTTATTTGTAATAGTGACATTTGCATCTGACCGAAAGTGACAAAGCATGGCATAAACTATTCCAAGCTTATTCCACGTTAATAAGTAAGGGGGATTTTTTCGACCCCCGATAAAATAGAACGGTGTTAAAAGTTTAACAAGTGAATATGTGTCTGTGTGTTTATCTGTACTTTCATAGCTGCCAAATGGATGGAACAATTTAGACGCGGCTTAAAAAAAAAAGAAGGTTTAAACGGAGATGGATCTTTGCTACGTTTGATGAAAATTGGTTGATTTTTTAACATTGAGCATGCACTCAATCGGGATGAATGGCGGAAAAGAGGGGAGGCCTTTGCCCAGCAGTGGAACACCCAAATAGGCTAATAAAAAATAATAATTAAAAAATGGCGATGAATTATTTCAGGTATCTGGTACCTCACTCAAATAAGGTATCGCCATTATATAGGGGGCTTTTTTTAAAGCTATTTATGATGATGAGGCCACCCCGACCATTCGATTGTAAGTAGGATTTGAGACCCATAGGCTTTTACAAAACTTACTTGACAGTAAGAGCTACTATAATGATGCAATATGACTTCGATATAGAAGCAAGGGAACATAAACCCAAAGCTTTTCAGAACTCAAGCGTGGAGAAGAATGTAGCATTTTAACACCTTTCTATCTAATAAAAGTGCTGTCGTGAGAATTTTACATTTTCAGCAAGTTTCTTCTTACTAATATTATAAATGCGAAACTTTATTTATGTTAGTTAATCAATCGAATCTGAAAAGCTAAACTAATAAAATTTGGCGTAAATTTAATTCTGCAGTTTATTACTTTTTATCCCGGAAAATTGGACAGTTCGCCAGGGAATAGCGATATACGACATCTATGCGGACGGAGTCGCACGCAGAAGCTAGTTACCTATAAATATTAAGCCTCGGATGATGATGGAGTTTTTTTCTAATTCAACTGGTCCCACATTTGAGTAATTCCTTCATTTATCTAAAAAAAGCTCCTGCCTGCCCCTATCTTGAATTATCATACATAGTTGGGGCACCAGAATACGGTTACAGCCCCTTCGTAAAATTCAGCGCCGCAGCTCGCTGTAAGCGCTTTATTAATAAAAACACACCTCGACAACTCATGCATGTCTGAAAACTCTGCGGGAGAAGTTATTGCCCAAGTGATGCTGGAAGAGACCTTCTTTGCACCTCCTTTGTTTTGTCCTTTCACTTGTTTAAACCAGTCATATCATAAACAACGAGGAATTAATCCATACATGTAGTAAAATATAGATCCTGTGTCAAATGTCAAGCGAACCACGTTTTTCTTCTGTGTACAACACATCTTGTAGCCCAAATTTATTGATAAACCGCACATCACTGCAAACTTACGCACACTAATGCAGAGTCATACACTGACACACCTAAAAAGTGGTACACTTTTGAAATTCTATCGAAAGCGGTCATATACTCGTATAGATGGCTCTTTTTAACGAAGGGCATTTGTAACAGGTGCGAGGAGTACTACTATTCTATTAGGCATTTGTATACTCCCTCTATGCTTTCCTACCTCTAAGGATTAATCCTACTAATATTACGTTTGTATGGATGTTTCCTCGGCAGCAGCACCTATGTCATGTTTTCCTTTAAACGCGGCAAAGAGTATTTACTGAAAGGTAGCAACTTGGCTGTGGCCTTAGCATTGATGATGTTTATAGGTGAAGTTGAATACTTACCCTTAGGTGGTTTGTCTCTTCGTTTGCCATTTACGGCTATAAAAAACAATGAAATATGGCACACAGAATAAGCCCCTATTCTGAATTGATACTTTTTACCCTGAAAAAAAAAAGTTTTCTAGGGAAAAATAATAAACTATGTGTTTGGAGTCAACGATAGTAAAATATATATATTAGAAGTTCAATACTTAGGCCCGTATTAATAAACTAATCTCAACTCTAATGCTCGTCTTGAGATGTGTCAAAAATGACAGTGTTCTATGGTATGACGTTTACTTTGACGTATCTTGTGACGCGCATCTCATCCAAGATGAGTTTATTAATACGGGCCTTAGATTACCGCATTACGACCAGCAGTGAATATCTTATAATACGGGTGTCAACTACACTTACAATGAACTTGTTTGGGGTGAGTATATCACAAAAATCCTTTCACTTACTTTTAGATCTTCGGTGCAAACGCACACAGCAATGTTTTCATTCGATCAGAGGATCCTGCCTCCGAGATGAAGTTGGGTATTAGAAACGCAGCACCGACGACTATTTTCCATTTTATTTGTAGCATTCTCCTATATTCTTCGATAGATGCTTTAGCTATTGTTGATGTTTGCACACACTGTTGTATGTTGGAAAAATTGAGTTCATAAAATGAGGTTTTATATGAATTTACAAACCATTAAGGGTAGGCAATATTGTAGAATTGATAGCTATGCAAGTACTTAAAGTTCTTATTTTTGGTTCCCTTATGGAATCACTAATCGTCATTTGTCCTAATGCATGGTTTGTCCGAATTTTCGTTTATCCTAAAGGCATTCCATTTTAAAATATCTTAGTGTTGTTTTAATGCTACCCTAACCTAACCAAACCGCAGATATAATTGAAAAACCTAAAAATTTAACAGACTTGAGGGCAAATGAAAATTCGGGTAAACGACGTGTTATTTTCACTACTTATACAAATTATTTACTGTGGAAACATACCATCATTTCATTTACATACTACGACTTCTCATGCAACTCATTATAACAACTAAACACGGCCTATAACCAAGATATTTCTTAAGTTAGATATAAATAAATACTGTAATAGTTCTACTTAAGACAAAAACATAGAGCAGGTTGACTATGCGGCAGTTCTGATCACGTTTTTGCTGTATGAGAACAATAACTCGCCTATGAACACATGAATAAACTAAATACGGTTCCCGAATGTCAAGTGATCTGAAATCCAAAACCTTCCTCACTCTATTTAGATTCCAGGCGCAACTATCCAACACGTACGAAGGTATAATATAACATACGTCTCGCGACGAATTTTCTAATCGCGTCCGAGGGAGGGAAACATCATATTTCACCGTGGAGGGAGGCGGAGATGAGGTTTTTACGCATTACTGCTACACACGGAACCAAATTGAACGAATACGCACTAATAAATTCTAATACTGATTATTTGTAAGCCTTGTAGATAAAGGTTTATGGTTATGAAGGATTTGATGAAGTTTAGTTAGAATCGTTTATGAGTTAAGAGCATACAGTGAATTAAATCATCTTCGCAAATATGGAAAGCTGAAATGGCTTAGATTGATAAACTTACAGATATTAAGGCCGTATTAATAAACTGATCCTGACCTTGATCTCCGTCTCAAGACACGTCATGAATGACAGCTTTCTATGGACTGACGTTTACTTTGACATATCTTGTGACGGGCAACTCCGCCAAGATGAGTAAATTAATACGGTCCTTACTGTCGTGACAGACTATTTACTTTTGAAACAAATCTAATCGAATGTCTGTGGGGTTATTATTACGTATCTGTGCAATTCATTTTACGCTGAGAGAAAAGGACAGATGTAACTGCTATAGCTCCGTCCTTTACGCGCACAATAAAATGAACTGCATAATTATTCATGTCATAATAACCCCCTGCTCTACTTTGGTTATAAAGCACCAAAAAACAAATGAATATTATACCTGCCGGATTTTGATCAATGAAATTGATAATCGTGCCTAGTCGTAAGTGTTTCATATCCACAAATATATATGTATATCAAACACCTACAACACGCCACGATAAATATGTAAGTAGAAAACCACCAAACGAAATCACGAAATTCTCCAAGCAAGAAAAGATTATCATAATCCTCCAAAACGCCTGTTTCAAAACGAAACCCCTGAACAATTTCTAGGCAGCATTGCCTCCCATTTCTTTGCATTGCGATAATGTAGGCATAAATCACAGCCCAGTCCGTGCCGAAGGATCAAAGCCTCTATATATCAAGCTAATGCTGATATGATATGTTAAATAAATAGCACCGCCCACAGGATATTGGGTCTGGCCCGGGAATCGAAAATGAATGTGACGCGTAAACAAAGTGGGTATCGGGAAAATGGAAGATTTTTTGTTAACTAGGCTCTGAATCATTGGTTGCTCAGTTTATTTCTTGATTCTGTCAAAAAATACATTCGACTTATAAGGAAGTGATTGTTATTACTTATGAAACTAGATTTTGACTGTGACTTCGTCTATCCAAAAACGCGCTATAAACTAAGCTTGTAAATAGTTTATAGTGCCAAATTTCACACGATCGATTTTTCTTTTCTTAAGAGAGAAAGTAAAGGATGGGCAATAATTGCAAATTAGTCGTTCATTCGATTTTTTAATTTTGAATCATTTTGTTTACCGGTAAGATTTAAAAACTACGTGGTCACGAGATTTGATTAAAAAAATCTAACTCCAGGATACTCCTCTAAGATGTTATCAGCATTTACAACATTAAACAAAAACCAATAATAGAAACGATTCCAACACCCAAAACTGAGACCACAGATCATACCCTGCGAATAGAAAAATGGCGGGTACACGACACCAGAATATATTACATACCTAATCGTAATCTAGTTTGTATGTGAGGTGCGCTTCAGGATAGATGTGTTGGTTCTGCACCCCTAATAAATAGGCCTCCCTAAAATTTTGTGAAAACGTAGAATAAATTGAATTTCCTGCGGTGAGGTATTAAGTTTCAATAGGCTTATGGAAAGTGGATGAATTCGAATGTAGTTCTGTATAGTTGTGCTTGGCACTGCCATTGTGAAGATAATAATCTAGTTTATAAATATTTAGAATACGTACAGTCGACCTTATTAGCTGTACACTGTTGTACCGTGTCGCTTTAAATGCCTTTGGCGGATTAATGCAGCAGTTCACACGTAATTTTAAAGTGACAAAGCACAAAAGTGTGCAGCTACTTATAAAGCTGACCATACATATGAGTAATTTCGGAAAGAAATACTAAGTACTTTTGTTCTCTCTGTCTTTACTAATTAGAGCCAAGCTCTGGTCCGTGGAGTAAACGTCAACCTCTTTTATATGGTCAAAGTATTTTCTCCTTGGTCTTCCCGTGGTTCTCATTTCTTCTATCTTTCTCTCTGTGATGTTTTGACAAAACCATAAAGCATAGAATCTTTATGCATTTAATTTAGGTGATTTATAATCATAATGTAGTTACATTCAATGTGAATTTTACTCATATAATGTTAGGCCCTTTGGCGAATTATAAACTTGCCAAGTCCTAATAAAGAAACGGAATACCTAGAGCTATGGCAGTTGTACATATCTTGCCTCTTCATTGCCTTTTATGAGTATTGTCATTGGAAGTTGACAGCTCGTTTTACGATCTCATGTCATTGCAGATTGATCTACACACACAATCTATGCAAGGAGAAGAATACCAGACATAATCAACTTGAACAACAGGAAACATCGGAATTCTATAAATTAGGGACGAAAAACATACCTAGTCTCGCTCTATTCTACTCAACCCAATGATATTTTAAATTAAGATACGTCATATGCGCGCAAAAACGTTCCTCAAAAAGCAGGGTAAATTACCCTGCTACCGTTCAGTTGCACCGCGGTCGCCTAAATTTTTTTTTTGTTTTATATTAACCCAGATTTTTAAATGCTTTTATTTATTAGGATCGAGCCAATTGGCGAGCTATAATAGGTCTATATCCAGCAGTGGACTGCTATAGGCTGATAATGATGATGGCGTTAATAAAGATATTTGTTATATTCTATTCAAATAGTTCGTTTTTAATGAAACCGGGTTTAAAGATGACAATATCACCAAGTTTTGGTTCCCACATTACCAAGCTCTCAGGACCGTAATTCTCAACGTCTAACTACTTTGTAAAACCGATTAACGGTCGCTTTAGCTATTACACTCATTTTCTATTAAAAACAAACAGTACTAATCCCATAATTAAATTCCATATTAATTATGCAAACAACCACATGCAAGCTTTACTAGAATTTACCTGTAAAGCGCCCTTGCAAGTGGTTGTTTGCAAAAGTAATATGGAATTTACGTCAAAGTTTAAATATAGAACGGTCTATAAAGATGTGTTACAACTACGTGAAAGAGCTTTACTTGAGTTTTTTACGTAACTAATAGCAATGCATATAAGATGACACTATACATACGTAAACTCAAACACGTTCGCCTAGAATAAAACAATAGTCACCCAGCGCCGGCGCGCTCCACCTTTTAGTGTCAAAAGTGTGAGAAGAATATGGGTAAACAAATCCTCCAATTTCCATCACATTTATTCGAGGCGGTGACGTCACCACCCACCCCCCGTCCTGATAGAGAGGAGCATGTAATTTCTTTGTAGATAGTGTGAACCGACACACCCTATTGGCTCCGGTGTGCTTATAGTAATAGCAAATATGTTGACGCCGGTAGATGGATCTGTGAACCAATTTACACGGGCTTGTCAGTTTATAATGTAGTAGGTATATATTTACATGTACTTAAGTAATTGCATGATATGATCATTGGTGCTCAAAGATATGTGAAACTCATCTCTTATTCATAAACGGACAATAGCTAAAGTATGCTCCAATGATGCTTTTTCCTTATCTGTCATTGTGACATTTGAATTTTTGAAAGTTATTTAGCATAGGTACTTAAACTAAAATCGGTTTATAGTGCGTTTATAAATAACGGGGTTAGATTATACGGTTATGTTTGTCCTTAACAGAGGCTCTAGCCAACATGCATTACGCTAACTAGCGTTTGTATTCGTTTTGGTTTTAAACCAATCGCATCACTGGTAGATCACGTGACTCTTCGTATTACCGTCATCTACTAGTGACGCGATTGGTTTAAAAACAAAATGATTAGAAACGCTAAACTCAGAAATGAAATTTGTCATCAAAATCCTAACATCAAAGGGCGCACATTCGGTGTAATTACTGCGTATTAGTTTAAGTGTAGGTATTTTCATTAATAAAACTTACCCTAATATTACTGGTTACACGAGTTGTTATTCATATTTTGGTCAAATAATGCTAAAATAACTAAATAATCAAGATAAGAACTGTCAGATTTTGATCTCGAATTCTATTCCCGAGTATAGCTAGCGTTATAAAATAAGTACCTAAAGATCAGGAGACAATGTCACACCAATTGACTGTACTTATACTTAAATATAAGAAAACATCCATGACTCAGAAACAAATATTCGTGCTCATCACATAAATATCTGCTCTTAACAGGATTTGGACCCAGGACCGCTAGCTTCGTAGGCAGGGTCACTACCAATTAGGCCAACGCGTCGTTAATGCATCTTGGCTAGGAATGTGATTACAGTGATAAAAACCCATATAAATTTAGTGGTGAAAGGACCTTGTGCAGGGTCCGTCGAGGTCTCTACCAATTACCCTTAAACCTGCCGTCAAACAGCAGTGTTTGCTTTCCCGTATATAGAAGAATTTCCCCAACGTCCGCTGGATTAGCAATGCATTTACAGTCTTGATTCGAGATTGTCATCGTAAGATTGCAATCTTAAGACTGCTAATATCTATGTCCAGTTACTATCAGGTGGTCTATAATTTGGTTTGCCTTCATGATTTAGAGAAATAAGTGTCAAAACAACAGCTACTGGAACTGCCTTTTTATTTGTTTTCGTAGACCAAAGTAATCGTTTTTTTTCCTTCCTTAAAAGGCTCTATCTCCAGACGTTCAAACTTTTTCATCAGCTAAAAACGCTCGCACATAAACGTTACATATTCCTCTATAACATACGTAATAATATCCCGTAAATTTCATGCGAAAGGGAAAGGACTTAATAGAAAGGCCGGGCAGTCCAGGCTTATCTAAGAAAGCGTAAAATTTATGTTAATGACACCCCACGACGGAAATAACGTTACGTTAAACCAAAGGAGAAGAAAGCATATTCCTTCGATAACGTGTCCCCGTTAAATGAGCATGAAAGCGGCTATTCTAAAAGTCGTGCGACATAATTTGTAATTATATCCGCTTACTCGTAACAGAACTGCGAATGTTTAATTTGTTGGGTTGTTTTCGTCTTCACGGAAACATCATAATAGATGTCAAATTAGGCACTGAGACAGCATGGAGGCCGACGTAGGGGAGGTACTTTCAATCCTGAATCATTGATCATTCCCCAAGGGAATACCAAAAAACTACTTCTGCACGGCGCGGCGTGGTCTAATCCGGAACAACAAATGACTTTAAATTTTGGATTTGTGAACTTCTTTAGAGGTTCGAAAAAGATTTCCTAAATTAAAAAAGTTTTTGACCATTACCTAGCTTTAATTGCAGTACAGTACCCAAACTGCTCATCTGTTTTTTTACCCCTGACGCAAAAAACGGAGTGTAAGTAAATTTAGCATGTGTATGTGTGCATATCTGTGTATCTTTGTGTCTTTGGATACATCCGGACGCGGTTTTTCTTAAAGAAATCTAATTTTATCGAGATGGTTCTTAGCTAGATTTCATGAAAATCGGTTGAGCCGTTTAGAAGATATAAGCTCTGAAAATATTGGTCGTCTTTTTTTCGCGGGTTCATATCTATTTTATGATCATATTACAAAACTTCGAATGATAATTATGTCGATTCCCTTGAAAATAGTCCCCCAAAAACTAGACGAGCACGCAAAAAACGTAGCTCGAAGCGACCAATTCATTCGTCCCATATCCGGTTATCGCCGGTTTATCATACGCCCGGGGGCCCACTCTAACTCCTCACGAGATTATTTTAAGCTTCAACCCTTAACGTTTTGATTAAACTGCCATTCCGGGGAAACCTTTTTACAGTAGCCATTGCTGGGAATTAGGTATAAGGAGAATAAAGGAGAATGAGGTCGGAAATGTGGAGTTTGTTTTGATAGTAGTGTACATACTACAGTGTAAGTTTATCTTAGTTTGTTGGTAGGCAGCTTTATGTATGTATAATAAAAACATACTACGTCTACGTCGTCTATGTCATCTAAAAACTAAATAAATAATGAATGCACTCGGGCGTGGATCTGTTTCGGTACGTCCTTACAATTTATCTGAAACTTCTTATACCTAATAATCAGTGATCGGAAATAGGTGAGCTAATTTGCCTAAACTTGATGCACCTTCATTCAATAATGTATTCCCATTTCGCTCACGCATGAAAGAATATGCGTCAAGTTTAGGCAAATTAGCTCACCTATTTCCGATCACTGCTAATAATCAATGATGACAGTCGTTAAGTAACTCGGCTATACTCGAGTCGTATTGATGTATAAATAAGTTATTGTTAAAAAATGCTTCTTAAGTATTCCTAACCTACCTTCCAAGTTCTAACATTTTATTAATTAAAAAAAGTTATGCAAACGCGTCGTCACTTTTAAATGTCTGTCTCTATGGTTATTTTTACCTTAACTTCGAGCAAAAGCCAGCATTTGCCTGAATTTAAAATTAATAGCATTTACCCTTGTTCATACGAGCAATCATGCGAGGATGGAAGAAAGAGGGGAGCGTTTCTTTTCTCTTTCTTTTATAATTTACTCGCCCTTCGGCGGGGCCCGAGAAATGCAAAGAACCTTAAAGTGCGTTGCAATTTTCACGTGGGTGTGAAACTGTTAAAGTTTTTCGGAAAAGCCGGTAAAAACTATTTTAACTACCAATCCTGGCAAATATGTAGGTAGTATATTTTGTTTAAAAACTCTATTTCTCCGAATGATTTACTTTTTATATTTTTTGTTTGGCTTGTTGCTTATCAATGAAGGGGCCTAAAATGACTATATTTATCACGTGATAAAGTTTGGTTAAAGCATCCGTCACCTTCTGACACGTAAATAAGTATGAAAACGACGGATGCTTTATCCCGCAGGACGAAAAAGAATTAGAAGTTTATAACTTTAACTGCCAATAATATTTTGAATGCGTTAAGTATTTATTGCAGTACATAATCAGTAATAATTTTCATTAATTCTCCTAATCAGTGCGATCACTAAAAAGTTGCTCGTAATATTTAAAATTTTCAGATCGAAATTTCACCTAGAGTCCTCGAAAACACTGAAAGAATTCAGCCCACCACAATTTCGTGAAAGCAACCTCGCACCTAATGATCCCAAACGGCCTATAGGAGAATACTTCCATTGATTTATAACACCAACATCTAGCCTAAATCCATTTGCAATCCTGTTCGAAACTATTCCAAATAAAAAGGAATGCCACGTACAAAAGGGAAACCTGGGGAAAAGAAATAAAAAATACAATAATTCATAATGGCGACTGGCACTTAATAACTGGCTGACACCATTGGGAAATATAATTTAATTTTTCTTTGACTCCGTCTTGTTTTTTCTTGGGGGTGAGTATAGGGTTATCTCTGTCGTGCATTTCCCCCCTCGCCCCTGGAAAGTTCTGTCGTCCCCGGGTCCCCTGTGCTCTGGACAAGAGATATTTGCGATTGTATTATATGATTTGTGTATATGACTGTAAGGCTGAATTTATAGCGCTCTCGCATTGCAACTACAATAGGACAAAGGATTATACTGCAGTTAAAAATGGTGTTGGTTAACCTTTGGAAACTAAAAATAAATAAATATTAAAGGCTGACAGTTTATCTTTATTTCAACATATTTAATTGCTGGACTAATTATTGTTATTTAATATTTTTTACAAGTGTCAATTATAAACCTTTTTAATACGGATTAAAGATTGTGGTTGCACTAGGTCCATTGAGAAAATTATCTGTACAAAACATTTAACCCCTGTTAACATAACCTAGAATAAATACCTACATAATAGTTTAGAAGAAAATCACAATACGTATGAAAAACACAGAGTTTAGGTAAGTGCGATAGATATCCATAAAACTAGACAAAAACTACATATATTTACGGGGTCGCTCAGGGACCAGGTGTGAGCGTAATATTCTAATGTCGGTAAGAGCGACCCGCCATCCATAATAATATAACCCCACCTTCCCCCTTTTCCATAAAACTAGTATATATCGGTGCCGATGTATATCTTCGTTAAGGTATGTTGAATGATTGCTGCGGGAAATATTGCTACGTGTATGGTATGTTACTTAAAAAGGGACACTTAAATAACAATATTAGACCGATATTTACGGTTACGGGTTAGATGTTAATGCTTTTTAAAGCTTTTTTTTTTAGAACAGTCTACAATAATTATGTCGCCTAAGCAGAAAAACATTGTAGACATTTTAACTTGTCTAGGACACAAGGTTTATAAAGGAGAACTTTCGATACATATTCATGATATCAGTACCTATCTTGTTTAAATTAAATGTATATTTTGAATTTATTGTTAAAGAATAATAATTCAGATTTATCGACGTTTTTAAAACGGACCAAAAAGTAAAAATGTCCTAGGCCTATAAATATACACACACAGAGTGTTTCAAACGTAGTGATTAAGAATTTTTTATAACCTCAAAAATACTTTTAATATCAAAAATCTTAAACGTGAGGCATGTGAAATTAGCACTTGAACACGAAATTTTCTCTATAATGTAACGTTAACGTAACATTATCGAGAAAAAAATATGGCGATTAGGATGAGCGCCCCGTGCCCGAAATAGGCAGTAAAATCTGCTAGCACGTTGATATTGACATTGACTTTCGTATCGTCATCGAGTAGTAAATATGTGGAAACGTGAGTCTAATTTACCTAGTTAAGTAGTGCCGTGCTAGAACAGATTGCGTAAAAGTTAAGTAATTCACTTTTTCAAGAAGTTAACGAGATTAGAAAACGTGACGTATGATTGAATTGTATCTAGAGTTACAGACACCCCATGCAGTATGCAGGTGGTGGGAGGTTCGAAACACCGCTACCATTGCACCATCTCACCATCTTACTTGTCATCAAGCTGCACTGTTCGTAATGTTGTGTTTTAATCGTGGGTAAAATTACTAGCATAGGGCAAATACCCATTTCGTCTTGATCTTTTATTATTATTATTATAATTATTTTAGGTTGATAACGCATTTGAAATCATAAGAAACCATTTAATCACACAGTAAGATGGTAAAGAAATAAAAAATTATTCGAGAATGATAAGTTACATTGGAAAAAGAAAGAAAATTACCTAAAGGTATCTAGCACGTAGTGTGCCTACAACCATAAACGAAAATCCTCTGGAGACGACTGGCCACGTTATCCCCTGAGCCTATTTCTTAACGCACTCGCATGGCAATTGTTTTCATTTTGAAAATCGAAGGCTTGTCTGCATACAAAATGAAAACAATTATTCTGCTTTGAAGCCAATTGAGATTGCGAGTGCGTTAGGCAATAGCGACGCCGGTCTGCTGGTCAATAGCCTGTTTCTTCTTTTTTAATCAACTATTCTATTGTACATGGATGATGTTATTATACAAAATGATTGAGAGAAAATTGCGAAGCTAAAGCCCAATAGACCAGAGAATTATATATTAGGGTGGTCAATATAGGTCGCATGCTATTATTGCTGGAGCTTGATGACTTACAACGACTTTCAAATGGACCCTGAAATTAAATGGACAGACAAAACTGCACCCAAAGTGCGGCTGTTCATATGGTAGAACAGCACCATCTATGTAATTAAGGATCAACCTACAACGTGGATGATTTGGTTGGTGTACCTCATTAAGTAAGGTAGCTAGTTCACAGCGTTACCGATAGAGGTAATTGTTATAAATATATATCTAGTGTTAAATGTAATGATTAAAAACTTCCGATATACTATACTATACTAACAGCATCATATCACCATTAATTGATCACTAGTGAGCCTTATTGTAAGGTGACAAACTTCCCTTTGGGCGACGGAACCCTAATAAAAAGTACGTTTGCAATCAACTGCCATCTATCGGTCTATTCACAACCGCACACACGAGGTGAACTAGGAAGCATTGGCAGATAACGCAGCGTAATGTATACTTACACTGAAGTTCGTGTCATCAACTACAGATGGCGTTCAAGTCAAAATGCTCCGTAAAGTACAAACACTTGTGGTAGTGCACCTGACTGCCACTCATGTTTTGTTTTTGATACAGATGGCGTGCATGTAATACTTTTTTTAATGCAATTTTGTGACGTACATCAAACGTTAACTCGATACTTTTTACCCTCTTATACATTATTATTATGATGGTAATGAATGATAAATGGAAACATGCTTTTATGAGCAGATATTGGGAGGCCTGATAATTTTTTAATTTCCAATTCAGGGGGATTATTATGACATAGCTATGCAGTTCAGTTTACGCTGAGAGAAAAGGACAAAGCTATACAACTGCTAAATCTCTGTCTTTTATACCTACTCTCCGTAAAAGGAAATGCATAGCTATGTCATAAATAAGTCCCCAGATGTATTCACGAATGCTTGAGATTTGAGATGCTATTCAAAATACAGCAAACCCATAACACTATTGGTGAACGGATAGGTACTTACTGCACTACAGGAATCTTTCCTAAAGGTTTTATGGAACCTTATGAACCTTTGCGGGTGGTAGGGCCTTGTGCAGGGTCCGTCCGGATCGCTACCACCATCTTATCCATTAACCTACCGCCAAACGGCAGTGTTCGTATTTTTGTGTTCCGGTTTGGGGATAAGACAGCCGGTGAAATGACTAGCATAGAGGCATTCCATCTAAGTCCTCAGGGTTGGCAACGCATTTGCAGTCTTACGATTGCATTGCAGTCTTATGAATGCGAATGTCTATGGGTCACAGTTTCTACTTAGGTGGCCTGTGTGCTCGTTTAACTTTTCCATGCCATAAAAAAAAAACAAAAAAAACAAGGAAAAATGTAAGTAAGGTGTTTAATTACTTATTGTAATTATTTAAAACAGAGGGACATCTCTACCCAGATATAGAACAAAAAAAAAATTGTACATTTTCAAACAAAGGTATAGTATATCGCGCGGCTTGCATGTGTGCATGTATATACCCACTATTCTCCACACCATTAGCAATCGCGTGTAGTCCACTCCTACGCGAATCTTCAAGCGTTTTGGAAGCCGAGTTTTAGAAGGCTCGCACTCGACGTAACAACTTAAATTGCGCAATTGCTCGAACTTTCAGACGTCGGTACTTATATCTAATACTCCTAACATGTAAAAGGTTCAATGAAGAAACATTCGTCACTATGAAAACATTGTATTTAAGCGATTTGCTTATTTGTACACATTATTTGTTTTTAGATTATAAACTACCGCGGAACAAGACCGAGCTACTCATAAAATCTGATTGTAATAATGGTATCTGCCTTTGTTTTCTGGCAGAATACGTTTTAATTTTGTAGTTTAGCGAATTTTGTTTTATTATTTCTAAATTACTTTAACTAGAGGTTCAAATTTAAATCTTTATTCTGCTCAGGATCTAAAATTAGTCTTTATCCATTTACTGTTTAATAGCGGGTCACTACGGTATCAAGTTTATTTTGGGGCACGGTATCAACAACATACTGAAGTCTATTTGCTGTAAGATTGAAGAGAAATCCACTTTTATCTGTTATATCTGTTTTATTAGGTATTGTTAGAGAAGCGCTGATAACTGTTTGTACGTGGACGCTTTACAAGAGACACGTTTCTTTGTTGAATTGGCATTTGTTGCGAAAATGAAAAATACCACTTCTGCTTCTACGATTTATTTCAATGTGGCGGAATATTGCCTGTTTGGCATCATTTTGGGCGTTATTGCTGCCATTATATTTTATTTCAATGTGTTTAGCAGGAAGTACAACACAGTAGCTGGATTTCTATTTGGCGGCAAAAATATGTCGATCTTCTCTATTTCGTTAGCTCTCATTGCTAGGTAAGTTGTTACAGTATTATTTATTTCCCTTTTATATTTATGCTAGAAATTAAATCTATGAGTATTCGTTATTTCTAGAATACCTACCAATATTTTTATTTTTTAAACGTTTTACGATTTCATACTCGAAAGGGTATAGACAGAACCCCATTACTAAGCCTTCACCGTTCTTCCATTTGTCGAGTCCTACCTTTTAATAAGGGCAGTCTCTATTGAGTCGTTATAGGTACCCAAGTACCTAAAAAAAATAATCAAGCCTTACAGTTCATTAATATTCAATCTGCTTATATAGTCATCCGTCCTTTGTGGATTAGTGTCTGGTTGCTTAGCTATTTTGGTATTATATCTATTTTATTTTCAACCAATTGTCTAGCGTTATGTTATGTGACATCTTACGGAACCCATGTTGTGCGAGTCTAATATGCAATTCACCGGTTTTTCAGTAGCGTTACTTCCTTAGTAAATTTATTTAAATTTTAAAAGCCTCAATTGTTTATTTCCAGCCATTTGACAAGTATCACACTGCTCGGCGTGCCTGTAGAGATATACTTAAGAGGCACACAATACTGGGCATCAGCTTTGTCCCTTATCTTAGTCACCTTTCTAACAGCTGTTATTTATTTACCAGGTAAACATGTCTGCTCATTTCATGTACAATATGTACATGTATCGATAAGTTTTTATCTTTATTTGGTTATGAGTTCTAACTATTTGTAACCATCTTTACATCTATCTCTAACAAGTAAGGGAAAATGAAAGACGTACCTTTTTATGTCTTATTGGCATTTTAACGAAAGCAAAAAAGGTAAGTCTTTAAATTTTCTACATACTATTGTGTTAAAAAAAGTGGTAAAGCACCAAGAGCTTCTTATGACAGAAGAAGTTATCACATTCTCTTTGGTTTTTTACTCAAGTCAAGAGAAACTGAAACCATCAAATGGGACACATGGGAGCTATTTTTTTTTAATATTTTTAGTTTTATTGCTCACCTGGGCAGTGCTATCTAAACATTGGTCAGTGAAAAAAAATCAGAAGCCCGTCGTTTCCCATATTTGTTCCGGTCATAATGTAATTTTTGATATAATTTTTACATCACTGGACGCACGTAAACTTTTCAGATTTTCTTAAATACCCAACGTGTAATCAAGGCTCTGTCTGTTAGGTTTAATAATTTAAAATCCTGAAAAGTATATAGTTTCTTAAAAAAATACGTTATGACTGGCGATAATTATAACCTAAAATTCATTATATTCAAAAATAATTATGGTAGACGTTATAATATGTAGATCCCGAAAATCCATTACCCAAAACCTATCTCTTTCGTTGTGTTTGCTAAAATACAATATTGTCACTGCTTTTAATATGCTGTATTTTCAGTTTTCCATAAACTGCAACTATCGTCGAGTTTCGAGTATTTGGAAATAAGGTTTTCCACTCACACGCGCACAATCGCAGCCGTGTTGTTCGTTGTCAGCAAATTAATGCTTTTGCCAATAGTGCCTTACGTGCCGCTGTTGGCATTTAGATTAGGTAAGTTTATGATAAAATCACTAATCGGTTAGTAAATAAGTCATTAAATTTCATGGCTAATGGGAACTAACGTTACACGTAGCACGGGAATCAAGGTCCATCTTAACCAAAAACAACTTGACAAAGTAATACTATTTTAATATGAACACTATATAAAAATAGCAGCATTTTACAAACATTAGTATTACAGAAAAAAAAATACAAAAGCATTAAAGCCGAATACTCAATAGCGAGCTGTAACTGTAACCGTAGCAGTTGCAGTAACAAGCTTCTGGTAGAGAACAGGCTCGCGTCGCGAGCCGCGTACACACCACGATTTTACGTGCAACAGTAACAAATACAACTCGCTAGGTGAGTACCCGGCTTAACACAATCAGTGCCAGCAATGCTACGAGTGCTACGCTGTAGCCTGTAGCAGCATTTTTCCGCAACGTAGCGAAAATCTGCTAAGTACTAACAGTGAAGCCGACTTTCGGCTCATAGGTACTAAATTTGTTAATTGATCTCTTCATCACCTTTCGCTTAAACTCATTTAAAATAAATTGAAAACTTTAATTAAGACTAATAATTTCTGTAATGGTTTGTTTAATCATTTTCAAATTTATTTATTTTTAGTTACGGACCCTCTAGCAGGTCGGGTGACAGCTGTCATTTGTGTTGTTTGTGCAACATTCACGGCAATTGGAGGTTTACAGGCCATAGTCAGTATGGGTATCCTCACATTATTTTTAGCGATTGTTGGGACGGCGCTGCCAACAGGACTAGCGCTGCTTCCGATGGGGTTTAAAAGAATGTGGGAGATTGCTAGTGATGGTGAACGGCTTGTGTTGTATGAGTAAGTAATCAAGTACTACAGTAGTTTTATCTTACAACAGTAGGTGGGCCGTACTTGTGTCAGTAGATGCACTATACATTGTCTCTGGGTGCAACGCCGTGTGTTTAACTACAAATGGCCCACCCGCTTTTGGGAAATAAGAGGACTGTTACATTATTGGTACGTGGATCGAAACATTTCTCTTCTTACAAAACACCATTGAATAAAACACAATTTGTAGGGTCTCTGATTTTCAGCATAAGGCATGAAGTCAGAATGAATGTCAGGTCTAAAAAATGCTTTTGGTTCATACACAACAGTTTTTTCTTTTTTCATGTCTTTCCACTTGCGTTGTAGTTAGTGATTCTACAAACGATTTTTTATTTAAGTCCGCTTTGGATTGACTCTGTTTTTATTTCCCACAGCGACTTTTGATTGTTTGTTGATTAATAAATGAATTGTTTTTATTGTTTTATGTTTTAGCCCAGACCCTGAACTAGCACACCACACCTCCTTCTTCGCAGTGACACTTGCGTTAAGCACAAATTGGCTGTGGAAGGTAGCCCTAAGCCAATCTTCCCTTCAGAAGCTTCAGGCCGTACCCTCAATCACCAAGGCTAGGATTTGTCTGACGATTTCATGTGTGGGAGTAATTTTTGTGAAATTTTTATCGTGCCTCCTTGGACTGGCGTTATATGCGTGGTTTTCTGGCTGCGACCCGATATTGTCAGGACAGATCAAAAAACACGAACAAGTTAGTATTTTTCATCGTTAAATATACAATTATCGTCTAAAATGGCCCAGGCGATCTATTATACACAGTTAAACAGTTGTATTGCTTTGACATGTTATTGTAACGTTTTTAACTCCGCCACCATTATTATCGAGCAAATAAGAGCTATATGTCGGAATTTGAGTGTGGTAAGATAGGAGACTTACTGATTTCCTCGTCGGGTTCTTCATGGCCATCCATAATTAAATAGTTAATTGCAAACCACTATATTTATTAACCAAATTAAGCACAGATCACTAACGTAAATAAACAACAAAGTATTCTAATTATTGATTACAGTGATTCAGGTGGAAATATCACTCCGATTAGACGTTAGGACAGCACTATCCTTACTTTTAGCTTTTCTAATAACGAACGCCTTCCTTTTTGAAATTCAACCAACTTAGTGCCTGTCCACCCGTCACCTGATCCACGGATTGCATTCCTCCTCATAGATGGCGTAGTATCACTGCCTACGAGCTTGTTAATTTAATCAATCACCACCAGATGGCGTTATTATTTTAATTATTATCAATAACGCCGACACGGCCATTCTGCTGCAGGTCGAGCTCGACATGCTCTGCAAAAAAACAATCATATCTATTACACTGCCAACAATTCAACCACTCGGCTAATCTGACAGTGAATGCAAAGAGGCCCTTGTCCTCAATTGGTTCTTCCAAGTCACGAAAGGAGGCCCCTGTCCTCTACTTTATGCTACTACATCACAAAAGGAGGCCCCTGTTCTCTACTTTTGCTACTACCTACATCACAAAAGGAGGCCCCTGTCCTCGACTTTAATTTTCAGTACTTGATAAAAAGGAGGCCCCTGTCCTCGACTTTATTTTTCACTACTTGACAATAAGAAGGCCCCTGTCCTCAACTTATTCCTTAGTACAAGTTATTAATTTTCAGCCTTGCAAATGGGAGGCCCCTGTCCTCAACCAGATACAAAGCATCGTTATTATAAATTTATAAAGATTTTTATGCAGGAAATAATTTGATTGAAATATGTAAACCACCGCGTTAGCACTCACAAGATTGACCATTAAAACTGATGTTTATCATCGGAATGTAGAAATTAGTTGGACATAAAGAAAGTAAATTGTTTACCGTTATTCCTTAATTCAACAATCAATTGTGTTACCGAACAATACGAACAAAGATTAAGTATAGTAGGTTAAATCACTCATAATATATAAAGCCGCTTTGGAATTTACCCCACAGATCAAATAACCGTGTGTTTTATTCAAAAATATCCAAAATAGAGAAATTAATAACCCCAATGAAGGTATGTAGTTAGTAAAACCATCACGTTATTTAGCATTTACGATAATATCTTACAAGTTACTAAATAGGATCAATTACGTTACTTAAATAAAATAAAAACAGAATACGTTTAAAATTTGACTCTGATGTAAACGATCCAAACAATATTATTTAAATTCCGAGGTCAAACAAACATAGTTACATAACTATGCAATCATTGAATTGGTCATATTAATTGTAATAATAAAGTTTCAGTGACGGTTCGGTCCCTTGTACAACTATAATGTATTATTGCGCAGCTACACATGTGTACCAAATTTAAATACAAGTAAAGTTAAAATAAACATCTATATTAAGGGGTAATAGCTGTAGAAAATGAAATACTCACATAATACTAATGTGGTAGTGGAGGTGATGCAACGATGTCTTCATTTTCAGCGTCTAAATCATCCGCCGACTGAGCTACCTGACCATCACAGTTTCCCGGCTTTGGCGCGAGGCGAAGCTGATCATGGGCAACTTTTTTCGGTCTTCCTTTGCCTGTTACTTTTCTTACTTGATAACGGTCACGGGGTAATATTTTCCAAATTTCATATGCGTCTGGGTATTTTAAGTCTAGTCCAATTTGAGATCGTGGATTTGTCTTAAAAAGCACAATTTCACCTTTCTTAAATCTAGTAACGTGTGCTTTGCCTTTGTCAAATCTTTGCTTATTTGTTTGTCCACAATCTTGGATTTTTTTGCTTATGTAGTTGTCAAGTTGAACGCGATCAACGGTGCCTTCAGCTTCATCTATTAGGGATATAAGTTCAGCCGGGACAGCGCACGTTTTTCCTGTTAAAGCTTTTAGTGGACTTACATTGGTTGTTTTGTTCTTAGTGCAGTTTATGGCTAACTGCAGTGCATCAAGGCCTTTTTTCCAGTCGCTTGTTTCATAATTGCGAATGATAGTTAAACCATTTTTCACGACGGCCATCATTCGTTCCACTTGACCATTCGAACGACTAACGCCAGGTGCTATAAAATGCTGATGGATTCCATGCTCTTTACAATACGCCTCGAATTCGGCTTTGAAAGCCGTGTCTTGATCGCTGATAATTTGATTCGGAGCTCCAAATAGAGACACTAGAGGTTTTAGTGCATTAAGCATTGCTACAGAAGTCTTATTAGTGGCATAGGTCAATGTTGTGTACTTGGTGTAAGCATCGATAATAACTACTACATATTCATGTTTGTCATTCCGTTTGGTCAATCTTCCCGTCATATCAATATGTACCGTGTGAAACGGAATTGGCTCTTTTTGAATCGGGAACATTTGTACTTGCTTCGCTCCAGAAGCTCCTTTGCTTGTTTTGCATATGACGCAATTGTCTATAAATTGTCTAACAGTGTTGGACATATCTGGGAACCAATAAACTTCTTGTAGTTTTGCCAGAGTTTTCTCCCAACCAAAGTGTTTGAGCGCTGTATGGTAAGCATTTATTATGCTCCATTGGTACGTTTTTGGAATAACCTTTTTCCAATCATTGCGTCCTGGTTCTTGTTCAGGGCTATGGCGTTGCAGGGTGTTGTCATGTAATCGATACTTGTTGACTTCATCACCGCGTTCTAAATTCTTGATAATCGCGGCCAATTCCACGTCGCGCCGTTGCTCAACTACCAGCCAAGAATCCACGTTACAAGCTAGATTAATACATGCTGTTGGGTTGCGGCTGAAGAAATCGGCGTGTTTCATACGACTACCCTGCCGATATTCGATCTTAAAATCGTAATGTTGGAGAAACGCTAGCCAGCGATGAATCCTTGGCAGCGACTCATGTTTCTGCATGGAAGCTTTTATTGCGTTGCAGTCTGTGACGATCGTAAAAGACCTACCGTAGAGATACTGCCTAAAGTGTTTGACCGCTCGGACGATGGCCAACGTCTCTAACTCGTACGAGTGGTAATGGCTTTCAGGTTCAGTAGTTCTCATACTCATGTACGCAATAACGTGTTGTCGGCCGTCCTTTATTTGGATAAGAATACCGCCCAATCCTAGGCTACTAGCATCCGTGTGGAGCTCAATTGGTAGTTCCACTGAAAATATCCTAAGCACCGGGACTGAAGTCAAACGTCGTATAATATCCAACCTAGAGCTTTCACATTCAGCTGTCCAAATAAATTTGGCATCCTTTTTTGTCAAATTATACAGTGGTATCATTCGTTCTGAGAAAGACGGTACAAATCGCCTAAAGTAACCCGCCAACCCGCAAAATTGCCGGACTTGTTTAACTGAACACGGCACCGGAGACTTTTCTAACGCTTCCACTTTCTTGGGGCTTGGTCGAACCGTACCTTGCGAAATAATATTGCCAAGATATTCAACTGAGCGCTTGAAAAACACGCATTTTTTACGGTTTACCGAGAATCCAGCATTTTACAGGGCGTTTAGGACTTTGTCCAACATGTCAAGGCCGTCTTTAAAAGTTTTACATTTAATCAATACATCATCCATGTAAACAAGAATGTCACCCAAGAATGGGCGCAGTGCTGCCATTATTGATCGCTGAAATACAGCAGGGGCATTCATAAGGCCAAAAGGCATCATCACGTACTCAAATAACCCGTCTGGAGTAATAAATGCCGTTTTAGAAATAGACTCCTCCTTTATAGGTATCTGGTAAAACCCTTGCGCCATGTCAAGGCATATGAAATATGCTGCGTCTGCTAACCTATCTATCTGGTCAGAAATTATGGGCAACGGAAACTTAATCGGAACAGTATTGCTATTTAATTCCCTGTAATCCGTACACATACGGTCATCGCCATTTTACTTTTTAACGAGAATTACCGGGCTGGCGAACTCTGAAGTACTCTCACGAACTATCCCGTTAGCAATAAGGTCATCTACTATACTTTTCACCTTTTGACGCTCAATAGGTGCCATTCGATAGGGTCTACGGGACACGACTTTAGTAGAATCCTTGAGTTGAATCTCTAAAAAGCCTGTATTTACTTTTGTTTTTGGAATTCCGGTCGCAAATACACCTGAGTTCTTATCTAGAATTGCCTTAAGCTCCCGGATTTCTACCACATCGGTTAGATCAGTATCTAATTTTTCAGTGACGTCATCACTAACTAACACAGTTAAATTCTGAGAGGTTCGCATCAGACTGGCACCGTTAGTAGTTATATTTACAGCTAGGCCTGGCATTTTGACTAAATCTGATCCTATCAAAAGCTCACAAGGGATCTCATGGTCTTCTACTACATGAAATATCATTTCAACAAAAATGCTATTTATCTCACACAAAACCGTAATACACTGGCACGAAAGGACCGGCATACCAGTACCTAATCCTTGAAGTAAAAGGGGATAGTCTTCTCGTTTACCGGGCAGAGACAAACTTAACGATTTGCATACAAGAGAACGGTCTGCTCCACTGTCAAATAATGCCACTATCGTTTTACTGTTTATTACGACTTTCATTGGGGTGGACACGTTAGGCTGTTCTTGTGCTAAAGCTATCTTATCTCCATTGTCTTTTAATTTTTTAAAACAAACCGTTTCTGTGTGTCCTATTTTACTACAATAAGTACACTTTTGTGTTGATCTTTCGGATTTAGGCTCTGAGCTAGGCTCAGTAGCAGTAAGTAAAGACTTTGGTTCCGTCACCCTACTACTGAAACAATTTTTCTGGATGTGACCTAACTTTCCGCAACCAAAACAGGCTAGTGTCTCCTCACGGCTATTTCGTAACCTAGGCCGTTTCGCGGGGGGTTCGCCGCTCCTAGTGTCTCGGGGTTTTGTCGTTGAAGCCACAGAAATCAATTCGGGGACAGTTAAACATTTACTAGATATTAGTCGCAGCCGTAAATACTCATTGTCAACACAACCTATAACAGCTTCAACTGCGTCCTTCTCCTTATCACCGCTTATTACTCTTTTCCAAATATTCCACGCTCTAGTAATAGATTCCGCGGGATTTGACATGTCAAACCTAAAATTTCGCAACTTAAGAATATCATTAGAATACCGCGCTTCGGGTTCAAAAGTTTGCACGAGGGCATCGCGCATATCACTCCATAACGGGGACTTTACAAGCCACGTATCTCCGAGGGGTTTAGCTCGGCCTTGTAACAACCCTGCAATTTTGGTACAAACTTCATAGTCTGTAAGGTTCCAGTGTTGTTTAGCACGATCAACGTGCTCACACCAGTCGCGAACAGGAACGTCACCGTCAGGATTAAACGGTGCTATATAAATGTCGCTCAACCTAGGTCGGTGTGTCGAGGTCGTGCCCTTTGACAATATTCCGGCTAAAAGTTCGTTATTCGCATTCAAATTAGCTTGTTGTTGACTCGTGAGTTTTTCTAATATGCTGGCTAATGATGCTAAATATGCCTAGACTCATTGTTATTTGTTAGGTCAGGAATTTGCGAACTATTAGAAGCACTGGGCAATTCATCCCACTTCTGATGTCGGAATTTGAGTGTGGTAAGATAGGAGACTTACTGATTTCCTCGTCGGGTTCTTCATGGCCATCCATAATTAAACAGTTAATTGCAAACCACTATATTTATTAACCAAATTAAGCACAGATCACTAACGTAAATAAACAACAAAGTATTCTAATTATTGATTACAGTGATTCAGGTGGAAATATCACTCCGATTAGACGTTAGGACAGCACTATCCTTACTTTTAGCTTTTCTAATAACGAACGCCTTCCTTTTTGAAATTCAACCAACTTAGTGCCTGTCCACCCGTCACCTGATCCACGGATTGCATTCCTCCTCATAGATGGCGTAGTATCACTGCCTACGAGCTTGTTAATTTAATCAATCACCACCAGATGGCGTTATTATTTTAATTATTATCAATAACGCCGACATATAGGTAACGTTTTGTAACGCATAGTTTACGACTGCACCGAGCAAACGCCGAGCGTCCAGTGGCGCCCTCATTACTATTATTGTGTTTTCTAATTAACTAAAGAATTTTCTTTTAATCAGACGATACGTTTTTGTAGTGCCAGTATAAACACAATTTATGGGATACTTAACAAACTTTAATAACAATTACCCTTTGAGTAGTCAGCTTAACGGGAAAAGGTGGCCACTTTTTTCCGTTAGGTAAGTTAATAACTCGAAGGTGAATTGTTATTAAACTTTATGATATACCCTATAAGTTGTGTTTTCATTTGTAGTACAAAAACATTTCGTCAATTTCATGAAAGTACTTTAGTTTATTAGAAAACACAATAAAAGTAAAGAGGGCGCCACTGTACATCCGGTGTACGCTCGGCGCAGTCTTAAAAGGCATGGAAACTATGGCAAGTTACAAACTTGACAGTATTACGTATCTTACTATAATAATAAGGGTCTAACAAAAGATGATCTTTAAAATATAATTCTCCACTTGTATTTTTAATAACAATGAGATTATAGTTATAATTAGCTTGGAATATTATTTATTAGGTCAATCTATAGCCATTCCACTATTGTATAGTCATGAAAATGAATTCCTAGACCACTTTGGACTATGTCAAAGTGACACTGTAAATAAAATCATAACAAGTTTCTCACGATTTCATTGACGTAACTATGACATCGTCCAAAGTGGTCTAGCAATTAGTTTCCTTGACTGTACCATCAGCAACACATCTAACTGACCATTTGTGGATCATATCACCTTACAATAAAGCTCACTAGTGGTCAGTTAACAGTGATACTCAACACCCGTAGTCAACACTATTTATTATTATAAAATGTTTTGAATTGTTTCAGTTAGTTCCTCAATTTTTAAATAGTTTGGCAGTTATGTTTCCTGGAATTTGTGGAATTTTTATAATTTCGATATTCTGTGCAACTACAGGGTGAGAACTTTTTTTATTAACTTCTGAAATGTTTTATAAAACTAACTATATTTTATTATTTGCTTTCCGTGTTTTGTGTCACTAAATTCATATATTATTGTTTAATTCAGTTTGCACCGCCTGCCTATTTCTATTGTATATTATTAACCATCTCTTCTTTGTAAGGTTATCTGGAAGAGATCGCTATTTAGCAATAGGACCGCCTGTTGACTCACTATGTAATCTGTTTTTTATTTTCCTGTTTATCCGTTGCTTGGTGTGTGTGGTGTTTCAATAAAGTATTTTGTATTTTATTAAAAACCAATTTAATTATACTTTATACATTGTATTTGTATTTGTATTTCTATTTTAGGTGCATTGCTTCTATTTTGAATTCAGTAGCCGGAGTATTGTTTGAAGAGTTCATACGACCGTGGATGCCGCAACGTACTCAAGAAGTCACGTGCTGTAAAATTATGAAGGTAAGTAAAATATAAAATTTAATTTGACTGCTGTAATATTTTTAAGCGTAAACAGTTTCTAAAACTATAACTTAACTTAAAAACATAAATTCTGTCAAAAAAAATCTTAATCACCTATTATACACTAGTGGTGGTCTTCGAAACTAGTGGTCCAGGGTTCGGTTAGATGAACACGATTATTTATTTCTGGGTCTCAAATGTTTTCTATGTACAGTCGAGGAATTTATTAGTTAACAGTTTGACATAATACTTACGTCAATTTACCAGTTTATACTACGCCAATATACATTTTCCACGTGCCATAAGTCATTTCATTCCGGGAAATGTACCTATAACACGGTTAATTTATGTATTATGTCAAACTAGTACCCGATAGTAAGACCCGCGTGGTTGCCGGGTTAGAATAGTGCCACTCCTTGTCCTCCCGTGGATGTCGTAAGAGACGGCTAAGGGAATAAAGGCGTATAGTACTGTTAGGCGATGGGCTTGCAACCTGTCACTAATACACTGCTAAACATCTTAGCCTAAGTGTGCAAAATGTGGTTACAGAATTATTAACAAGTTTTTAGAGTTGTTAGTAATTCGGTAGCTCTGCCTACCCCACTATGGGAATAAAGGCGTGAGCTGTATGTATGTCAAACTAGTAAACAATCAATTTTCTTGACTCTACGACTATAAATTACTTTAGTTGCGTAAACTTAAAACTGAACATCAAACATGACAATGACAATGGCATTTACAATGACATGGTTCTAAGTATTCTTGACATTTTTATTGGGTGACTGCATGAATGTACGTATTTCTCTACATATACATTTATGTATAGTATCAAAGGTCAAGCTTAGAGCTTACTTTGGGACTTGGCCAATTTGTGACAGATTCATAATGTTAATGTACTTATGTTTGTGTATGTGTGTTGGTAGTTATTTAAAACGACCGTCGTATACTCACGTTCTTTATAACGTTCTTTCAGCTGCTCTGCGTGGTAGTGGGGGTATACTGCGCTGGCGTCGTGTGGGGCTCCAAGGAGCTGGATCGCCTGCAACACGTAGCCACTGGAGTCACCGGGGTGACGGCTGGTACCCTGCTGGGCCTTTTCACGCTGGGAATAGTATTCTCTAGAGCGAATTGTTCAGTAAGTTACCTATACCTACATTCTTCACCACTTACATCGTTCCCCCTTGTTTTCCTAGTAGCACATACGATGTATTTGTACTTACATTATGTTAAGTGACATGAGTCATGAAAAATCTAGATATATCAGTGTGGGGTTTTTACATTGTGCTTGATATTTATTGTATTTCTATATTTTACATTAGGTATAGCATTATTATAGGTTTATTGGGGGTACTCGTATCAATCGAAGCAAAAACAAGTAAAAATATCTATCTATTAATAACATTTAATATTGGATTCCAATACTCTTACAATTCTATTTAAATAGAAAAGTATAACTTTTGTTACTAAGCGCCATCTCTTACTTAATGCCGTTACTATGTACAAACATGGAAATGCAAGTGACGGACGGACTACTCAGTAAAGTTGTGTTAAAATATTTGAACAGTCAGGTCTGTGAAATGAATATGGTACATGGAAAGATTTTTCGTAAACACAACGTTCAAGAAAATTTTCCTGGCGTTTTTAAAAATAATTATACCTACGATTGCGACCTTAACGCCATCTGAAGGCAAAGAGGCACCTTAACTGCGCTAGTATCTTGCTTTGTGCAAGGTTTCCGACACATCGTAGAGATGGCAGCACAAGTTACAAATGTTGTCTATCGTGTTGGATTATTTATTTTTAGAATTTAACCCCGTTATTGATAAACGCACAGTTAAACCACTTTTAAAGTATTTTTTTTCTTTTTCTGTTAAATGAAAATGTCATAATGAGTGATAAATACAAAGCACACTTTTGCTATCCTGCGTTTATAAATAGCAGGTTTAACGTTCATTTTTACGTTTGTGGGGCCACGACGAAAAAAAATGCTTTTTAAAATCTCTAATCTAGGTTATAGACTGATAGCTCCGAAAAATAATTGCGCAACAAAACTAAAAACTATTTAAAACTAGAATGATCTCTTACACTTAGGAAGGTTGCGGGTAAATCTGTAGAACTTAAATTATACATATATAAATACCCTAAACATTGGTTAAATCTGGGCAAAAATCGTAAATTTTTCGATGTTTAATTATCTGTTTAATTAATCATTAAATCTGCCGATAGACTACGTAGGTAGCCCTCTTTTTGCCTCGCCGTAGTCAGGTAAAGATAGGCGGCTCTTTAGTAATCTAATATTTTTTCAAACTTTTAAGGCTTTGCTGCTATTATTTAATATGACTTTCTTACAATACATTAAAAATGCTCAGTATTTTTATATTAAAGCGGGCATATAATACAATTTTAACGAAGTATTACGTAATGTAGTATGCGGTATATATTTTAAACGCACAAAGCTTTTTTGTTTCTTAATAACCACAGTAGCTCTGCTTATTAGGACTTTTTGCCTTAAACATTAGCTTTGTGAAAACATTAGGGAGGTATTTAGTTTTCAGATAACACATACACGTGGTTATGATGTTTGTAAAAAGTTTTTTGTTGTTAGCCTGGGGGGTTATTACAACATAGCTATGCAAATCTGTTTACGCTCAGAGAATGGGACAGAGCTATGTAACATCTATAGCTCTGTCCTTTACACTATCCGTAAAATGAACTGTATAGCTATGTCATAATAACCCCCATGTTCTTGTATCCCACGGCTGGGTAAGCCTTCATTTAGTTTCTCTACTCGTCGCGTGAAGCGTGCTCCCGCCTATCTCTCGAGAACGCATCCAAGTCATCTCGCCACCTCTTCTTAGGTCTGCCTTTTTAATATTATCCTTCACCTTGAAGGCATTCGGTGATATTTTTAGCCCATTGGTTATCGTTTATGCGGCAGATGTGTCCAGCCCAGTTCCACATTATTTTGGCGGTCTTCAACCCAACATATGCAATACCATTTCTATCAGACCTTCGGACACCCAGTAGGTATGCTGCGGTCCATTGCTCTTAGCAAACTCTAGATTCCTGTGCCTCAGTCAATGACTATACGTTTGAGCACCGTATGTTTGGATAGGTTTTTTTTATGGCATAGAGAAGACAAACGAGCACACAGGCCACCTGATGGTATGTGGAAACTGTGACCCATAGACATTCGCACTTTGACTTTGATATATAACCATATATTTAATCTACTCTTCGTAAGTTTTGCATATTTTCATCATTAGTTCAAGTTTAGTTAGTTGTTGTCTGCCAAACGAAGGTTTTAAGCCCCCGAAAGCAAAAAAAAAGGATTTTAGAGAAGTTATGACATGGGATACCTTGTCTGGGAAGCTTAGAAGCCGTGAGATCTCGAATGCAGCTCTGAGTGCCTCAATATGTTGTGGTTTTTTATAGTGCTACTTTTCTTGATAAAACCTACCTTCAGCGGGGTACCCTCCCAAACAAAAATCCTGAATCCGCCTCTGCTGTCAAATTCCTTAGTGTCGTGAACAAAAGTCAAATACAATTGTTTAATTAACTCATTTGATTCATCTTAGATCGGAGTCTATTCGGTGTAAGTTTCTAATGCAACAAACGTATCGAACGTGTTTATGTGTCTTGTATAAATAACATGGACGCAAACGCCTGCGAGACGGTTTGCCGCGTGAACAGAAACCTACACTCAAGTCTCTGGTTAAGAGAGTGCATGCTGCCCTTATAAAGCAAAAGGTGGTATATCAAATTCAATAGCCAAAGCTGATTCAATACTACCCTGTTAGTAATAAAGTTGCATTTGCTACAGGAGTTTTGGCTAAGATACCGCCATTTGTCTTAGCAGGGTAGGTGGTTTACTGTGAAACAGGACGTGGGGAAACCAGATAGCTTGGGCAATTGGTGTTGATCTAGTTTAGGAGTAATTCGATTTTGGTTGTAAATGGTTTAGATGGGTACTAAGATAATAAAATATTAATAAATGGCGAGAATTTTCCGGCTAAGTCGTTTTATCTACACTAATACCATGAAAGAGAAAAGATTTGAAGAGGAAAGATTTGATTGTTTGTTTGTTTGAATTTAATAGGCTCAGAAACTACTGGACCGAATTGAAAAATTCTTTCACCATTGAATCCTACATAATTCCTGATGAACATAGGCTATATTTTATTTTTCTGCGCGTACGGAGTCGCGGGCTACAGCTAGCAGAAAATAAAACTGGTCAAAACTTAATAAAGTGTAGTGAGTGCCTACCTAAACCATAATAATTTTAGTTTAGATTGATATAAGTGTCTACTTACTTGAAATTAGGGTTTATCCCATTCACAACATACTCGACTCGTGCAACTATTGCGAAGCTTTTCAACAAATTGCTGGAAGAATAGTTATAATGAGAGGGTAAATAGTTTATGTCTATATAACAGAAAAGTTAAGCCTAGTACTACAGGTTGATTCAAATTGTTGCTTCCTACGACTAAGAACTAAAGCAGTTAACGAAAAACGAGGATCCTTTATACGGCCGGATAACACTATAACTATAACGTTAGAGCTTCCAGCGCTAATTAACTGAGTGAGCATTCCACAACACTACTACTTCATAATAAGTGCGTTCCGTCCGGTTCCGTCAATGATTATTTATACTAATTATTATAAAGCTGAAGAGTTTGTTTGTTTGTTTGCTTGAACGCGCTAATATCAGGAACTACTGGTCCGATTTGAAAAATTGTTTCTGTGTTAGATAGCCCATTTATCGAGGAAGGCTATATATCATACTCACGTAAACCGAAGCAAAGCGAGGGCGGGTCGCTACCTATAATACATGTAGATTGACTCGGCGAGATAGGTAGTCTCCCTATGTAATGCGTTTATCGCGCTTCAATGTGCTGTAAACTGTTCACGTTTCAAAGGACCTCCGACCACAGAACTATTCAATACCAATGGTCTAAATTTTATTGCATGGTTGGAATTATCTACAAATTTCTATTACTATAGAAAATACGTGATGTTTGTTTAAAAATAAACAATAAGCACTTATAAATAGTGCAGAAGTGCATTTTTTATGTCGAAGATTTTAATTATTATACAGCTACACGAGAGCTCGAAAAAACAGTACCACCAACCTACGAATATGTAGACATTTAGTCTTACATAATGGATTGCAATGTGTATCACAACCCAGGACATTTATTACACAAATACATAACCAACTACATCATTTTCCCTTTTCTCTAGAGATTCCTATAACGTCCTAAACTATTGTTTATGCCAATTTCAGGGTGCGCTAAGCGGCTGCCTGCTGAGCTTGCTGCTCTGCGGTTGGCTCCTCATAGGGGCAGAAAATGCCCTCGCCACGGGAGCGTTGACCTTTCAGGGGAAGCATCTTGCCACTACAGGGTGCGGCAAAACCAACTTCACGCATTTTAGGAACTTGACTACTAACAGTTTACCAAACGCTGTGTGAGTATTAAAAGTAAATATAGATTAAGCTTTTGAATCTATAATTCTGATGTTTATACTGATATTTATTTAGTTAGGCAAGGTGTGGTCTTGCTACATCATTCTAAAGCAACCTACTATATACTGATGAACCAGCCTGTATGTACATATTTTAAAATTAAAGCTGTGTTTTGTAAAGATGACTTCTAAATTTAAATTAATTTTGTATTACTAATGACGTGGCATAACAGCTATTAAGTTGCTAATATTTTGTTTAAAGGAAACAAAGATAAAAAAAAAAACTTATTGCACATGACACACACTTTTTTTTAGTAAAAACAGAAATAGCAATGAAAAGAGTAGTGAGTGTGTCTTCGCGGCAGTGAATCGGACACTGGCTCAGTATAATGCTGAGGTGTTAAACACCTGCACCGCTGATTTTCGACCAGCTCCGTTTAAACATTTTATCCTACTTTTCATGAAGTCAGAGAGCTTTTGGTGAGGTAGATACGAGTAGTTCGCTACTCACCTTTACTTACTCAGGTCACCCTCGTCACTTGTCATGTTATCAGAGCGCACGTTTAATAACATCACCATTTACCTGTTATAACGTAACTCTACGTATGGAAACTAGTATTAATAGTCTTAGCACCCTGTGATGTGTTTGTGCACATTGAGTGCCAAAAAGTTGATAGCAGTCTATTTTGTATGAAAATCCTAAAGCATATCCTTGGATGCGTTAAGAGTTCTCGCAAGTAATAGGGACATCGACATGGGCAAAACTATATTGTTCCCGGTTATTTAATACATTTTCTAAGTTCTGTATCGGCCTTTTCTAGTCATTTATTGGCAAAACAAAAGTGAGGCAAAGCATAGTATAACTATGATTTGATTAAATAGTTGGATGTTGCATTCTGATAGAACGAGTAGGTATGACCGATATCCTGAGCGTGGCCTGTTCTAATGAACAACTGACACAGCCGTTTGTAATAATTAAAGTAGTTAAAAAAAATGCTTTTGTTTGGTTTGTTTAAATTACTTGTAATGTCTGTATCACCTTCCGTGTTTTCACCTAGCGGTCCTACCGAAAGAGAAGTGTTGGCTTCACCAAGATTTGCGACCGTTTCTTCACAATCTGTCGTTTCTGTTCCTTATTTTTATGCTATATTTATGTGGGTTATTGTTGTGACTAAATGTTTTTCTTTCTTTCTATATAGCAAAGTAGCCTTCAAAAAGTAAAATTACCTACCTCTTGAAAGTTTTAGTGTAGTGCTTTGCAGAGATACAATTTCAAAACATATTTCTGAAAATGATTCTGAAATATTGCAATATTTTTCCAAAGTTTCGAAGAATTCTGCTACTTTTAATTCACTTTATACAGCACGTAGGCACTTTTTAAACCCCCCGTATTTTATCCATAAGTATGACTATTCCTACAAGATCGTAATGAGTCCACGCGACCAGTACCTATCGGTCGGAGTTTAATCTTCCCCAACTTCGGTGATATCGGGGCACACTTTTATTTCCCCCCTTATTAAAACTTTCCCCATATTACTATTACTCGATTCGCGCGGTTTTATAGCTTTTGTTCTTGGAATCTTTTTCTTGCAGTTCCAAATGACTTTTGCATTGAGAATTTATTGTGCGAGCAAAATGTTTTCATTAGTTTTGAATGCATTTGGAAGAGAAGTTGTTTTTATGATAATAAATAATGCAAGAGTTGTTTCGTAAGTTTATTTTCTATTCAAATTTCGTCCCAAATAATGAAAGGCAAAGACCGTTTATACGTTTGCCTAGTACTTACTTTTATTTTTTAACTACTAACTGCTTAAAATAAAGAGTTGAATTTACAGAGGCATCCTGTATTAATAGACCCACACGATCAAAACCATAAAAAATGTAATTCTCCGTTTTCACGGACTGTTCGCATTTATTGTAATTGAAATGATCGTCATCAATGTAATGGTGGCATTTAGCGGTGAAGGCTGGTGCGGTTAAGCTTGTGATTCAGTATACACACACATTCGATTTAAATCTGCTTTACTGGCAACGATTTTTTTATTATAACAATTACAAAACCCGATTAGCTCTAGTAAACTACAAATCACAAATTGTTATTGTTCTTTTAATAAACTAAACTTTACTTTCTCGTTACCTAAGGACCCATATTTTTGTGAGCAGCGTATTATAGTAGTTATAGTTTTAATAATCAACCTGTACTTATGAGTATTTGACTCAAACAATCTTGTAAAAAAAATTATCTGGGCCTCTATTCACTTCGTTTAAACCATATTATATTTCATTTGATATAAACAGGAGCTATCAAAATGTTGGCAATACGGAAACACGTCAAAAACGATAAAGTTTTACCGTGTTGAATCTGTACGTGCACCAAACTTAACTTGAACTCAGTTACAGAATAGTATACAAATCTTAATATATAAATGACATTTCAGGAACCAGATCCCAAAAAAGCCGCTACAATCTCTCTTCCGGATCGCCTTCACCTACTGCCCCTTTGCCGGAGTAATGTCTGTACTCCTAATCGGGGTTCCCATGAGTTACCTCACAGGGAAAGCTAGAACAGATTCCATAAACCCTGATGTATTCTGCCCTTTGACCCAGAGTTTCCTACACAAATCTAAAATGAGAAGTCCAACGGCGTCTCTAGAAGTCAGGCCACCAGACACACAAGAAGTATACGAAGCATTGGATGAAGCCTTACAGCATTTAAAAGAGGTCATCGAGCGATAAAATAAATTTTCATTTTATAAACAGTGTTTTGTTTTTTTGCAAGAATTTCCAATTGGTAATTTATGGTTGGTAATATTGAGCAACATTTTTAATCCTTCTCATAAATATCACATGTTCTAAAGATGACACGAATGTTGGTAAAAATGTGTTTGAACCAACTGGGCTAACCGCGTTGTCAAAAACTGTGCCTAACATGTGTCGACACAAAATAAGGTACGATATTCATTTGGCCCAATCCGTAAAAGATTCTTAAAAAATAGCAGTAAATTAATATTACGCGATCGAAATTTTGTGTTAAGTTATCATTGTTTCATAAAAAAGTAAACTTTTTTTGGGAAAAACCTCAATGAGCCCACGCTTATAAATTCTATAAGAGTACTTAGCTGAAAGATTTCAACTTAAATAAACGCCCTGCCTAAAATAAAGTTGGGCACAGAAAACCGTCGCCAAAATAATTTTCCTGTTTAAATTCGCTTCCTCAAAAACAGTGTTCATTTGGCAGAAATTGAGGGATGAATACGATTTACCCATTCATCGCTTTGGCGAATTCTCACCGTCATCCTCCATTATTCATATCCGGTAACGATGATGACATATTATATATTTGGGTATCATTAAGTCGTTCACCTGCACACCTATCCCCTGAACATCGACAATCAAATCGATATAGACTTCGATCCGTCTTTAGCTTTCACTGGGAAAAAGACAGAGTAAGCGACATAAAACGCATTGTACAAATCAATATTCATGACATACGGAATAGAGCGGGTGAGCAGGAATTCTTGGTATCGCAAATATTTTTTTATTCGTTTTGTATTGTCGGATTTTACATTTTGTGTGGCTCTGTAGCATTACTATATTGGTTTACTACGGGTATACGGTCACGATAGAATGTCAGATTGACTTTGGACCTAAGGTGAGTACCAAATTAAAGATCGTGACTGTACATTATTTTACCGAAACAATTTTTAACGAACATTATCATTACGCAAAATTTTCATTTCATCGAAAGTCGCCGCAATATATTTTTTAGTTGGTCTCTAGTTTAACCTAACGTAACCAACTTAATTAATGTTTAAAATATCGTGAAAACATCATGGTTTCAATGAAATTTAAATGAAGCGTTCTATGAAATGAGATTCGCGAAATTATAAAATCGATGAAGTAAAAATCGATTTAATGATAGGTTACCGTTAACTGCTCATTAAGGCTTCTAAGACGGTTAAAGTAAATGTTAAAACGGGGGAAAAGTCAATAACTTTATTGAAATTCATAGTCAGATTTAACAGAGTCTATCAAGAACGAAATCTAAGTACTTATGATAGTTCACTGGTGTATACTTATTGTACAATTGTACAAACACGTCAAAACGTTAACTTATTTTTAGATCCATGGAGGGTAAAGAGGAATAATTCCTTAATATCTAACCACCTAAGTTAATTTCTGGGATTTATTAAAGTTCCTTATATCATTGAGTTATTCTTTAAAATGCAAAATATCTACATAGGTGGATGAAAATTTGGCTTCTTTGAAACTCAAATTACAACAACCGTCCCTTTATTCGATACCTAGAGCACAGTTCAGTGGTGCTAACGTAATAAGAGTCTTAATACAAAGTATAAAATAATTTCAAACAAGCATTTACTAAAAGTGATAAAACAAAACCATTTTTATTTTGGCTTTACGTTAAAAAAATACCTGTGAAACTGTGAAAACTGCCAGTACACAGATAGGTTTGTTCCGCCTGAAAAAACCCGTGTAGTCTCTTCGCCGCCGCATACATTCTGTTTTTTCCGGAAAACAAAGGAATATCAGCACAAGAGAGGTGCGTGCTAGGTTTTAGACACGGCGCATTAATTCCTAGACCGCGGTCTGAGTGCCTACAGTCTCGAGCACCAGTCCAATTACAAAAACTTACATTCCCGACCCCAATTTCAAAAAACTTTCAACCTTAAAAGCAAGCGCGCAAGAACGAACGTTAAAATATTAATAGCGGAGGTGCAACTTTGTCAGTCTCATTTGTCACTTTTTAGGCTAGAAAATTGCAAGTGCCTTCGAGTGACTTGTAAAAGGAAATGTACGTTGTGGTAATGAAGAGGAGAAATTGCTTTTTCCCCTTTTGTCGCGCTTGTGGTTTTGTTTTAATTAGTGTTGTATGGTTTCATTTACATTTTGTACTTAACAGGATAATGATAACTTCATTTAAATAAGGGAAACGAGCATGACATCGTCGTGTTGCCGTAATTTCAAATATGTTTATATTTCATCTGCTTGGCGATTAAAATCCATCGACGAAAATAATGTTTTAATACGCTCTGATAATGAATTGAAAACAGTGATCCAGCGATTCGATAACAATAGCGATTATTAATAAGTACGAGTATATTGAATATGGCATTATCCAGGCAGTGCAGTCGGCTAACGATGAGGTATTGTAAATTGTGTAAACAAGTAAATTAGAGAAATCAAACAAGATCGATCTGACCAATATTTTTATAAAATAAACTTAATATTTGCTTCACTGTCTAAAATGAAATTATAAACTTGGCGAAAAACTTGGTTTTAAATCTGATAGCGGAACAACCAGACTATAATTAGAAATTAAACAAGCTATCTAAACTGTCTTTGAATACACTGCGGAAGGCTTTAGCATATCATTTCAAACAGTGTTGAAGGATCGAAGCGGCTAGACGCATAAGTCATATGCTCAGGAATTAATGGGCCCTGCCCGGCCCATGGCCATGTGAGCCCATAACGGCCACCGAAGCGCTAATCGTCAGTCCATTAAAACCCCATGCAATGCGAAATGGACATTCGTCACAGTTCGTTTAGCACCGCCAGCTTGTCTTTATGTGCTGCATTGGAGTCGGAAATGAATCATATCACAGTGCAAGAGGATTTAAAAGGTCTTTCGTGTTCCTTACCCCATACGTACTCTTGAATTATAATAGCGAAGTAATTTCAAACAAAGTGGAGTAAAGGTCAATATCAGCACAACTTTCAGCCCCGGAGAGCAGAAAATGCGGGTGTGTACTACTAGTTGATCTTGTGAAGGGTTCGTCCGTTTGTTTTGCCCAGCAGTGTGACAGAAACGACTAGTAATAATAACTAGGTAATTAATGAGAATTTATAAACTAAGTTGTAATGATACTAACTTCATTAATTGAGTAATGATGTAAAAAGATTTTTTTAAGGCATAGAGAAGACGCTCGAGCACACATACCACCTGATGGTAAGTGGAAACTGTGACCCATAGACATTCGCATTGACAAGACTGGAATGCAATCCTAAAACTGCAAATGCGTTGCCAACCCTGAGGACTAAGATGTAATGCCTCTATGCTAGTCATTTCACCGGCTGTCTTATCCCCAAACCGGAACACAACAATGCGAACACTGCCGTTTGACGGTAGGTTAATTAATAACGGACGGACCCTGCACAAGGTCCTACCACCCACTGAGTTAAGTTACGTTACAACATTTTCGTACAAATCTTAACAATGATGTCTTGAGAATTGAATTTCATTGATATCTACATTCATTGATTAAATAAATGAAGTACCTACTTAAGTATCAAATTTGAATAATTTCCCCTAAACAGGGGTTTGCTGAAGAAATTACCCATAATTGTGACTTTTAACAAGTTCCTAGCGAATTACTGGTGCGGTAAAAGATGTCTACTAACGAACAAAGCAATAATCTGTGCGATGATACAGTACTTGCATTCAAATTACACGCTAAGTACAAAAATATAGGTGAATAAAACCGTTTCAAAACTGAAAATGGGTCGTAAAAAGAACAACTTCTCTACGCCGAGGCTAACATCTGTTTGCAAAAAATAAAATAATGAAATAATGGCAGCGTCACACCAGCGTAACGGCTTAAAAGCCACATTTACTGGGTCCTTTATTAAAAGGGCCTAGGAGAGTAATTGAGCATATCAACCGTATAAATTTGCAGCGTTATTTACATAAAATTTTACGATGATAAAGCGATGTATTTAGATTATCCTTTTGTGTGTGAAAGTCGACATTATTAAAATGCTTCAGGGTGCAGATTCGTCCGCACGGCATGAAAGCGAAATTAAAATCTATGTGCCATGCGGTTTACATGTATGAGGCCGGTCTCCGAAGTTGTTAAACTTTAGAGGCGTCCTGAGTTTAGGTTAAAAGTGCAAATTGTCAAAGGTATGTCGTCCATTGTAATAAGATTATATTTAAGCGAATTAGTGGAACGCCTTACTAACACAGAAAGGAACAAAGGGCAATAAGGCGCTCTCTCAAAGCTTTGAACTCTGTTTCAGGGTTCTGATTCAACAGTGTTAATTTGGTTTGTTTATAATTTTACCCAATTATACTATCACTGCTCAAATAGAAGCCTCAACTGAAAGCTGTAGTATAAATTGCTTCTAACCTCCTCTCAGCAATATTTACTTAAAATAGGTTATTTATAGTGTAAAATTACATTAAATACACATGGTAAACATCTTATCTTTAGCCTGATTGTGCAAAATTTGGTTACAGAATAAACAAGAAGTTTTAGATTTGTTGGTAATTCTGTAGCTCTGCCTACCCCACTTTGTGGGAATAAACGCGTTAGTTTATGTATGTAAGTTAAGTATGTATGTATTCATTTAAGTGACTGTTTTCAAACCATTTTCTAATAACCAGCAGTTTATATGCCAAATCAGAAACCTAATGATATCAAGAACTTAACATTCAGCATAATATATCATATCACGCGACAAAGCCATTTTCCAAATACCTACACCTATAACCTATATTCCTTGTTCCACTCCAAGCGTTCCATTACACGTACTCCGTATTGTCTCGGCGCGACTCAGAGATGACGGCGGTATGCTCAACAAGGGGGACTTCGTGCCTGGAATCCCGATCCGTCTACCAGTCAGATGTATTTCATTACGCTTATCCGTGACATGCACCACAATATCTTCGACGCACGAATATATGAGCTGCTTTAGAGTTTACAATACGCGTTTCAATAAAGTCGATGAGTTAGAAGGAACAGGAACGCAATGGCGGTCCCTGTGGTGTCGCAAGTAATAGAGATTTTTAGGGTTCCGTAGTCAACAAGGAACCTTTATTTTATTTTATTTATTTTATTTTATTTATTTAAATAGGTACAATAACATAATGTAGGCAAAAACAAGGTATAACGACATTACAATAAATCTTGACATTGCTCACACTACTATAATAATTGTACACAACATTTTTAGTACGCAAATCAAAGCTAAATTAATAATATATTTAATGATTACTAATTTGGTACAAAACAAAAAATACGAAATAAAATAACAATTATAAGAGAGAAAAGAAGACAGTTAGGAATACTCGTATTTGGATTTCAAACAATTTTTGAACTTATTTAATGATACATTCAATATGTCTAAATCTATATCTAAACTATCATATAAACGGCACATTCGGGCAATAGGTGCGTTTTTGGTTACGTTATTGTTAGGGACCAAAGGCAAGGCAAACAGGTTTTGGTTTCGAGTTTTCCTATTAATAGCCCTAACACATACATGATCCATGAGGTTACTGTCAAGACCGCCGTGCAATATCTTGTGAAGCGTGACTAAATCAGTGACATTGCGTCTGGAGGACAGAGACTGAAGATTAAATGCAGCCAGTCTGTCAGTATACTCTGGAAGAGTTCGACGAGTCCCAGTTTTATTCGTGAGATATCGGACAAATTTAGCTTGTATTGACTCAACTCTACTGGTGTGATTTGTGTAAATAGGCTGCCAAACCGAAGAGCAATATTCAAGCAATGTTCGAACTAATGCCGAGTATAGGACAATGAGACTGCCTACCTTCTTGAATGGCTTTGTGGTGCGCATAACAAAGCCAAGCATACGGTTTGACCTGCATACTATGTGCTCGTAGTGACCACGGAACGACAGCTCACTATCAAATAATACCCCAAGATCTTTAATTGATGAAACCCTATTTAGTTTGATGCCATCAATGCTATAGTCATAACTGATGAAATTTACTTTTTTAGTGAACGAAATTGAATGACATTTGCCGATATTCAAGGACATGCGATTGGTATTGCACCAACTATATATCAGATCTATGTCATCTTGAAGTGCTAGGCAATCATTTTCCGTCTTAATTGTTTTAAATATTTTAATATCGTCAGCATACGCGAGACACTGTGAGTCAATACGAGTCAGAAGATCATTTATGAAAAAAATGAACAATAACGGACCCAAGTTGGAACCCTGCGGCACCCCGGAATCAGCCATAAAGGGAAACGAGTCATAGCCGTAGACACTGACAAACTGAGATCTACGATGCAGATAAGACTCAAACCAACGCAATAAATTACCATGGATTCCAAGATGATGTAGTTTCTTTAGTAAGATGGCATGATTTACCCGATCAAATGCCTTAGCAAAATCTGTATATATAGAGTCTGTTTGCACCTTAGTTTGAAAAGATGTAGACAGTGCCTGCACATAGGAAAGAAGGTTAGTTGAAGTCGAACGCTTCTTTACAAATCCATGCTGACAAGGACTGAGTACATGAACAAAATGGTTGTAAACCTGGTTAAAGACAAGTCCCTCAAACAACTTGGCAAAACAATTCAAAATGCTAATGGGCCTATAGTTGGACACCTTGCTTTTGTCACCACTTTTGAAAATTGGAGTAATTCTCGTCAACTTCCAGAGATCAGGAAATACACCCTCCTCTAGAGACTTCTGAAACGTAATGCATAAAGGTTTTGCTAGGGCTTCAGCACAAGATCTGACAAATATGGCAGGCAGTCCATCCGGTCCAGCACCCTTATCAACATTTAGAGATTTAAGCTTTTGTAAAATATCTCCTTCAGTAAATGCAATTGAGTTAATACTGTAATTACTCTCAGGGAAATCAGGTAGGTAGCTGGAGTTATCATCTGATGTAGCATAAACGGAAGAAAAGTACTTGGCAAACAAGTCAGCAATGTCTTGACCGTTCTCCGCCAGTACCTCGCCACATGCAAGACGATGAGGAATCTGATTAGTGACCCGCTTAGACTTAGCATAACGCCAAAATGCTTTTATATTGGTGTTTAAATCACTTTCGATACGGGATATGTAAGATTCGAAGCAAGCAGTTACTAGCTCTTTAGCTCTTTGTCGCAGTATGGAAAATTCATCATAGTCCCTAGGATTCTTGAACTTCTTATATCTATAGCGCAATTTATCTTTCTCTTTCAGCAATCTAATTAGATCTCTGGAAAACCAACTTGGGTATCGTGCAGTTCGAATTTTAGATTTAGGAACATTATTTTCAATAGTTGTCCAAATAGTATTATAAACTAGTTGCAGAAAACTCTCACAGCACAAGCCCGAGTGACTATCCCAATCAACATTTGCCAGATCAACGGAGCATTGATCAAAGTCTGCTTTTCGAAATTGGTATCGAGGTATAGATATATTAGCACTCAGGGTGCGACTTTTTGTAGTCTCAATTACGATCTCAAAAGGAGGGTGGTGCAAATCGATACGACTAATGGGATTTGTCTTGTCTATAGTGACGTTAAGATCCGAGTTGATCAATGCTAAGTCTAAAATGCGGGTATTAATGTTTGTATTGGTATTGACTTGCGTGAGCCCAGTGATGGACATGAAATCCCCCAAAGCCAAACACTTCGCGTCGTTTGCTGAGATAATGTTACGACGGTCAATCGAACCATTGTGCCATGTGATGCCAGGCAAGTTAAAATCACCTAAAATTAGTGTTTTACAACCATGAGATGATAGGATATTGTTTTCACAAGCGTTCAAGAAGCACTCGTACATATTTAAGGGAATGTAGGATGGAATATACACAAGACAAATGTTCAACTTGAAACCACCACAATCAACCATCACCCACAGATCCTCAAGCGATGACTGCCACTGTCGTCTTAGCTCAGAAGCGAGCCTAGAAGAGACGGCAACTAGAACACCACCTCCGTGTCCCTTGCCAAAATAGCTTTTAAAACTTGCAGGACGATCTCGACGGTATAACACATATCTATTGTCAAATAGTTCGTTGGAGTTAATAGATTCATCAAGCCAGGTCTCAGTTAGACATATTATGTCATAGTTATGTATTAGAATAGAATTAAATAGTTCCAGACATTTCGTTCTAAGTCCTCGCACGTTTTGGTAATACACTGACAATGCCACTTCGCAAAAAGGTATTACACCCAACGAGTATTGTATTATAAATGACAGACACTAATTTATTAAGAAAAAATAAAAAATGAACACCAAATTTAAATCAAGTTTAGACAGGATAGGTTCCTAATTACTATAGGGGGCGATGACTCGTTCTTACGAATATAAATTCGACCGTTGCGGACCCAGACAAATTTGTATTGAGCCTCTTTACATTTGATGCGAGTAGCCGCGTGCAGACGCTTATTCGCTGGAGAGAGATGCTCGGACACGAATATTGGTGTCCTTTCGCCAGCGAGTCCAAGTTGTGAGGTATTTAACTTGCAAGTTGGGTTAACCTTGTTGAACTTGGTCACCGCAGAGTAGAACTCGTCGCGACCGCGCCTACTCGTCAGTTTTAAGATTACCGTACGCGGCTTATTGCTGTCCCGATTTTGCTTAGCCACACGAGTGCAATGCACTATGTCCGTTTCCGAAAGCTGATGGGAGACTGTTGAAGCTACCTGGATGATCACGCTGTTCAGGTTTTCGCTTTTATACTCAGGTATCCCGTGAAACTCCAAGTTCGACTCGCGTAACTGCTGCTCAAGGTCATTAATACGATCTTCAAAAATCTGGATCGTCGGTTGAAGCTGTTTGACAGTGGACTCAACCTCAACAAATTTCGAACTTAGCGTGCACAGTGACTTTTCAAGCTCGTCGTGTCTGCTACTGACAAATTCCAGCGACTGCTTTAGATCTACCAGGTCTTGTTTGATAGGGGACAATTCTGACTTCAGAATAGCTCTAATCATGCGAGCAACCTCGGTCTTAAGAGAGTTTCTTATTTCCAGACGGACGGCACTAATTATGTTCTCGTCCAAGGTGAGATCACTGCTCGGGGTGGCAGCGGGTTCTTCCGAGTCTGTCTCAGAATCCGCGCTGAGGTGCGTGTTCGGCTCGCTCCTCGGGTTGCCTGACGCAGATGCATTCGCCGGAGTGCTAAAGTTGTCACCACTCTTGATTTTCGCGCTGCACTCTGGACAGAGCCAATCTACAGCAATTTTAGTGGCTGGGAGAGTTAACGGACCCTTGTATTTTACACACGTTTGATGGAAGCTATTCTTACACTTGGGACATGCAACGCGCTGTCGTTTTATTTCCTCATTACACCTGCCACAATTGTAAGGCATAATGTAAAGACGCTTTACTATCTAAAATCCAGCGCTGACAGCGCTAGAAGATAACGCACAGAATTATTCCGACGAGCGTTAGGAGGGTATTCAGCGGCGACCAATGATGACTCACGCGCCGCTAGCGCTCCGGGGGTTGGCGTAGGTCAGTTACGGGAACAGTTAAACTATTTTCAAAACAGTATTATGCCTATTACTCACAGATATCTCGTCCGTTTTTGTTGGAATAAAAAGTATTCCATAGATCACAAAACACACTATGAAAAGCTATACAATTTATTACGATGGAGTTAGTTTTTACACTTGTTTTCTATTATAATTGGGGAGCAACGAAATAACGTATGATCTTAGCGTCAGTGGTAGGGTAGTTTCGACATGTCCATCCGTCCGTCGGTCCATCTGTATACGCTGTTTAAATAAGTTTATTGGTACTAAAAAGCTGTAATTTGGCGTTGTTATACCTACATTTACATTACGCTGACAAAGTTGTAAATAAAAAGTTAAAGAAAAAACGATAGGTACTATCAGCCCAATGGAACCCTGACCCACCATAGAACGGTGTCACAGTGACAATTTGTTTGACACTTCTTATGACTTGAATCATAACGTCTCTGTGACACAGTTCTATGGTGGGTCAAGGTTCCAATGGTCTGACAGTACAAACAGACGTATGGTACGCACAAGTCAAAAACATCAGTACAAATCAAGAAAAAAATTGGTTTACGATTTGAAATTCTGTTTATTAAGACACAATCACACAATTAATCGGTAAAACCAAATCGCCTTTGACATTTGTTATCGTATCGTCAACGTTACGATAGTATTATTTATTACTTATTTACTTGAGAGTAATGGCGGCCGAGTTAAAATCAAATCGATAACATGTCAAAAGCAATATGGTTGTACGGAGTAGAATATCATAGCTACAGGTGACATACTTATAGTTTCGTTTGTTTTATTCATTGCCGTTAGGAAAGACTGACATGGAAAACTTTTAATTTGACTACTGTTATCACAAGACATATTTATTTATTAATTCATTATTATGATTAATTACTCCCTAAATATAATGAAATAATGTAAGTATACTTAACCAAATTACATGTAGCACTCATACAATTCATACCAAAAACCTGGCAAATTAACTCGCTGTGGGAATGCTTTGAAAATGCTTTGAAAACTACTTAAGTACTTATTTATCTAGGTGCCTTAAGTTACAGACAATTGTTGAATAAACTTTTAGTAGTAATTGCTTTGTGATATTACTAAAATTAAAAACACAAAATGTATTCGTTAAAAAAAAGTGATCAATTATGCTGAAAGTCTTTAAGGTGAACTATTATTTTCATTAAAAAATGTTTCATCGAATAGATAAAGAATGAAAACACTCATTGCCTGCAATGTCGAAGAAAACTACGCAGGCAGAGTATTAAGCCTAGACTCAAAAAATAAAGAAGATCGGGGGTGTTACTCTCTCAAAAACAACGGACGGTCGGACGAACGAGCGAAATCGCAGCGGCGAGTTTAAGTAGTGCCGTCAGAGCGCACAAAACACATTTTAGCACTTGCATTTTCAATTAAGCAGCCTTATACATTCAATCCATCGGCAGAAACCATGCTGCTAAATTGAAAATGCACGCGCTAAAATAAATTTTGTTCGCACTGATGGGACTACTTAAACTCGCCGCTTGGAGATTCACTCGTTCCTCCGTCCGACCGTCGTTGTTGAGAGAATCACTACCCAGGAGATAGGTAAACTTTTGATTTCATCCCAGCCAAATTAATCGCAAAGTCGCACGTCAAAAGGGCTAGCCATAAACCCGGGCCGACAAAATAAACGTAAAAGAACCCTTTTAAAATCGCTGCGCGGATCGGGTTAAGAATGCCTCGAGTTAAAACGTGCCGGGCCCTCTTAGTGTCCCAGAAATTGAATTCTGTCGGGACCGTACTGATTGCTTCGGCCTGAATCAGCCATTTTCTACCTGACCCGTCATATTGTAGTTACTATAAACGAACTCGTTATTCACTAGGGTATCAGCTGATTGAAAGTCCAAGCACTTTTCACTGTTTATTTCAAAGCACACATGCGAAGAGAGTTTACAGTAGAAGAAAGTATATGTACACAGAAGGAAGAGATAATAGGTGATAGCAAACAGAAAGCGGTGAGAAGACTAACGCGACTAAATGATACAAAAGCATAAGCGGGCAAAAACGACGTGCGCTTCGCGGCGGGAGCGTAGCTGACTGGCGCGAGCGCTCGCGCGGGGCGGTAGCCTCACGGGCGGGCGCGCGGGGCAGGGCTACCTAGCGCGGCCCGTGCGCAGCATTCTTGTAAACATCGCAAACTTATCTAATAATAAAATCGGTTCGCGCGTCCGCTCAATATACAAATAATAAATTAAATTATTGCGATTTGATTTCTAAATAGTTAATATATGAACATGCAGAATTATAACTACTAAGTATGTATAATTGAATATACATGACTTACTTTAATATTAATATATAATGGATAATTATTGTTTATAACTATCACACACAATATTGACTACGCGTCGCTACATCACCCCCCTCCAGAGACCGGCCTAAGGGCGATAATAGTCGGGGAACCTAACCACGCGGCCTGAACGCGTTCTCTTGACACTATCGGTGTCAGTTTTAGGCGAGAAACTAGTGGTCTGTTCCGAAGGTGGTGAGATGTTCATGTTCGTGTCATTGTCTACGTTTTTGTGTGTTTGTGAAGTGTGAGGAGCGTCGTGCAATATGTAAGCCGGCTTAATGCGGTCCACCGATACTGTCACGGGTTTACCATTTAATAACAATTTGAACACCTTTGGGTCGCGTTCGAGCACCTTGTACGGCCCAGAGTATGCGGCCTTAAGTGACTTGTTTAAAGTGTCATCTCTAAGGAAAACATGAGACGACTCCGCAAGGTCTTTAAAAATGAATATGCTCCTTTTGCCTAAGTGACGAGATGCCGGCACCGGGTGCAAGTTATTGACCAAATTGCGAAACCGGGATAGGTAGTCCGTCACGTCAACAGGTTGCTTATCCTCTGGGTTAAGGAAATCACCAGGTAACCTGAGGGTCTCACCGTAGATCAGTTCAGCGGATGATGCTTGAAGATCCTCCTTAAAAGCGCTCCTTACTCCTAGCAAGACTAGCGGAAGTGATTCAACCCAGCTGCTATCGGCATGGCAGGTAATGGCAGCCTTCAGTTGTCTATGAAAGCGCTCCACCATCCCGTTGCACGCAGGGTGATAGGCTGTAGTGCGTTTGTGTTGAAACCCTACTAACTCCGAGAGGAGTTTAAATAAGGTTGATTCAAACTGCCCACCTCTGTCGGTTACTATATCTACTGGGCATCCGAATCGAGCTATCCAGCCTAACAGCAGGGCCCTAGCAACAGTTTCGGCAGATATATCCTTTAGTGGGATTGCTTCAGGCCAACGTGAGAAACGATCCACTGCAGTGAGACAGTACCTAAACCCTTGACACGGCGGTAATGGACCGACAAGGTCTATATGTATGTTTAAAAACTTGCAACGTGGTAGTTGAAATGACGATAGCGGCGATGAGACATGTCGTGTGACCTTCGACCGCTGGCATGCCAAGCAAGCTCGAGTCCATTCTCGGCAGTCTTTTCGCACTCCTGGCCAAACGTACCTGTCAGCTATTAGCTTTGCGGAAGCATTCGCTCCTGGGTGACTAAACGAGTGTAAACTTTCAAATACCTGTTGGCGATGCTCTTTTGGTACATACGGCCGGTTCCGGTCACAATACAGTTCCGAACTACTTCCTGGTACATTGACTTTAGTCAGGCACAATGAGCTGCTGCCGTCCAAAAGCAGTTTAAGTTCAGGGTCGGTACGTTGAGACAACGCTAACCTCTCTAAGTTAACTGGATTAGTGATTTCGTCCACCCTTGAGAGCGTATCCGCGACGACATTATCTTTACCGGCGATGTGCCTAATATCGGTGGTAAATTGTGAGATTAAGTCTAAGTGTCGAAACTGTCTGGGTGAGCAATTGTCTTTTCGCGAATGAAACGCAAAGCACAAAGGTTTGTGGTCTGTATAAATGCTGAAATTCCTAGCCTCTACCATGTGTCTGAAATATTTAATGGCCTCGTATATGGCTAAAAGTTCCCTGTCATAAGGGGAATACTTTCGCTGGGCAGTGTTCAGTTTCCTGGAGAAGAAAGCTAAAGGTTCCCAACCTTTATCGTTTCTTCTCTGCTGTAAGGCAGCCCCGATCGCCGTATCAGATGCATCTGTCACCACACAGAGCTTGGCATGAGCGTCTGGGTGTGCTAATAAAGTTGCCTGACACAAACCGTCCTTGCAGCGATCAAATGCGCCTTGTTCCTCTTGTGTGAAGTGAACCGGGTGGGAGCCCTTATTTGAACCTGTCAACAGCGCGTTTAAGGGAGCCTGATGCTGTGCTGCTCCGGGAATAAACCTTCGGTAGAAATTAAGCATACCCAGAAACCTTCGAAGTTCTCTTATATTCTTGGGTGCGGGAAAATCCCTAATGGCAGCAACTTTGGCGGGTAATGGTTTTGTTCCCTCCGCGGAAATTCGATAGCCTAAAAAAGTTACTTCCTCTACACCAAATACGCATTTGGATGTGTTGATTACCATCCCATATTCCTGCAATCGGGCAAACAGCTGCCGCAAATGCTCCTTGTGTGTAGCTTGGTCCTGGGAGAAAATTAAGAAATCGTCCAAGTAGCTGTAGCAAAAATCAAGTCCCCGTAACATCTCGTCCACAAAACGCTGAAATGTTTGACCTGCATTACGAAGGCCAAATGTCATGTAGGGAAATTCGTACATGCCAAATGGCGTCGTGATGGCTGTCTTTGGAATGTCTTCGGTGTGCACGGGGATCTGATTATATGCTTTAACCAAGTCTATTGTGGAAAAAATATTACATCCTGCTATACTATGAGAAAAATCCTGAATATGGCGGATAGGATATTTATCAGGTACTGTTCTGGCATTCAACATCCTATAGTCGCCGCATGGCCTCCAACCGTTATCTTTCTTAGGTGCCAAATGCAGGGGAGACGCCCAAGGTGACTCGGAAGGTCTGGCTATACCGTTAAGCAGCATATACTCAAACTCCTCTTTGGCGATCTTTAACTTATCGGGGGCAAGTCTGCGTGGCGTACATGAAACAGGTGGACCAGGAGTCGTGCGGATGTGATGAACTGTTGAGTGTTTAGGAGTACGGTGTGTGCCTGATGGGCGAGTGATGTCAGGGTAGTCCTTCAGTATAGTGTGATAAACAGACTCACCAGTTGCTACCTTTACCGAAGAAATGACATCGGAGGGATGGGCAGGCAAAGCCGTGGTTGCGAGCGTTGTATTGCAGTCGACTAGGCGTTGGTTTCTGCAATCAACTACAAGATTATAAAAAAGAAAGAAAATCAACGCCTATTATCGCCCTCGTTACGTCCGCGACAACAAATCTCCAGGTAAAGTCACGGCGCAAACCTATGTTGTAACACTTTCTAGTCTAGATTTTATAGATTTAGCTAACTTTGTCTACTAAAACAACCTACATGAAGTTTGGACGAGAATGTAACTTTCAAAGTCAATTTATTACCTTCTTTTGGTCCATAAGGCCAGCGGTTATGGAAGAAATGCATTCCGTCACTTCGATACTATCTTTTCTCTTCACTTTCCCAACTTGTTAGCACTTAATCACGCTGATATTTGCACAAATAGAACATCAACAAACAGATATAATTTTTCTTGTTTAGCCATTAACTGTCAAACGTAACGTTTCGATACTTCTTTGTTTACATTTCTGGATTTCATCCGCGGCTGTCACATTTGACAGTCGTCCATATATTTTTCTTACAATTGAACTTGTTTCAGCTTCCACATGAATATATTCTAATCCTGAGCATCATGTAGGACATTTAATCATAGATCTTCACTAATTACTAAAATATATAATTCATTTACTTACAATTTGGCTGGTCATTATTAGTCTTCCGTGTCGAACAAAACGCAGCCGTAAGTTGGCAACCCGGTAATTTTTGGTTTCGTTTCAGGCAAGTTGTGTTCGAGTGTATGGATAAACGTCACCCATTTTGGCTTTTTATTTTAGTAATGCTTTTCGGTAAAAATAGGATGAAGTCTGAAGTTTCCCTTCTATTCCCCATTCTTTATGTGTGTTCGTTTTTCAATAAATTATGTCTTTGATTTCGGTCGGTTTCGTCCAAATAAATCTCTAGCTTCAACGACGAAACGGAACACATGACTATTGGTTCTCGATCTTTCTATCGACCTTTTTTTGACCTCTGCATTCAGATTTTTCTCGACCATGTGAACACACACAATTTTAAGTCGCTGGATCAATTTCTCGCTTCGGGGTGAGTTTTGAGTCGAAAAGGTGTCTTTTATTTGCCTAATGTGGTGACATTCTAATAAATCTGTTCAATTACTTTCAGCGTTCGGCCCAGATTGTTTAATTTAACTTCAAATGATGTCCTAACTAAGGAGAATCACTACTGTGTCTGTCCACGTTTTGTCCATCCACTACTCAGGTGAGGTTTCTAAACTTATTTATTCGTATCTAGTTGGAAGCGGTGACATTGTTTTGTTGACAATGTTTCTCAAAGCATTTGTTTTAATTTCAGTTATTCACCAATGAAAATTCCTTAATTTATTATAATACTTCAACGTCGCTTCACTCTTTTACGGCGACCCCGCAACTACACGGGTGTGCTGATGTCCGACGATTTAATCCCAGAACAAAACTATCACTATTGAGGGAGAAAACGAAGTCCAACCGCGTGTACATCGGGTACCGCGATCCACAAGTCAGATTCTGCTACAATTCAATGATAACGGCGGGCGCTGTTTGACCTGTAGCCACGCTGTGTCTGACCTCTGCCCATACGGGATCCTGCGGGTGATGTTCTCCGGGTAAAACTCCGTGTTTCATTTCGACCAACACCCTCCAACTCTTACTTCCAAAGCCGGTAAATTCTAACCTTTTCTTTAGTAATTTTATAAAATAACGGTACCAAAGCAACCGAGAAAGCCTCGCTCTTAAGTAACTACTTATAAGATAATCCTAGTGCCAACTTGGCAATCTGTAAAGAGGGTAAGGGGAGGACTTAATTAATAAATGTTTACTTGTTACTGATTTATGACTTTTATTTAGCATGTTCTCATTTTGACGGTGAACTCATCTGGCGCTCATAAGTATAAATTTGATGAGTCTCCACTGCTCTGGTCACCTTCGAATCACACGGCCTGTTCTCATGCTCGGTTTATTTCAATGTTAAGTACTAAATGTGCATAACCATAAGTATTAATGGATGTACCGTTGGCTGCACATAGTGTAAAATCTGTAGGTTTGCGTCGATCTCCTATTTTATTACGCGGGAAAACACAAAGATCACTTCCCGTGTCGACCAAAAATTGTACTTTTGTTTTTGAGTCCACTACGAATAAGCGACCGGTGTTTGGGCAATCGCTAGTCGCGATCATCGACTGCCCGACGCATTTCCCGCCTCGTAGTCGCAAGGCTGAATGCACTTCTTCGCTTGACTCCCAAACTTATAGTGGTACCAGCAGGTGGGAAATTTCCGGTAGTTGGAGTGTGATCTTGTGGAACCAGATCGTTGACGGTTCCTGCTGGCTGAACGTTCTCTTGAGCGGGACATCCTGTCAAATTTGGATGTAAGAGCTTCCACCTGTCTGCTTAATGCCGCAATCTGAGCAGTTACGGGGTCGGCTGAGGCGATGGCGGCTGTCGATACTGCTGCGACGTGAGGGGTTGGAGTGACTACGTCGTGAATTCGGTCAGCGAGCTCCGCCAGTTCTTCTAAACTGTATTTCATCTGCGAGGCGATTATTGTTTGTGTGGCTGCTGGCAATCTGCTCGCCCATAAAGTTCGCAAGAAATCTTCCGGCACTCCGGGCCCAGCCAAATCCTGTAGGTGGCGAAGAAATTGGGAAGGTCTTCGATCCCCCAGCTCCTCATGGCTCAGCAGCTGCTTCACTTTCTTTTCGCGTGATGCAGAAAGTCGTTTAATTAGCTCACTCTTGAGTTTTTCATACTTATTCTGCGCAGGAGGACTCAAAATAATTTCCTCTACCTCTGCCGCATATTGGGGATCCAGATGGGCTATCGTGTAAAAGAACTTTGTAGCATCCGCTGTAATGTTTGATAGCGAAAACTGGCCCTCTACTTGCGCGAACCACAGCGCTGGTTTCTCCGGATAAAACGGGGGTATTTTGATGCTCACTTTGTATGTTTCGGCACTCTGTCGCTCGGGGTCGTCTTTCTGCGCTATATCTTTGCCACCGTCAGCCATATCTATCAACGTGTACAAACGGGGTCACCAATGTAGTTACTATAAACGAACTCGTTATTCACTAGGGTATCAGCTGATTGAAAGTCCAAGCACTTTTCACTGTTTATTTCAAAGCACACATGCGAAGAGAGTTTACAGTAGAAGAAAGTATATGTACACAGAAGGAAGAGATAATAGGTGATAGCAAACAGAAAGCGGTGAGAAGACTAACGCGACTAAATGATACAAAAGCATAAGCGGGCAAAAACGACGTGCGCTTCGCGGCGGGAGCGTAGCTGACTGGCGCGGGCGCTCGCGCGGGGCGGTAGCCTCACGGGCGGGCGCGCGGGGCAGGGCTACCTAGCGCGGCCCGTGCGCAGCATTCTTGTAAACATCGCAAACTTATCTAATAATAAAATCGGTTCGCGCGTCCGCTCAATATACAAATAATAAATTAAATTATTGCGATTTGATTTCTAAATAGTTAATATATGAACATGCAGAATTATAACTACTAAGTATGTATAATTGAATATACATGACTTACTTTAATATTAATATATAATGGATAATTATTGTTTATAACTATCACACACAATATTGACTACGCGTCGCTACAATATCAGGACGCTTTGATTGGCAGTTTTAATTGGCTTAGATTTAGGAATGGTTGAAATCCAGATGGGTTTCGACAAAACTAGGGTGGATAGATGCTGGGCTTTTATTACTTAGTACAGTCAGCTGCAAAGAAATCTAACCCCCCTTTGCTAGGAAACTTGTATGCAGGGGGAGATTATTTTTCTCTGCAGCTGACCGTACCTAAAATCACATAGATAATAAAAAAGCTTTCAGATCAAAACCTGTAGGTTAATTTTGAACCTCATCCTATTATATAACGAGGTCTCTATTTTACGACGCTAAACAATAATTATTATTTTTAACTCGAGACGATATGGTTTTTACCGCCTAGAATATCGGCCCTGGAATGAGACCCTTACAGGGTATTACAAAAGCCAACGTTAGAAATATTGATTTAGTTTTAAATTTCTATAATTGTAGTGCGGTGGGTGCGAAATAAACAAGACCGGTCTGAGTGGAGAGCCTTGGGGGAGGCCTATATCCAGTAGTGGACGTCTTTCGGCTGACATGATGAATGGTAGAAGTTTTTCAAATTTTTATAAGTCTTAAAGTCAGATATGTTTTAATAATTAAAACATAATTAAACCGGTTTAAATAGGGCTTTCCATAACAGGATTTTAATACAATCTTCTCAAACCAATATCATTAAGCCTCATGCAAGCTCTGCTCATATTATTTTGTAGTTGAAAATGATTTTCGGATGTTTGCTGTAGGTAGCAAACATATACAGGGTGTCCAGTAAATAATGAAAAAGATTCCATCCTTCCAAGGGCTTCCTTTCAAGAACCTTGTCCATTATTTATTGGACACCCTGTATATCTATCGACTTTCAATATTTTAAATTGCTGATTGATTTCCATGAGTAGTTTAGTTAGTATTAATGACAGTGCAGTTTAAATAAAATACAGCCTTAAAAAAGGCAAATCCCAAACGTCTCGTCAAAGACGTAACGCATATACTTTGAATTATTACCGTCATTACTTATCAAAATACTTAATCTTTATGTTTTGTGAAACTGGCCGTTACCCTATCAAACAGGCGCCTGCGGTAATTATTTTGAATTAAGCGCCAGCTATAATTTCTTTCAGGCACCTAATGGTATAATTATATTGAGATTATGGCTATAAAAGAAACGTAGGCCTCCAACGTTGCCGAACTATTATGACATTCTTTTATCCTGTGTTTTATTAAGACAAAAACAACAATTTGAGGAGATTAATTAATCTTCTATTTTAGTTTTCTCACACTTATTACGAAGATTGTTTTATCCTTTAATTTTTTAATAATCGGTTTCCATTTTTAAATCAACACTAATTTAAAAAAAAGCGAATCATCACGAGATCAATCTTTCATCCACATTTAAATACAAATTCACATTGAAACTTTTTTTTTTGGTAAGAGTAACAAAACGATAACACCAATTAAAAAAAAACAATAAAGCATTCCCTCTTGACGGTAGAAACGGGAATGATCAGTGGAATCACGCCATCTAGCGGGAACAATTTGTATTGTGCCTGGTTCATTATACCTCGGCCGTGGTCGGAATGAGAAGAAGCCTATTTATTAAACGGGGCAGACGTGACTGCGCACTGGCATCTAGACGCCTGGTTAATTAGGGTGGGGGTTACTTTCACGGGCATAAATGTTGTGTTTTTGTATGTGTGGAATTTATTGGCATACCTACTATGGTACAGGGTGATGAAAAGTTCATGATCATTGGCAAGTTCTTTTGGATATAATTTTAATGACACATTAGGTGGTCGTGACACGCACTGATCCGGTTCAACTACCTTTTTAAATCTACTTACTTCATAAGCCTTCGCCGTCCATCCGCCCGTCTGTCTGTCAGCGGGATGTAACTATCTCAATGTATTTCTATTACCGCTACCACAAATAATGACAATAAAATAAAAACTTCAAGGGGGCCCCATAGAACAATGGTACGGAGCTTTGAGTGTGCGAGTCCCACTCGCCCTTGGCCGGTTTATTTTGTTGCGGAAAACATCCATTAAATTTCAGGGATTGGATCAAAATAGGAGATACATGGAATATCAATAGCGGTTTTTGTTGGGGACCGTCGAGTGCCCTGACTTCTGGCAGAAACATGTGTTCCGGCAGCGGTTTTTTGCAGCCTACCAGCAGTGACCACGAGGTGAACTTCGTAGTCCAGTACTTTTGTTCACGAGGTGAATTACCGTACTCGCTAGCGAGTCAAATGCTTTGTCCCTTGCACTCTATAACAATACTGACAAGGTCTGCGAGGGACAGAGCTTCGTCGCTAGCGAGTACAGTAATTACAATTACCTTGTAAGTATTGTTATAGAGTGCAAGGGAAAGCATCAAGGGAAAGCACTCATAGTAAGGGTACTATACCGCGGTGTTTTGTTACCTCGACGGTTTCTATGTTACTTTTGCCTAGATTTTATACGTTATGCTAATGATACTTAATTTATCCTGCGATATTTTAATCTTTAAAAAAGTTTCAGAGCTACCTTTTTATTTTTCATGTAATATCCTTGTCCTGCCCGATGTTCTTTATTAAAGACTAATAGATTCAGTACGGACTTTGGGCAGGAAGTGGAAATTGTTTAGTAATGCTATATCTTTTTTTATTGGAAAACCAACAGCGTTAATTACAATACAGGATATGAATAAAAAAAACTCGATACATGGCCCTAAACAGTTTCCACTAATGATTAAAAAAAAAAATGAGTCCGAATTTATACATGTCTCGTGAATATGTCAAAAATATTACCCATATGACAACAAGAGATGATAGTCACTTTTTCAGAAATGTCGTTTTTGCAAGTTTAATTACCTACTTATCTACTTACCTCATTGAATTATGATAAATAACGTTCGTCCCACAGGATCCTATTTAAGCCTATTTACGATATTGTAGTACGGCGGCAATGAATTCAGGCTGATCCAAATAAATAATAATGTCCTCAGATTGGTTCAGTGATTTCGGGAAAACGGGATTTCCCCCTCAATTTTTCTTAAATGTGTCCTTTGTGTTAGGAAATAAACTTATTTCAAGAGTTTATATAAAAACCACAAAGAGGATGTATTAAGTATACGTAGATACTAAGAATTGTGTCTTATAAGACATTATTTAATTTAACAAAAATTAGTAAATCTTTATTGATAGGACGTTTTAGGGTTCCGAAGTCAAATTAGTAACCCTTATAAGTTTCACCATGTCCGTCTGTCTGTCTATATATCACACTCAGTTTTTTTAGAAACTATCAGCGTTACATTTTCTGAAATTTTGTGCACATAATAGATATTTATACTATGCACTAAGATTAATGATAAAATAATTTAAAAAAATCTATTTTCGTTATGTCAAAAATCATGGGTACTCGGTTCTTAACTATTTACGTGGAAACAAGCACGTCGTCAGTTCTTAGTTCGTAATCATTATGCGTATTTTAATTACATTCTTATATAGGTGTACAGTTTTATTACACCCAGATTTATAACCATTCCTTTACCGTGTACAATGACTAAATACGTAGGATGTTGACAACTGAACTGTTTCCAATTTACACACATTATCTCCATTCAAGGCACACACACTAACACTCACGCGCACATTGAAGTACTCGTTTCTCTGCAGATAAGAAGTAAACGTTCACAAGAACCAGTTGTCAAACGGACAGTAGAAAAGCAAACGTCAGCCGGCGTACACGTCAAATCAAATAACATAATAAAGTTAATCGGAATTCGAAAATGGAATGGCACATTACGGAATCAGGTACTATTTTATTGTTATTTCTGGCCAGTATTATTAGTCCCATGAATGTTGTTGTGGGTGTAATTAAAGCTATTTATGCGGTATAACTGTGTTACCGCATAACAACAAGCAATTGAAGATTAGAGAGAACATTTTCCTGTTTGTAGTATTTTCTTGTGCCACTAAAGTATACTTATAAAGCTGTTTGATGACTGTAATTCTGTTATAATTTGTATGTTCTAAGGGTTTTTTTTTCGTTGTGGTAGAACCTTCTTTGTGACGTATTTGTAAGTTAAATTTGTTTACTAACTTTGTGTTTACATGACTATCACTATCAGTGCATTGAGACTTTATATTTCCTTTTTAGCCTGTTACCTACTTAGACTGTTGTGTGTTATTGTGAGTTTGAATTATAATTTAAACACCCTGTCACTCTTCGACATACGTATATTTTTAAAATTGAGTTATTGGTGTTATATCTGTTGGCGAACGTAATACATAAATGAATAAATTGAAGATTTGTAGGTAATATTTGAAATTTACCAAAATTGGCAACTTACTAAGTAGGTATAAAAAAATATATTTATGCCTTTTCTTAGTCATTTTAATCCAAGCAAATAACCAACGATCAAAATCTTTTAGTTCTCGCCTCGATACAAATTACTTGTATTTTTTACTGTTGTTTTTAATGAGTATTCTACAAAGGTGTTTCAAACATTATTCGCTCTCTTGTTTTATAATAAAAAACGCCAACTTGAAAGAGCTCCGTTCTAAATTCCAGGAAAATACAGAATAGAATCACTGTCAGCTGCAACGTTTCCAGGGGCAATAGGAGTAAGTGCTCTCATTTTATTACACTCAGGGAATACTCGATAATGATGGGAAAAGGAAAGTATCTTAACTAGTTGGCTCCTCTACAATGTACACGTTGACGGTAAATTCATATACATTTTAACATGATATCGAATTGTTTTTATTTGAACTACTTGTCAAGTAAATAGGAGCTGTTGTAACCGTGTACCGAGTACAATACAGCCCTAGAGACGTGTAGAGATAAAGTAGAATAAGGAATGTATAATTATATCGAGCTGCTAAAAGCCATCAGTTAGGTTAGAGTAGTTATACATATACATATATATTTGTTGCCTGGGAATTGACTAGTTTTAAGAGTTCCAAAAAACTTAAAGAGTCCTAATAAACAAGAGTACTTTAAAATTTCAGTTTTATTTAATCAATTACATTTATAATGACATGGTTCTACGCACGATCAACGTTTTATTCTTGGATTGTACATACAGACAATTGATAATGTACCTATAGGAGAGTCCTCTACCCACTTTAAACCCTCATGGGGACCATCCTTAGTTCTAATCATATTTTACCTCTCATGGGGTTAATCAAAGATCTAAATACAGGTTTATAAAGCTATATTATAGTCCTATGTTGTAAATCGTGTAAATAATAGGGGTCTTATTCTCCTTCATCTTTTAAGTATTTATGTTTAATGTATTGTCTTAACTACGACGTTATTGTCACATAAATAAGAGCTATCATGATGTTAAAAATACGATAACATTTTAAAAGTCATTAGGTTAAGCCCGAGTTAAACAAACACCCAGGTCAATCTTACCTGTTATTTAATCGTGTTTTATTAAATAGATAATACATACACTTTAGCAGTTTATCTTAAGAGCGTTTCGTATATAGCGTACCTAGCCCAGCCGGCAATGTCCAAATTTTAGGCATTTCTGATTGTTGTATTAAAAAAAAAGAAACACTTCACAATTCTCTTAATGTGGTTACCAATACAATATAATAATATAATACTTCGACAACATCATTGCACTTATTCTTTACTGTTACGGCAGAATGAAAGTCATTGCAATTGCAAAAGACGAATTAGTTCATTCAATCGTTTCTTGTTTAAACAAGTTTTTTTGCTGTCTTTACCCTAGCGAACTTATGGGTCTATGGAATTCCTAATCGTCATTTGTCCTAATGTATCGTTTGACCGAACTTTCATTTATCCTAAAGCCATTTCTGCTTACATTTTAAAACTTTTTGGTGTTGTTTTAATCAAACCCTAAGCTAACCAAACCGTAGATATAATTAGACAACTAAAAAAGTGGCTTGACTCAGCTGATATCCAGTTAAGGGCAAATGAAAATTCGGAAAAACGACGTGTTAGGACAAACGTTGTTAGGGATTCTGAGGGACACCCAAACTTATGACATGGCGTTTTGTTAACTTAGTACAGTCGAAGTCATAAATATGTTTACACTTTAGTACCTTGTCACTTTAATCGCTGTGACAATTTCATATGACAGTTTAAACATGACGTTAAATAGACAAGGTACTAAAGTGTAAACATATTTTTGACTTTGACTGTACATACATGAAAATTTATTCAATATTTTTTTTTCAGATAATAAGAGACTCATTTTGCCTAGACGAAGCGGTCTGCATAGGTTCGGAGGTTGACAAGGATCCTGCAGCTATCGAAGAACTGTTGGAACTATGCGCAGACGCCGCGCTGGACGGCTTGTCGCTGGTCGCTGTGGCGGTGGAGAGCGGGGAGGTGGCTGCTGTTGCTTTTAACAAATTACAGGTTAGTTTATCAACACTTGGCACAAATAGGAGAACTGCCCTAGACAAGATGTAAGTGCTCAGTCCGGCAGCTTACGTCAATTTACAATGCATCTTGTCTATGGTCACTGTATTGTTTGACGAGGAGGTTGGCCTAGTAACCCTGCCTTTAAAGCTGCAAATTCTTCCACGATTCCCGGTATGGCCCAATGCTATTTTTATGGCAAGGAAAACACACAGGCTTCCTAATAGTTTTTTAGAATTCTCAAAACTTTTTTGGTGGAATTAACTTTTTGATGTCGCTTATAAATGAAACATAACCTAAGCTACGGCTCCAGAGTAACATAGTTTTTGGAAAAATTAAAATACGGACATAATTAAATGAGTATTTGAAAAAATATTATTCGGTATTTTAAGGTGTTCCCAGCTTCTATGCTAGTAAATTAGAAAGAAGTTTTTATTTTTCTGGAGCGCGTGCATTTTCAATTAAGCAGCCTTATACGTTCGATCCATCGGCAGAAATCATGCCGCTAAATTGAAAATGCACGCGCTAAAATATGTTTTGTTCGCACTGACGGGACTACTTAAACTCGCCGTTTGGACATTCACTCGTCCGTCCAACAAAACACTTTAGCATGGTTTCTGCCGATGGATCGAACGTATAAGGCTGCTTAATTGAAAATGCACGCGCTATAAATGTGTTTTGTTCGCTCTGACAGGACTACCTAAACTCGCCGCTGCCATTTCGCTCGTTCGTCCGCCCGTCCGTTGTTTTTGAGAGAATAACACCCCAGTTTACTATGACGAGTTATCAGCACGAAGGTTTTAAATTGTATTTAAGAATATTATATAATTTACTTAGATTTCTATTTAGATGAGAATTTCAACATTGAATGGAAATTTAAGATTGCGAACGTCCTTATAAAATATTTTCCTTTTCCAAATTCTATGACTACCTAAATTTAACCAAGTTGCATTTTGGCAAAGTAAATGAAATGCAAATTATGCTGTTCAAATAAGTTTGTTGAAGGTCGAGTGTTGTACAGGACTTATTTAAAAAGAAACCCGTGTTTGCCTTTATTATGTTAATCGCATTGTTAACTGTAATACGTTTTAAGTGAATACATTATGTTTTAATTTATTAGGTGACATTGAAAAGTTTGAAGGTTTTTTGTATTTAAATCTCCCAACAAAATCATGCTACCGCATATATTTGTTTTTTTTCAGGTTGCAAATTCAGATTCTTCTGCGAAGACATTTTTTGAGGAGTTCATCGAAGAGCGATGCAATAGACCTTCGTCCCGTTCCCTCATGGAGTTCATGTGCGAGGTGGATGGTCGATGCAATATGTTTGAAAAGTACGTACAAATGATTGTTTGTACTGTTTCTTAATTTTATTAAACAACGGATTTTTTAAACCACGCGACTGGTATGCCAAGTAATAATTTTTAAATTTGATGACTGTCAAAAAAAATTAGTTTAGTTTTTAAGTAAAGTTAATGTATATTTTATTGCCTAATTTTACTTTTGGACGTGTCAAAACTTGTAGGTATGTATGTACAGTCGACGCCATAAATATGTTTACACTTTAGTACCTTCTCTATTTAGCGTCATGTTTAAACTGCCATTTGAAATTGTGATAGCGGGTAAAGTGACGAGGTACTAAAGTGTAAACATATTTATGGCGTCGACTGTACAGAACCCCAACGAAAATGTCAAGCACTTTAGTGCACTGTCATAATAAACTTCAAACTTAACATTAGATGACATGTATCTAACAATGTCAGTCACAATGACAAGGTTATGCTCAACATGTTTATACACTAATATTATAAAGAGGAAAGATTTGATTGTTTGTTCGTTTGTTAGAATTGAAACGATTTGATTTTTTGTTTTCACCATTAGAATCCTATATTATCGCTGATTAAAATAGACTATGTTTTTTTTTTCTGCGCGGACGGAGTCACGGCTAACAGCTAGTAATGTATACAGTCGTACCGTACATACTACGTAGGTATTACATTTACCTAAGTAGCCGTGGAACTGTGTTATTTTGAATTTAATAAAGATTGCTTAGTTACATATGTTTTTTTTATTCTTCAGGTATCAAGCGGAGTGCAGCTTAGAAATAATGTTTCTAGGCACTGACCGAAAGCACAGAAGACAGAAACTGGCCACAATTATTTGCGAAATATCTATAGACCTAGCGAAAAAACTGAGGACCGGGCCAGTTTCCATATTAACTCTCCAAGACTTAGGACCAAAGTTTTCACACATGAAATCACGGGCAGTACCAACTAAACTGCCAAAAATTTGTCAAGCGATTTGGACAACAGAATATACAAAAAAAATCGGGAAAAAACTTGGCTTTCAAGTTGAAGTCAAAGCCATGATGAGCGAGTTTGTTTATAATGGAAAAACTTACGCCGACAGGTTGGGGGATCAGTCGGCATTTTCTGAAGTAGTCTCGTTAGTTTTAAATTGATAGGTAAACAAATATATATGTAGTATATTAACCACCTTACATCAAATATGTTCAAAATGTGTTAATCCCACGGCAAATATATGTGGCTATGCAAATTACAACTTAATTCATACGAGACGAAGTCTCTTTTAATCTTCGACTTGGGTCGGCTGTGACCGACGGTGGTGTCAGTGGCACGACTTCAAGATTGCGGCCAGAACCGACTGTGGCGTTCAAAATATTGATTTCTCTTACAACTTCTGCTTCTTCTTCTTTCTTTTATTAAAGGAGGTCCACCGCGGTATTCCGCAGTGATTTCGATACCGTCAAGTGTGTCTATGGGTCTATGGATAAATTAGTAAACAGAATAAATCAAAAATAAAAACTGAACATCTTTTAATCGGCCATCTTCTCTCCCCGAAGATTTAAAAAAACCAAATTATTCAGTAAATTGGCCACATTATTGAAAACGTGGAGTTAATCCACTAGTGATTCGGACAAGACTACCACCGCACAGAAAAAATGCCGCAAGAAACTCTTCTAAAATGTTATGTAGTTAGATTTTTGTAAGAGATCTAGGAGGTGCTAAAGTAAAATACCTACATTATCTCATTTAAGCTGTACGCGCACTGGGCGGAGAAATATAGTAAACCGTCTACACCTAACTAAGCTTCAGGTTTATCAAACTGCAAGCTACCAAAATTTACTACGCTGGTGTTTATTAAATTAGCGTTAATATTAAGTTACTAAATCTTCCACCCACAACTAATAATGTTTTCCTTTATCGGTAGCAAGTTTCCCGTGTGCTAATGTTTTTTTTTTACTTTTAGCGTACTCGCTATTAGTATATATTTCTTTTTGGTGAAATCCAAGATAAATTCTCGTGATAAAACTGATATCAACGAATGTAATAATCTATAAAATGACTGAAGTTGTCGTTGACAATTTTTTTCAAGGCATGAAGAAGGCGATCCAACACACCTTCCACATAAGTGGGATCTATGACCCAGAGACATTTGCATTCTCAAGACATCTTAAGACTGCAATCCTAAGACCTGAAATGCCTTGCCAACCTGGAGGACCAAGACAGAATGCCTCTATACTAGTCGTTTCTCCTATGTTCTTATCTCTACAACGGAACACAGCAATGCTAATACTACAGGCCAGATATGAGCCCTTTCATATATTATGATACCCCGTTTGCTATAGTCAAATCTCTTTCATTTTTCATTTTCTTATTTTAGACCACTTTTCAAATATTTAGATATTTATTTTACAAATAACAAGATGCGGGCAAGAAAGTTAATACATCTATTCCAAAATTTCAAATCGATAGCTTTTGTAGTTTCTAAGAAAAACTGCTACGACATACAGACAGACAGACAGACACCGAAGTCTCACTATCTCACTTCCACGGTTCCCCTAAGGAATCCCTAATCGTCATTTCTGCCGTCCAATGGCAGAACGCTGCAACTCGAGTTACAGCGTTTTGTGTAAACTTGCATCAAACGATTCCTCGTGAGTGCTTCTATCATACCTACGAAAGTCCTTTTAAATATATGTTTTAGTTTAGGCTGTAGAAATCTGTCAAAACGCGGCAAATCTGCATAAAACTAGCCAAAACACCATGACTGCAGTTATGATGTTTTATATCAAAACCGGTAATGCCGATTGATCATAACAGAACACTGCAAGTACTAAATGGCCACTACCTCGGAACGAGAAACGGACAAGTCTGAACGCATCATGTCCACTTGCAGCGCTTTGCCTAATCTATGTGCTGCATCACCGTCAATTCAAAACGCGGCAACGAGTGAAAAAGAGACAGTTACATTGACTTTAAAAGCTTATAGAATGAGATAGCATATTTAATACAGTTTCGTTTCCAAAATATCATATTAGAAAATTACATTAAAATTTCGTTAAGTTGGAAAGTTCGTCTACTCTGTACAAGGCAAGTCCGTCATATATGCCGGATTTCCCTTGAATCAGAGGTTACCAACTGTTTTTACGACTTAAATATTAAAAAGATTTCATAAGGTTACTATATACCTATGTAGATAAATTAATACTTTCGACATTGCACATGATGTTTGTGTTTATTAACAATTTTAATCTCGAAACTAGTAAGGAAATGTGTTCCTCACCCTCAGCACTATGTGATGGAAAATAAAATTTAAAAAACCTATTAAATAAATATATATTTAAATATTAGCCCCAAACTAAGCAAAAAATTTACTTACTATCAGTGCTAAGTGACGACATACACAAACTTATAAAGGTAGATAAATACATACATATATACATAGAAAACACCTATGAGCCCATGACTCAGGAAGAAATATCTGTGTAGATCACACAAACAAATGCCCTTACCGGGATTCGAACCCATGATCATCGGCTTCATATTCTATATTATATTATTATATCTATTTACACATTTTATTAGTATACTTTTCATTCTTTTTGAATTTTAAAATATGGTTGTGTGTCGTACGTCATATTTTCTTGACATCAAAATATCTAATTATTTGAATTTTCATACATTTACATCCTATGCTTGTACTTGAAAACCAAAGTATGTATGTACTGTAGTCCTCGGTTGTTCTTAACCCGCAGCCGTACGTTGTACGTAGTTTATCATTGTCTTGCTTCAAGCTTTTTAAGGATTCGAATCCGAACATATAAGCACCCATAGTATGGCTGATATCATTACTAGACGGACTTACCTTGAACTACAGGGGAAGTCCGTCTACTCGCAGAATAAAAAAAAAAACCCTATTTTTAGCTTAATATGTGATTAAAATGATCTGTCACTATAGCTTAACTAATATTAATGAATTTTTTCATCGTATGCGATTACAGGCGTAACGTTAACGTAGGTACATAATTAGCGCAGCTAGATCACTCCGAAGTCAAAAAAAAAAAAGTATGCCGGACTTCCCCACAGTGACCTTACATCATAAAAAATAAACAGACAACAGTAAATATCCTAATATAATAAGGCAATTTTAACTGACTAAAACACGTAAAAGTATAGTTCTAATATATTGTATTGTCGTTTGAAAAGAGAAAAGCGAGATGAGAAATAGCCAAAACGTCATAAGTACAAGTATAAACACGGCATAACGCTTCAATTTACAACTTGTAGCGCTTTGCCCAGGCCTTCATGCGTTTTTTTTATAATAGCTCTTTTGGCAAAACAGTTTATCGCATATATTATATTAATTATATTCATTAATAATTATTTGACTATTCGGCTATATAGAAGGAATAAATACTCATAAATTACAAAAACCACCAACACTTGAAAACATAAATAATAGGTGATTTGTAGCGTGAAACATAAAAACCTTTAAACGCGTTTTTCTCAAAACTAGGGTTTTTGACTTGCAGCGTTCTGCCGTTAGACGGCAGATTTGTCCCAATGCATTGTTTGTCCGAATTTTAATTTGCCCTAAACTGGTTTTCAGTTAAGTCAGACAACTTTTTAAGATTTCCAATTACAACTGGGGTTCGGTTAGGTAAGGGTAGGTATTATAAAAACACTAAAAAGTTTTAAAATTTAAGCAAAAATGGTTTAAGGATAAACGGAAATTCGGAAAATCGATGCATTGGGAGAAATGACGATTAGGGATTTATAGGGGAACCGTGTAAATGAATGAGATGACTACAAATTTTAAAAAGTATTATTTTTATCAGTTTTTTTTTTTGGAAAAAGCAAAAGAGATCTGCCAGGATCGTACCAGGCTGAAATAAGTGGTATCTGCCTACCCCTCTGCAAACCGGCGTGATTTAATGTATGCATGTATGCAAATCTCTTTTGCTGGTTCCAAAAAATATATACGAGTAAATAATATTCACTTACACTATATTTAAACTACTACAAATATACCCGTTTTCTTAGCAAATTGGTTCATTTGTATACCGACAAATCAACTGCAATTCTCTACATGAACACTAATTACAAGGCAGCTTATATTTAGGTCTATTGAAGCATTTGCAACCGGTAGTCTCACACCAAGCACAAACTATTTTGGTCGAGGTAAACCTACACCGGTGCTATCCAGCCATCGGGTCGATCTTCGAGGCTGCAGGGATCCGACATCCCTAATTGCATCCCCAACTTCTAAATTGGCTCCTACTAATTGATTCACGTTGGACAGTGACTTCCCTACCTACCGATTATTCTATTAGTTCCGATTGTTGTTAATCTGCTATTCATTTACATATTAATCTGGTTGCTAATTAAGGTAATTCGATGATGAGGGTTTAATTTCAGCATTGATTGAAAAACGAAGTCAGTTGCTTTTTTCTTCGATAATATGTAGTTGGTCGTAAATGGACTTAAAATTATAAGTCGTCTTTATTAATAAATGTGACAGATTGTGATAATTCCTAGAAATTTGTCTAACGCATAATTGGCTCAAGAAAGAGATTAAGCTAAAATCCAGTACATTAGTAGTTCATGTCTTGTATTGTTAGATAAGATACTTTTACACTTGGGAAATTGTAAGTATGCCTCTTGAAGGAATAAATAAAAACTAGTTCAAACGCAGACGAAGCAGCGGGCAAAGGATATTCAAAACAAAAACATCATAGCGATAATTACGAATTATTAAATTTCACGGCAAAATAATAATTGCTCCTTTACAGAATTTAAAGTTTACTGATATCTTTGCTTAGCTTTTAGTTTCTGCTTCAATATTTTTTTAAAGCGTGTGTATATGAAACTAATAATTATAAAGTTTTCAGACCCTAGTTTTTCAGGCATATCCATCAAGAATTCTGGCTCTGTCATCACCTTTTAGACACTATACTATTGCAATGCTCTTAGGCTTAACTGAATACGCAAAGACCTCTCTTTTAGCTCTTCATGAGCCCCTGGTTAATATATATTTCGTCCAAATTGTCCAGTCCAGTTGCAGAATACGTCCAAGTCGTCCTGCCATTTGCATCTAGGCCTACCTCTATGTCATCTTGCTACACCCAGTTCGTGGCTATATCCGCGACCATACTTGGGTGGGTACGTACTGTATACGTCAAAACAGAAGACTGTTGCAATCTATAGCTAGTGCTAGAAATATTTTTTATCGCTATGTCAATAGTAGTGTTATAGAAGAAAAAAAACGGTTCAAGAATTAAAAATAATATTTAACAAAACATTTTACGTGAGGTTTGTATAAAATTAAATAAAAACAGATTCAATTTCTTCTTAGAAATCCGCGTCAGTACACACAGCACTACAGCACATGTAATGTTTTAAGTTTTTAGTTTTTATCTCTGTCTTCTTTTTTTGTGCACCCACAATGTAAATTTCCGTTTAGTTATTTAGTCGACTGGTAGAGGATGCCATTAGGCATTAGGTCCGTCATATAAACTTATTTTTGTGCAATAAAGATTAAATAAATAAATAAATATAGTCACTTCATTCAAAGTTTTAACTCTTAGTTACCCAATGGGTTATTTTATTACTTGATATGATAAAGCAGGAGTTAAGATTTAGATGGAATAACACAGAACAACTGGATAAAATAATGTAAATATATCGACATGTTTTTTTAATCTAATACTACTCGATATCGATAAAAAGTGATTTTAACACTAGCTAGATTTCGACAGTCTTTTGTTTTGCCTCGTAAATTAAAACGCGGACACTGTTAATAAAAGAAAGTGTCAAATACAGTATGTTGACGATTTTACGCTTAAGTTACAAGTGTAAGTCTACATTATATAAAAGAAGAAATTGACTGGTTGACTGATCGATGAACCGAAACCGCTGGACTGAAAATTTGGAGCGATTATTCCTTGTATATTCTAGGGTTGGACTAAGCAGAGATAAAGGGAGTAGCGGAAAAGTAATTCTACGAGTACGAAGTCACGGGCGTCCTCTAGTAAGAAAATAAAATCGAAATAATAAGTATTACAGCCACGCATACCAAAAAACGAGATTTCCTACCTCTAAATCTAGCCGTACCTTCCCCGACGATAAAGGTACCTTTTACCTCATTCTGGTACACGTGTATGATTACTTACCTCTTTATACAGACCCGTGTGCTTACTTACTTACCTACGTAAGTTGATAAACCGCGCGCTCTCCCAAATATACACAGGATACATAATGCGATTACGGGGACAAAAAAAATCTCTTATTTCATACTCCGATGACTCAGAAAATTAGGTACATATCGAAGAATAAATACGATTTCCTCTTATTTATCGGTGATGCTTCTCAACGTTATTACATTTTATAGTAATAGAGAAACTTGTAGGTATGTTTTAGTTAGGTATATTATGTTATAAACGCAATATGTTACGAGTGGTTGCCGGGTTAGAATAGTGCCACTCCGTGTCTTCCCGTGGATATCGTAAGAGCCGACTAACGGAATAAAGGCGTGTAGTACTTCTTACAACATCTTAGCCTAAGCCTAGCCTTAGTACATCTTATTAGCCTAAGTGTGCAAAATGTGGTTACAGAATTATCAACCAGTTTTTAGAGTTGTTGGAAATTCTGTAGCTCTGCCTACCCCACTCCGGGGGTAAAGGCGTGAGTTTATGTATGTATGTATGTATGTATGTTACGAGTATCTCTTTAGATCTTATAGGATCTTGTACGTAATAATAACTGCCACACACAGCCCACGTGTATCTGAATATGCCAGCCTACGTTTTTAATTTATTTTGTGTAGAATATACTAATAATAACTATAAAGGGTAGGCACGCTTAAAATTGGTCGCCTGCAAGTTTTAAGCTTGAAAAGTGTATTTAGCAGTATTTTAACCTTAAGTCTAGCAGAAAAGTATGGTTTTCACAGGTTTGTTTACGCATGTATTTAAATAGTGAAAATCATAGCGTAGTTTAAAAAAAAATCGATAGGTTCCATAACTTTCCTAATTTGTTATTGTGATCTACATTGCACTGCTGATTTATTTATTCTGAGCTTAGACATATTGCTTCGATTCCGCTTCTCTGAATTTTCCGACAACGGACTCAAACAAAGAAGGATTCGACTCGATACTGGACGTAATCTTGAGATATGGCACAGTTTGTCTTCCGCAGTTCTGTAGCTCGACGGGAATATAGTGTTATGAACTGCTTTGAGGTTTTCAACTGAGTAAGAAACTCTTTATGGTTTCTTTATTAACTTTTGTATATACAGTCATGAAAATGAGTTGGTTCGTTTGTTAAAATTAAATGAGCTACCAATACAATACAATACAATACAAAAAAAATACTGTACACCACATCACCAAGGAAGAGATTTACAAAAAAAAATAGTTACAGAGTGAGGTCAACATGCAGTCTAGTATGGTTAAAATTACCCTATAGGTAGAAATAAACTAACCTTTGAATCTTTCGTTTTACATTTTGTAAACCGCGAATTCTAATTTGTACAAATAAGAACATTAAATTATTAACTCACAGAAATCGACACTTAACAAAAATCTTATATCCCAAATCATTGGCAGCTAATGTTTGAAATCACCCTGCATATTTCTGTAACTTGTGACATTCTTCTACAAAATGCGCGTGAGGCCCTCAAATGTTACCATGAATCGTCGGCAGACCGTTTGAGATACAAACTCCCGATACCGCACAAAGGCAAGTAAGTCAAAGTTAAACTAAACCCTGACCCGGTGTACCCAAACAATCCGAAGCCAATGGAATTCAATCACTTATAACCAATTGAATACATCAAACGCTGAATAAATTTCGTACATTGTTACAAATCGCAACAGAAAGTAATCCTTATAATGTGTGATGTAAAGCATTTATAAATTTTCGTGTAATAACCTCTCGAAAACCTTGTGAATTGAACGATCACATCAACTTTGTAATAATAAACTCGTAATATTTAATAATGATTTCACAAATTCAGAAATGGTTTCGTCACTGAAATCGAAATAACCTTTTGACGAAGGTTTTTGTTCGCTTGTGAATACCTACTGTCGCTGATTACTTTGACGACATAATAATATGTGTCGTACTCGTTCGTACCTTGGTGTTTTATTTTTATTTTTGAAATACAAAGGAATATAAATAAATACAATATAAAAAAAAATCAGAAGAACATTTCAATTTATCCTTTCAATAGGCAAATAAGCTTTATTTTAATTAGTTAAATTTTGATAGGTAATATAAAAGATTTTTTTTTGGGTACCTACTCGTTTTATGACGGTGTATCTCCCTTCTTACTTATACTTTTCTATGTAAATTTCTGACGACATGGCGGTGTGTATTTAAAGATACATCCAAAAAAAATACAAATTAAAAACGATACATTTTTATACTATTTTTTCAGCCATCTTCAGACCCCAATAAACACGATTCTCAAAAATAAACCAAAATATTTTCAGAAAAAAGTGTTTTGCCAAGTAAAGGGTTAAAACTGTAATAAAATTAAGAAAGATATATTTATTCACAATTACCAACACGACAACCCGTCCCAACATCTCCATCACCGTCATCGTCAGTCACTGTGAGATCCTATTCCACATTTGAAATCATTACTCTATCTACATATAGTACCAACGCAATCATTATATGTAGACAAGGTAATTGGATGATTTGGGTTCATGCATTATTGATTACAGGGGCCAGTTATGCATAATTTGAGCGAGATATCTGTTTGGCAAAGCACATTAAGGGATCAATTGATCTCAGAACAGATTCGCTTTGCATAGCACTTGAATTTCAAATGGTGCAGTTTCATATTGAGCCTCCCTAGCCTGTCTAAGTGCCTCCGGTCGCCATGGCAACCGGCACAGTAAACAATTCTAGCAGTAGGTTGGTCGGTAAATACCAAAGTAACAGTTGAATATATTTTAGTGAACATGAAAAAATATTGCCCTTGGTATACAACAAGAACGCTGAAAATCAAAAAGTATTTAAGCTTTAAGTGACTTGATGTTTCATTGCTTTTACTTAACTAGATTGGGTCCAACAAAAACCTGCCCGAGTACACACAGTGCAATAACTAAGTATTTATAAGTCCTTCGGGTTCGGGTAAAGTCGTATGCATAAGAGTGTATAACAGAAAAGTACAATCTCAAAAGTGGTTTTAACAGATATCGGCGTATATTATTATTTGTTACATCGCAATAAAACTAAAAATAAAACTTTTATTACAAGGTCGAATTTTGTTTTGTTCACTGTATGTAATAAATAAGTGTAGCCTTTTATTTATTCCTAGTAGGTATAAAGTTATACAAGTGTAGGATAAAAAACCTATTTAAAGAACTGAGGTATAAAAAAACATATTATTTGAACAAACTGAGGGGCTATTGCTTAACGCACTCGCAATCGCAATTGTTTTCATTTTGAAAATCGAAGGCTTCTCTGCATACAAAATGAAAACAATTATTGTTCTGCTTTGGAGCCAATTCAGATTGCGAGTGCGTTAGGCAATAGCGACGCTGGATTTACTTGTTAAACAAATGGAAGTACTCTACAAGAGAGGTATTAAACGGGGAAGGTACGGTAACTGCGCCAACTTACTATTCTGTTTTTTCTTTGCTTTGCGCTTAATGATATCTCAGCCTTTCATTTGATAGAAGGAACTATTCGCTGCGGAGGAGACAAATTCATTTAGCTAATAGACGCTTGTATTTTCGTTTAAACGCGAAAGATTTGAAATGAAGAATATAGAAGTACTTAGTTTGAAGAAGGAAGAAACTCTATCCGCGTTACATATAAAAGTGGAATAACCAAATCAAATGTCACAATGACAATAAGGACAAAGCATAGTTTAGCTACCCCACGGTTGTTCCACGTTTAAAAGTAAGGTGGTAGATGTGTTGCTGTGGTTATTGACATTAACGAATATTTTGACCAAGTTCTATATACTAGGTGACACTTAAGACGTAATACAAAATGTAATTTTCCGAATCTACTCATGATTACAATCAACTATTAATATGGGACCAACTTCGAAAACGTAAACACAAAATCGACGTCTCCATACAAATTGTGAAACCAGCTGATTGCTTTTAGTATGGGAGATTAAATTTTTTTCTACCGATTTCGATATTAGTCCCATAGTAAAAGTTGATCGTATTGATGAGTAGATCTAGAAAATAAAATGTTGTATTACGTCTTAGGTGTCACCCTGTATTTTAGACTGCCAAAAGGGGAAAGTAACGCCTCGTCTGAAAAGTCCACTTACGATACAAAGGTACATAGAGTGATGCGATACAAAGCTAACCTTTTACATTTGTGAAAGACATGTAATAAAAAAAAGTGGTTTCGAAATTGACTTTTTACTTTGGTGAACAAATGCATAAGATATGTAGTGTCTCTATGATTTTTCAAGAGGGTTTTTAAATGATTGCATTTAAATCGCCTCTATACATTAGGTGCTACAATACGCACCTAATGTATAGAGGCGATTGAAACTATTAATTTGATTCTTAAATCAGTCAGAATCCATTTTGTAAACGTTTTTTTCACGTTTCTATCAGCATTATTTATTTACAAAGACGAATAGTCTTAAAAAATATTAAATACTTACCATATGTTTACCAAAAATAGATATGTGTTATCAAAAACAAATTTAATTCACGTCTACAATACAAACAAAAGCGACACAAATCAAAATGTGTTTGTGTTGCATTTAAATTCGGAATGCTATTTACTTTAAGTTTTAAATCAAACTATATTATTTGTTTTGTGTCTGTGGCGCTGTTGTATTTAAGCAGCGAATTTGTACATTACGTATGGTTATCGCCAAAATCGCGATTGGCAATTCTTACAAGTTACGTAGCGCTGCACATACCGCCCTGAATCGCACCATTACTCCGAGCCCTGAGCTACTCACCAAGAGCCCCATTGTTTCAACCCTTATCACCAAGGGGTGCTATTCTAACAAAGCCTCTCGAACTATCGGAATCTAAAGTACTACATTGAGGGGAAATCGTTGAAAAATACTCGAAGTCTGTGCAATATAACGAGCTGGTGACATTTTCTCGAGCTTCGGTCTGTAATAATTGATCACTCGGCTGCCGTGTACAGATGTACAGTCAGGGTAAGAAAAGGTTTGTCACTTTTGGACCTTAATAGCGTTGAAATGGAGTGAAAGTGACGAACTTCTTTTACCGTGACTATACAAATACAAGTAATATCTGAACAATTTTCTAGAACACAATGGATGGACTTACAATCTTTATCAATAAACTGTAAAAGTAGCAAAATAAAGATACGCTTATGGTCATCTCGTAAAATTCGATCGCTAACGGAAAAGATGTCCACAAAATTACGTGCTAAGTTCCTTTTTTATGGCCTGTTGACGTCGCAGCGGTCGTAAACGAGTCTATTGGTTAACACTTTTCAAATATTAAAAGTTTACACGTGTGGTTTTTAATGGGATAGCGTCGCCTTAATTATTTTTTTTTGTAAGAAAACTAAGTAAAGTGCATTTTTTTTTCCAACTAAACGGCAGATGATTTGACTAGACTTCACTGACGAAATCATTTAGCGGAACCGTATTTACTTTTATTCGATTTTTGCGTCTAGATTGTTCATGTTATTTGTATCGCGATCATAAGGGCAAAAAAAGTGTACATTGATGATGGTGTATTTAAGAATGATCACTTCAGATTTTATGCGTCACGAAAATTAACTAGACTACTATAAGCCAAATGGTGGTATCTCAGACAAAAATCCTGTAGCAAGTGCAACCATATTTCTAACGGTTGAAGATTTAAATACTTCGTTAATTGAAATGAATATGGGCGTATGAAATTATATATACGGCGTATGAAATAAAATAAAATGAATGACCAGTTTTCGTAAAGCATTAGCAAATAAGCTTAAGTGGCAGTGGGCGGGGCACTGCTCGTAGAACCGATGGCCGTTGGAGCGGGAAGGTTCTAGAGTGGCGACCGCGAACCGGGAGACGATGTGTCGGCAGGCCTTCCACAAGGTGGACCAACGACCTCATAAAGTTCGCGGGAACCCGCTGGATGACAGTAGCAGAGGAACGATCGTTGTGAAAAACCTCGGAGAAGGCCTTTGTCCAGCAGCCTTGCGACTGATGACGATAATGATGACTAGCTAATACAACCCTACCTGTCATAGCTCTTTTTTGCATAGTAGTAGCATATAAAACGTGAGTGGATATAAATCATCCGATTACACTTTCATAATCAGCATTTCAGTAGCTCAACGGTCTTAGATATATAAATCCTTTAGATTTTGTTAATCGCGATTAAATCGCATTTTTCATAGACAAGTTTACAAAAGGAACAAGTTAATTGTCTCTACAATGCCTAGTATGGCGGTTAAATACATGAATAATAAATATTAGGGGAAAATCTCACAACAATTGTCTTACGCCCAAACTAAGCTAGGCTTGTACAGTCGCCATCAGATATATGGTAGCGGTCAAGGTACTCAAATATTTCGGAGCAGCATTAAATTTCAATATATTAATTACGCTAGATAAGGTCTATAATATCGGCCCATATAATTCGTCATAAATTTAGGAGCAGCGACTTTTCAATAAATTCGTAACATACAATTAGGCAAAGATATCGGAACTTACAAAAGTCAAAAATATGGAAGCAGCCAGGATGATCATAAAGATCGGAACATTTATGGAAAATATACCTTAAGTCTGTGTCACATAGTTCAAAATACTTTACGGTGGACCCATTAAAATAAGGTTTCAGACACGCATGATTAATAATGTTGTCAACAATTTGAATTAAGAACAGAGTGGTTTGTTGTGACATGCTCCGAAAAGAGTGTGGACTTGTCATCGTGACAAATATATTTATGTCTCTATCGCGAATTGAAAGGATATTTTAACTAAACCCCCTTACTAATAAACGTTGAATGACAGTGGAATTGTTCTGTCCTTATCTGTCATGGTGAAATTAGAATTCGACAGATAAGGACAAAACAGTGTTTAATTATTCCACTGTTATTCAACGTTTATTAGTAAGGGGGAATGTCTATAAAATCGATGTTTTTATAGCAGCAATATATCGCAATGACAATAAATTAATTTCGTTAGAGTACTCAGTGGCGTGATTGACAGTTGCTTGACTATTAAAGTGCAAGGTCTTGGGTTCAAATTTGATTCAAAGAAGTACAACATGAAATGCGTTTCTATGGACAATAATAGCGTCATTTAATTATATTTGACAGTTTTTTTCGGGCCCTAAACCCTAGCTATTTTATTCTACCCAGAGAAACGAAGTCACTTTCAAGTAGGTATGTTACGTGTATCACGTTTTAATATTGATGATTGCTAGAACCTACTTGGTAAATTATCTTTCAGTTCACGTGTGAACTCTTTTGACGAGTGTGTTCCCACTTCAAACTTTGTTCGACATTTGTTTTGTTGGTTTTCTACATTCTTGACGTTGACTTAACACCTTCTAGCAGTTGTTATCCTCGTACTATTTCATCGGAAGTTGACTTTTGAATAAAATTGTTATTATAGTCTTAGGGTACACAGACTTAAGGTATATTTTCCATAAATGTTCCGATCTTTATGATCATCCTGGCTGCTTCGATATTTTTGACTTCTGTAAGTTCCTATATCTTTACCTAATTGTATGTTACGAATTTATTGAAAAGTCGCTGCTCCTAAATTTATGACGAATTATATGGGCCGATATTATAGACCTTATCTAGCGTAATCAATAGTATATTGAAATTTAATGCTGCTCCGAAATATTTGAGTACCTAGACCGCTACCATATATCTGATGGCGACTGTACCATGGGTCAGCGATGTAAATACTTATATGGAGAAACAAATACTTAAATAGATAGAAAATATCCAAGACTTAGAAATAAATACTTGTGCTTATCACACAAATATTTGCCTATAACAGAAATTGAACCTGGGACCGATAGCGTCGTAGGCACGGTCTTAATTACGCGTCATTAATAATGACTTCAAAGTACCCTTTAGTAATCTGCTGGGCACCTCGTCAGACATCGATTTAACGTTTAACTGTTAAATCTTCCAATACTGGAATGATGGTCTTGTCCGAAGCGCTGTTAGATTCACTCTATATTACTGACGTGTAAAAGAGCCCTCATGTGGCCTATTTACTGAATAATTATTTTGATTTTTGAATTTTAGAGCTTAAGGCTGATTTTGACAGTTTCGTCCTCAAAGAGTGCCAAACGGGACTCTATTGCTAAACTACTGCTGTTCGTCCGTGTGTCTCTCTGTTAGTGGGCTGTATCTCATGAATCATTATAGGTAGACAATTGAAATTTTCACAGATTATACATATATATTTATTGTCGCTTCAACAACAAATAATGTTAAAATGAGTCTATGAAACATTCGTGTGTGAGTCATACTTGCAAATGGCCGGTTTTCTCAATCTCAGGATAACAGGATTATTATGACAGCTATGAGCCTAGAGAATAGGACAGAGCCATAAAACTGCTACAGCTCTGTCCTTTACGCTCGCCGTAAAATGATTTAAGCCATGTCATAATAACCCCCCCAGTTGATAACTTGTCAGATAAAAGGTAACTCCGGTAATTGCTGTCATAATGACCAAGAAAAGGAATGTAACTTTGACCTTCAGATACTTTGTCCGGTGATTGGATGAAAACATTTTGTTATCTAAATATATAAAAGGAAAAACTGACTGACTGACTGACATATCAACGCACAGCCTAAACGGCTAAACGTAGGCACTTGAAATTTGGAAGGGACGTAGCTTAGGTACCGTAGAGGTGCACTAAGAAAGGAATTCCCGAAATTCCCACGGGAACGGGAATACTCATATAAACCGAAGCGAAGCGAGGGCGGGTCGCTAGTAATTAATACGCAGATAGAAAAATGTGCAGACTTACTTTTCGATTATCCATTCATGATTGCCCATAAATTACTATCACAAAGAAAAGCAGATACATTTTCATATGCTGCAGGCTGAAATAAAAAACTCCAATAGGATGTAAATAACCCTCCCATCTGACATCCTCAAGGGTTTGAAAGCAATCTAGGGGCCCTCCTGCTATTTTTCGTTTGAAAGCAACACAAAGCAATAGTCGGCGGTTGTTGCCATCATCGGGAATAGGTGTACGTATTCTTCGATATTGAGCGGCCATTTCTTTTTCTATTCAGAGCGCGGGAAACGGCGTGAAGTTGTTATATGCAGCGGTGTTTTGGCGCGAAATTGAAATTTTTTGCACACGGGCAGTGAGCCGTTGGTTATTTTCACTTTATCCCGCCGAACGTAAACGGTTTGTTTATTCTGTAGGTTAGCGTATTGGTGCTTTAAACACTTCGGTGTTGCTTAAATGGACCTGAACATTTTGCAAAACAATACGGAATTACGAACATTTACTGAGTGAGGAGTTTTCGTGTAAAGATTAATTAGTGTTGCTGACGTAAAATTTACATTCACTAATTGAAATTTGCTCTAGTTTAAACTAGTTTAATTTGGACTGCATTAGGCAGTAAAATCCTATTTTTACTAAAAAAAATTGATTAAAACCCGTGATGAGATCAGTATTATCGATAAAGGTATCGTTAAGTTTTTAATGTCATGTTTACAAACATAAAGTTAGTTTGACCACCACGGATTTTTTTCTTGACAAAACTTGTATTTTATGATGTTTTTAAAGTAATTCAAAAACTACGCGGCATAAAAATTATCCTGATTAAAAATGTGCGACTGAAGCATTTCCAAATGATACCTAATTTCCAAATTTGAACTAGTAGACCCACTGAAAAATTTCGACATCACTCCATTTCGCATAAAGACTCATTTTCATGAAGATTAAGATTATTTTAGGTAAGTAATATTATAATAACACAGTAGGACGCCCTCAGAAGGATGCGATGACCATTGAATGGTGACTGGTAACAAGCTGGGTGTAAGGAATGCAATCTAAAACCGTTTTTGTATGACAATATCCGGTTAAAGCCGGATAAAACTGGTTATTTGTGTTCCTTAGTCGGGTGAAAGTGGTCGAAAATCGCGCTTGATGGTGTACAATGAGAAAGGCCCTTCAGTAGTGGACTAATAGGCTGATGATAAAGTTATATTAAACTATTATACATTTTATATCGATAGCTTTCATGGTTGCTGAATTTACCTTTGTGAGAAACGAACAGACGGATAGAGAAAAGGCGCAGTGCGTAAGTGTTAATTTTTAACAAATGCAAAAATAATGTACTAAAACCGTAACTATAACATTGGTTCATTTATTATACGCTACATTGTTAGTCTTGCCGATTATACAAATTCGATACTGTACAGTCAAAGTCATAAATAGTCACACGTTCCCAAAATGCCGAAAATAACTACACGCCCCTATGCTACTGACCATATAAGTATACTCGTATTGTATACATTATTTGATGCGATGGCGGTGTAGATTAATGCTTTTGACTGTACACGCTACATTTAAACCCTTTCATTTTGAAAAACACTGACCTCTCTACCCGTCTGTACCAACGGAGCTAACGGGATAAATCTAACGTTTTTCCCACCTCATAACTCCCATAACACGTCACCGCACTCTAATAGGTAGAAAATAAAAATAAAGTTATCTCAAACCCTAAATGCTGCGAGGCCAAGGGCTTAACCCTCCGCCTGCCCCTAATGCATGGCCGTCCATTTTTTAGAGACGCGGTCGATGCGGCCCAAACATCCGTAAATCCCTATAATGGTGGTAACCCTATAGGGGAATGTGGCTTTACTTACTGCGCACTGGCACTACATAAAAATAATTCATGGCGATTTTACTGCCCTATGTTCGGTTTTTTTCTAAGCCCATAGAAAATAAAGCTGTTAAGATTTTTCAGACATACCTAAAAGAAATTTCCCTTTGATTGGTCAAACCGAACGTATTCGATACGGTTTGAATAGGTATATGGAGCCTTCGTAGCTAAGGAATTGAGAAAATGTTAGTTTTTTGCAGTGTAACGAATATTAGTCATACAATTAAATGTTTTGTTATCGTTACACAATGGAAAAAAATTACGTTTTCTAATCGATTCCTTTACAATGAGCAATAATTTTCAAATTTGCCAAGATCCACAGGTTTTTGAATAAAAGTATAATAATCTCTAAAATAAGTTAAACAAGTCTGTAAAATCGTATTAATTGTCGACTTATCGCCAAGTATTGCTTAACATAAAATAATATTTATATGAAAAGAAAAAGAGGATTTAGGCACGTGTCCGTTTATCTTGACGAGGGTTCTTATTTACATTCGAATCGAAAATTTTGTTTATTTTTTATTTCCGTAAACGGTAGCTGGCAAATGTAATGCTGAAAGAATAATGACTGTAACCCTAAAACTAAAAATACTTGTTTGTTTTGTTGCGCATTGTAAAAATAAAAATAGTTTAAACGAGATCCTACAACTATAGGTACACAAAGAACCAAAATATATTAAAATTACCGCTGTTGATATAAAAACTCAAAAATATTAGCATGGGCTGAACCCGTCTCAGGTTTCTAATTGAGCTGAAGTAGGGAGCCCTTACCGACATAATCTGAATAGGCAAGTTCCAAACCCGTATTAACTTAAACAATGGCTCATACGACCCAAACCATAAACTGAAATTCTCTTCACTAAAGGTAAATTTAATAAGAACTTTTATCTTTGCCGTAAATCCTTTCAAATGAACAATAGCTCCAATCACGGTGCCGAGCCAATCTCGCTGAAATATCAAAGCAAGCGGTACGGTTTCCTTAATGGGTGCAATTTTGCAATTTCAATCAAATGTAACATTATCTGACAGGGTTTCCGTTAACCATTATTAATAACTTGGTAGCTGGCATATTTGGCTACAAATTTGTAAACGTTATTTGGCAGTAATAAATTTGAAACGGTATTAAGATTCAAATTTCGCGTACGTTTAAACTGATTTGCTACATGAGAAGTTATTCACAAATTGCTAGGAGTATATCCAATTCGTTAATCGGTTACGCATTGCGACGCCGTCAGACTTCATCGAATTAATTGGGTACACTGTCGAATTAAGTGGTAATGTAGTGGAAATGGCAGCTACCAGTTTTTCCTCTTGCGCAACGCACAGCTTGAGGCGCTCACTTCCTGAGTTACTCGGGGGATGATCAACCCCTTCGCTTAGGGTATGCCACTTGAATAATTCACTCGCCATTTCGGCTCGGATGTCTGTTTGGGAGGGCCTATAGTTACTGGTTAAGATTCAACTGAACCCCAAATACTTGTTTATTTCGTCATAAATATGTAAATGCGCGCGTGAACACATTGTTTAGTGTTTGGTTTTTTGGTCGGTGTTTTTATTTGGATGATGCCATTTACTAGGGTCTCTTTTTGACCTTGGGCCAAAGTTGTTGAGCACCCATGGTTAAAAAGTGAATTTATATCTTTTATTACAGAAAGTTTAATATCTATCGGAAAGATTAGTCATATTTATTGACGTTAAGGGACATTCCTTTAAAAAAATACAATTATTAATCATTTTATTGTAAAACCCGAGCTTCAAGTTTAACTCGCAAATAGCTGCTTCGAAACTATATCTACTAATGATTTGCACATATTCAAATACTTTTTTTATATTTTACGTCCAAGTTTATTTTTAAATTGAAGAGTAATACTTTATTTTAAAGTTATAAAGGAAAACGTGGGGTGCTCAACCACTTTGGCCAAGGCTGTTGGTGGATTTTTTGTGTTATAAAACCCAAAGACGTGCGTTATTCTTAGCACATTGAAATACGTGTATGTCTTTTGAGACGTGTAATTTCTTTAAATCAACGATATCTTATATAAATATCTGATAAATAGCAGTAAGTAACAAGAAATAATGAAATGATGATAAAAAAATCTAATAAAGGTGAATTGAAAAGTTATAAAATTAATATTCCTCATAGGACACTTCAGGACTTTTTGTGTTAAGTGAACGTGACCGCCATACTGATTTATATTGGAAAAAAATCTTCAGTTTCGTTTGTCCTTGAATATATTTCCATGAATATCTGAAGCTTGTGCAAATAGGCTGGATTCCTTTGATTTCTGGCTTTCATTTCACTCTATTGACTTCCACTCCAAAATAAAGGGTAGGAATTTTAATCTCAGATTCCTTCGTTCGTAAAATATAAGAATCCTCTTATATTGCTGAAAAACAATCTCTTTTGTTTTCATGAAATCAAAGATGAATCCGGCTGTTCCAAATAATTTAATTATTCCATTCAATGATCATCAGATTATTAACGTTACAAGATTTAGTCAACGTTTCGGTTTGCTGAAATTTTGTTGATACTTGTACGTAAATTTTATAGGTTTTAAACAACCCAGTTCGTGTAATTTTATGGACGTTTAAGATGTTGATCCATGTAAAAAGTCGTCTTCGAGCAAGCAATATTTTCTAAATCTCGCTAGTACAAAATGATACTTGCGACACTAAGGGCCAATCCAACAGAAAAAAAACCTTTGATAATACCCTATCTCGCAACGGTGACAGAAAATGAGCTCAACTTTTTGCAGCGTAACATTTTAATCTTCGTAAACTGCTCGAAAAAATACGGCATTTTCATAGTTGGGTGTGACGAAGATCATACGCTTTAAACGGCAGGGTCTAACCTCATTATAGGGGTATGTACTGTTCCAACAACGCCCTGGAGGCCTGGGGCTCCAACATGTATATTTGCATACACCAGGAAGTTAATCAAGGGCCTTGTTAGCTTTTCGCTTTGTGACCGCGAGCTCATATTCGTGCATCAAAAATATTACGACTCCGTTCGGATTTACAACCGCGCTTGCATTTATTTAGGTTTCCAAGTCGTGTTAATCCGTTTGAAAATTGTAATAAGCTTTGAAGCCGGAATAATTGCATTCTTCACGCTTTGAGTGAAAATAAAAAGTTTCGTCCGGGAGATTTATAGGACGGACGCGACCGGTTTTACAGCGAAAATTTTAAATAAAGTTTAATTTTGGCAACAGTTTTTACTAAAGGCAAACTCGATGGTTGGCAGCCTTTGGACATAGTGGTTAAAGTAAACGACAGTGATTTTGAAAATCAACGCACTCGTATGTTACGATATTTGTGTATAACTTGGCTAAGAGAGTTGAAATAAATAATTTTGAACCAATTTTTACTCAAGAACTGCTTTTTAGTGTGGTGGATCGTTATTTAAAATATGGAGGACCACGACTCACCACGTCAAACTCGTTTTCGCTAAGCTATTAGATAACCGGTTATTGTTATCTATTCCCCACTGTTAGTACTCGTATGCCAAAACATTTATAGAAATCTCTTATTTTCGTAATGGTTTTAATATAATGTGGTACCAAATCGGAGGTAGGTACTCTGTCATATACAGAATTTCACAGTTTCAAAAATATGAAACTACAAAGGTATTTTGTTCGCAAGCTATAAAACCCAATCAAAGTCTACTGATGGTATCGTTGGTCGCGCAAAAATGTGCGCACGTATTTTGCGCAACGTGTGCGGAACCCGAACGACACCATTACCTCCGTTACCGCGGCTGATAAGTTTTGTTGTTCCGGTTGCGTTACCTTTCGTTACTGCGAGAGGAATTTGGTTTCCGATTTTAATTAGAAAATGAATCTGTAAATAGAGATTAACTTAAAAAAAACATTCAATATTTCGTCCACTTGAGACACCGAAATTGTTGAAGTAACTTGCAAAGTTTAAATTATTTCACAATAATTACAGAAATGTAATCTAGCTTTATATACGATTTTGATTATTCAATTCAGTTTGAATCCTAATAATTAAACATAAAATAGCCTTTTCAGTCTCTAAATACTGTCAAGTGGATAAAATCTGCTACATCTTTACCAAAATGACGATATGGTAAGACACAGCGGAATAGAAGCCATGACTCGCGTGAGCATCATTTTCGCAAAACAAAAAAGTAGGTCAATGAATCCTTTTACACTTATTGAACACTATTCAATGTACAATTTCAGTTTGGTGTCTTACAAAAACCAGAAGATTTTAAAATTTCGAATTAATCCCATCTGTTTTAACTTGTGGTTTCTTTGAAATTTATTTAACGGTAGCAAATGTTAATAAGGAATCAAAAATACAACCGCTTATTTTTGCATGTTACCCATAAATAAATGAGATAAGTAACAGATAAGAATAACCACGTTAAGTAACCTATAAATCTAATAGGTCTAAAAAAGTGTTATATTTTTGTAACCAAAGCTTAATTTGATTGATACAATCCTTACAACAAAACATAATTATTACATACTGCAGTTTAAAGATCCCTATTAAAACAACTACTAGTTATTGCAGTACAATTTCGCCGCCTCATACAATATGCGGGTGTGAATTATTCTCTTTATTGAAGAACACATCTGGAGTCTTAACAGAACCTTCGCTGGCACTTTGATTAATTATGAATGCATTAAGACCGTTTTAATTACAAATCGTAACGCATACGCATGCCGTTCGTTTATGAAATCTCTTTGCTGTCAACCAAGTAAGTATTTAATTAATAAATAGAAACGTCCAAATATAAAATACAAGCTTCTTGTAGGAATGTATACCCTCTTTAATTTTTTGTTTTATTTTATCTGTGGTTAAGAACAACGAACTATGTTGAACTATGATATATTAATAAGATTTTATAAACTAGTCAATTTATTGCTACCCGTTATTTTATGTCCGGCTCTACTTAATTATATTGATGCAAATATGTCTAATAATTGTTCATGCGCAATAAAGAGTTCACATACGTAGGAACGTACTTTAAATAAATCATTTATACACACATTTTTTTATTTTAAGGCAAGATGAATTTCATTATTTTTAATTTAAATAATATTGATTGATTAACAAAAACAAAACAATTGCGATGTTCAATTCCATCCATTAGGGTAGGTTCCATTTGTTCCGTGGGACTTCGAATTTTGTATTAAGGTATGACGTAATGTATAATACAAAATTCGTAGTTCCATGGATCAAATGGGAGCTATTATAGCGCAACAAAGCTAGCGAAACGAACTACAAGCCCCCTTGTAACTAAGTGAAACAAGCATCGAGATTAGAAACAAACATCCCAGTTCCAGGCGCCATATCCATGACAATGTCCTGCAAGCGCTATTTACTTTATGAGACGACCGTTACAGCCCACCATTGGGATTCACGGCCCGTAACAACGTACTGAATTGCACCCGCATACCAAAATAACGGGAATACGTGAATGTAGCGCAATAGAAACAATATTGTTGTAGTTTATTCGCGTCCGAAAAGCAATAAAGGCGCTTAAATTATTATAATCGTGGCCCTTTTGTTGTATGACTGGTCGATATGAAACAAAATTTCCATTTATTGGGTAATATTCTGTGAGCTTAGAGGCTGCGTAATTTGCTATTGAGCGGCTAAAATATTAAATTCACAGAAGCATTTCAATCATACGCCATGTAAACACTCCGAATCTATCTCCGTTTCTGTAGTAACTAGTAACCCCTGAAACAGACTCACGTTTGCGTACATTATTTTATTCATGGATATCTACTTCACCTTTTACTTGATCTCAATATGAAAGTCAACGTTGATGTTTTTTTTAAGTTTTAGTATTCAATAAGGACAAGTCGGACGCGGGGGGCTGATCTCATCGCTATTCGAATGTTATTGATGACTCGTTACGTGAAGGTGAGGTAAGGTACTGGATAAATGGAAAAAGTTGTAAAACTGAAAGACCAATGTTTTTAGCGCTACTTTCCCCGTCTAGATTAGGTATTTGTTTATAAATACCAATTCCTTTTGAAATCGTAGCGAGACTAGTCAAGAGGTAGGCAAGTAGATATTCTTTACAGATATATTCCTGTAACTTTTTTTTTTCGTTTTTTACTGTCACCATGTGGTTATTAATACCAAACTAACCCATAACGAGTCAAACTGCCACGTTTCAAATACATCATCAAAATCATGTTTTAGATACCACAATATTTAACTGTCAGCGACCTTGTATTCTAAATTCGAACCCGTTACCTTAATAGTAATCAAAAACCGTTTCTTCAAAATTAAATCCTATTTAGGCTAGACCCACATGTATACTCGAACTTATTTATTACTTACTAGCGACCCGCCCTCGCTTTGCTTCGGTTTACATGAGTTTTCTGTAACACCAGAACATAAAATAAAAAAATATTATACATATAAACCTTCCTTTTGAATCCCTCTATCTATTAAAAAAAACCGCATCAAAATCCGTTGCGTAGTTTTAAAGATCTAAGCATACATAGGGACAGACAGCGGAAAGCGACTTTGTTTTATACTATGTAGTGATTTAAGGTACGAAGTCACCGTATCCAAAAGGGATTGTTTCCATCCGTAATATATATTAAAAGTAAATATGTAAAAACAATTAATAAAATATTCGTGTCGGTCCTTATTCATTTCAAAAGGGTTTAATCACAAATTGTAGCAACTACACAGAGATCCAAGAGATTAAATAAATCGGATAAAAACGAAACGGCTATTAAAATTTTATTAACCCTTTTCATTATGTGATATCTCGTATAAATAATAAATAGGCAGATGATTGCGCGGTTCTTAGGGATCGCAAAAAGGTTCAAAGCATTAAAACGGGTTGGTTAATCCTGGATTAAGCCAAGCTAATTAAGATTAAGGTGAATTTACAAGGAAATCATGATTTTGTTTTAAACACAGCGAACATAAACTAGACAAACTCACTCAAGGATTTTCATCAAGTAAACTATGATCGTGAAACGAAAACGGCGGCGAGATCTTTTGCAGCGCGTCAAAGAAATCATTAGTTTAGTTAACCATGGGTACCTCAATTTTAATATTTATAATTATAAGTTGAATACCTCTTTTGTATGCAAGTTTATCTATTGATTGAAAATTCTGCATTGCTTATAAACAGATTTTTTTTTTCAGAGACCTTAGAAGCCTTACCTTCTGTCTACTGCATGGGTTAAAATCAGCTACAAGTACCTACATATAAAGTGAATCAACTACGAGAAAATCTTTTGCTTACTTTTCGGTTCAAAGAGCACCAGCCATGCTCACCAGAGCATAATTAATGATGCTTACATTATCCTTCCTATATTTTAATTTTACTAACAAGGATTCACTTGTGTGTTAAAGTAAGTGCCTAATGCACCTGCATTACGTGGGAACCGCTAAAGGGAATTCTTAAGGGACCATTTGAACTATACATACATTATTTGTACCACATACGCAAGCGCCGCGCCCCTGCGGGCCAATCTGCTAGTTCGATTGCTGTAAAATTACGTTAGTTGGCATCAGATGTTGTCGACCAGATCCGACTAATGTTTGCAACTAAATTTATTATGTACGACTTTACTTTGATGATATGGCGCTTTGGCGATGTGAAAATACACATGAAATCATCGCGGCATCGGGGATCTGTTTACATGTAGTTTTAGCCCTCTAGGTGGAATCTTATAACAAAGTGGTTTAGGGATAAGTTGGCCTTTGCTACCTGCAAAGAACTACTTTTTTTTTCTAGTTTTATTATTTGTGTAATGTAATCATTGTGGCACAATAAAGTGCTTATAATTTTACATACATACGTATTTTGATTTAAATCAGGCAATCGTTTTTAAGACGGCGCTTCTCTCTTACTTACTCTCATACACGTTTATGCTCGTTTGACTGACTTTAAACCTAAAGATTTTTGAAGACAAAGCTCTTGCACTGTTCCAGTTACTCTGTTCTGCTGAGTAAAATGACATCTTCATCATCATCAGTACATCATCAGTACAGTCAATGACATCATAGTATTGTCAACATTATGATAGCAATAGTGCTTATTTACTTAACGATAGTGGCAGCTGAGATACCATTACATGACAAAAGCAATATGGTTTTACTGATTGGAATAGAGCCCCTTCATGTATGCGATTGCTTCGTATTGGCCTGTAATTATGAAATGTCACAGCCATGTCAGTCATACGACCGTCCGTCCATTTCTTATCTGGATCGAGTCCCATAATTACACAACCGTATAATTATACATCCACCGCCATTAGCCATTCCATTTCTTTGACGATTGCAAAGTAGGTATAGAACACAACTTATATGACGTGTCGTGAATCTTCGTTTAACGAACACCGATTCCGATAATTTCCGAAAGCCCGATTAAAACCCACGATCAGAGTTGTAAGTAATAGTTATAAGGTGCAAATTAAATTGCATCTATTTTTTCCATCTCAGTCACGCACGTTTGACGGCTGAGTGAATGACATGCGGGCGCGTGTCAACATGGCGTCACTAATAACCAACCAACAACCAACCAAACCAACCAAGAGTACAACCACGCAACGCGTGGATCATGCTAATTGGTTCCCGCGCTTCAAAAAATCGGTAAGCCAATATCAGGTTGTGTTTTACTGTACTTAGGTTTAAAGACCTTCTTAACGGTTAAAGCCGATCAATTCTGTGTAATTAAGTACGTGAAAGGCTTTAACAGTTTGTAACAAAAGCCTTAAAACTAAATACGTAATAACAATAATATTTAAACTGGAACTATACGATCGACCAAGAAATTAAATGGCTAATGGCGGTGGATGTTGCGGGTCTGCAATTATGTGACTCAATCAACCGAAATACGGCAATTGCTGAACTAAAACGATTCCTATTGTAAAGTGTTCATTGAATAGTGCTACGCAGATGCAAACGCATCGCTTTTTTCAACAGTAATCAGACGTGAAATAGAAACAAGGATAGTTCCATTAAACTTATTTTCCAAAGTAAGCAGACAAAGCTTTATTTGAACTAAGTTTAGTCGAAGCCGTCGAAGCGGGAACTCTTATTTATTATCTGCTAATATACGAAAGTATTTGCAGCGCCGTGTAACAGCTGCGCAAAGAAACAAAACTAAATGGGAGCATTTGACGTTTTTCCCTCGAGTTATTTCGAAATCGTCGCCGCTTTCATGCTGCTAGGGTTTTAATTAAACTTGTCGACACTGCACAACGCGCTCGATTTAAAAATTCATTAAAACCTTGCGCCATAAACTGTCGCGTTTAAGTGTTTTTAGTCCCAGGATAACGAGTACGTAAATAGATATAATAATGCTTATCAATGCGTTCTTTATCGGCCCGATTAACGTTTTGGTGAATTTGGGTTACGATGCGATAAAGCTATGACAGACGCCCATTCTAAAGTAAAGGCTGTCACACAATAAATACGCGCGTACAAAAATTGGTCCGTCAATATGACAAAAAAAATGGATTACATTCTACTCGCGCAATACACATGCAAGATTACACGTTCAATATTGATCAGTTTTGAACTTTAACATGTTTCGTAGAGTTCAATCGTGTTATGTATATTATGGAGGCAAAAAGTATACTGACAAAATATTGCAGTATTTACTGACCGTGTAATTTTAGTATATCGACAGATTTCAATATTAATCACAAACTGCCATAACGGAATTTAGAAATTCATGATAAATACTGACGTCAGTCAGTACATGTACACGATCATTTAGACAAGCTGCTCGCGTAGGTACACCCTTTGAGAGAGCAACACTGACAACCCGACACATAGTTACTTGTAGCAGACAAAGCTTCTATTATTGAGTACCTACCTTATTAAGACGGTTTATCATGGGAGATTATGAACCGGTGAATGGTCATGTTTTCATCTTTGCGAGCACTGTTGCTTTTGCGGACTAAAATACAACAATTCAAATCAAGGCTTTCTTCAAAACCTACGAAAACACACTTAGACACAAATAACACACAATAATAATACAGTTATAAGCAAAAATTTCGCGGAGTGAAAAAAAGTCTATCTACGGAGAAGGAAAGGAATGGTAATGATTATTTCTATTCTATTTCTATTCGTTGTAATATTTTTTCGTGTTCCGTCTTGGTTATATGTCTACGATCTGTAATGACATAAACTGTATTAATACCTACTCACGCAGTGTTAAATTGATAATTAGCCACAGTTTACATTCCCAACTGTGAGCTCCTAAGCTGGTTCACGTACCGCTTAAATCCCAACGTATCTTTCAAATGCCGAAGGCGTCAGATTAAGAGGATAACCCTCGCGTTACGACGAAGTAAACACAATCTTCATTCGGTAAAGTACGCCTTATTAGCATCCACCTTAATGGGTCGAATATTAAACGGGGCCTGGATTAAAGGCAACGGCGAGGTGCAAATTGAAATCATGGTAATGTAGGTTATAAAAACCGGCCAAGTACGAGACGGGACTTGCACGCAAAGGTTTTCGTATCATCCTTGTATCCCTTTTTATTATTATAATAGCGACCCGCCCTCGCTTCGCTTCGGTTTATGTGAGTATAATATATGCCTATAGTCTTCTTCGGTAAATAGGCTATCTAACACTGAAATATTTTTTCAAATCGAACCAGTAGTTCCTGAGATTAGCGCGTTCAAGCAAACAAACAAACAAACAAACTCTTCAGCTTTATAATATTAGTATAGATATTTTTGCTATAGTGGCAATAGAAATGGCTTAATGGAAATATCTCTTCTAACATATTACGGTTTTTGAAATTCAGCTCGCTGACAAACAGACGGACGACAGGATATCGGAGCCTTAGTAATAAGGTACCGTTGGCACCCTTTGGGCACAGAACCTTTATAACCAAACCTAACCTTCTTAAAGCTAGGGTGAATAGGCATCTTCTGGGTGAGCTCGGTTCGTCGTCGACAAAATCTTCGTCCTCTCAAGGCAATAATAAGAGCAAACCCATTATTCAAAAGGTTAAAAATAAATAGCAAATAGTTAGCCGTAGTTAAGCATAAACAACGATGTCGAGAAAGTTCTTTTGTGCGACGGCAATTGTACGAGATTCGTCCAATTGGCTAGTTTTGTCGCACAACTGAAAATTGCAAAGAAAATTTAATAGGGTATGTGAGTTATACCATATGTTCAACTGTTGAACTCCACCAGAGTCTATTCATATTACTTTTGTTGTCTTTTGTACCATTGCATCTACTTGCACCCTGTGTTCACCAGTAAACAGCATATTTCCAATGTAATTTCATGATAATTCTAGAGCTTTGACGGCATGAGCCTCTTCTATTATTTGGATTAGTTTGGATTGGTATGCAAAACGGGCTCGTATTCACTGACTATGTTCATAAATGAGCTGAGGATTGGTGAATCAGTAGGTACCCTTACCATGAGTTACAAGTAACGTACTCGCTAGGGAGTCGAAGCTCTGTCCCTCGCAGACCTCGCAAGTATTCTTGTAAGTGCAAGGGACAGAATATTAGACTCGCTAGCGCGTACGGTAATAGTAACTCATGGTAAGGGTCCAGTTTATGAAACTGTACTCGGAAAGTCATACCAATAAGTATATTTATTTGAAAAATACTTCTAATGGTCAAAAACTAGCTACACAGTTTTATTACTACTACTTTATTATTCTCAATATCTATACTAAGATTATAAAGCTAAAAAGTTTGTTTGTTTGTTTTCTTGAACGCGTTAAACTCAGGAGCTACAGGTCCGATTTAAAAAAAAAACTGTTAGATAGCCCATTTATCGACGAAGGCTATTGTAGGCTATATTTAATACTCACATTAAATATAAACGCTTTTTGACGTACATATTTTAAATCATGTTCGTTTCTTCGTAAATAAATAAATAAATATTTAGGTACCTATCTACTGATATCATGATCTTTTTTGCTACAATTGAGCTAACTATGTTCGATGCCCTATAAAAGAAAGGTCGAATAACCGATGTACACCCGTTATAATTAATTATTCTTAAGCAGCTACGTGAATTAGTTGTAATTTCGAACCATTAGTCGTAAGTGTGTGCTTGTACTCGTATTGTCCGCAACACAGGGTTGACAGCGGGCCTCCCGTGGGAAGACGTCAAGCTATCTTTGAACACAATACAATACCTACCTAAACTAATGTACGTTCCCAGAAATATACTCACCAGCTTGGGTATTACTTATGTTTCTATTTAACCGTCTTCAAAAACGGAGGATTTTTTTATGTATGTTCACCGATTTCTCTGTCAAAACGGTCTGATTTCAAAAAATCCTTTTTTTATTTGTAGAGTTCACTTCCGAGGTGGTCCCATTGTCGCCGAATTGTAATCTAATGGGGAATCCATAAGGCATTGAGAGAGCTCCTCAAATATTATAAGCGTACATATAGCAGTTTTAGTATTTTTAGTAACAGGTATAGCATTTGCATTCAGAAAGTATGAATGTGGAACTGATGATGACCTCAGTCAGATGGCCAACGGTACCTATTTCAAGAGTGGCGATGAGATAGTTGAGCGACTATAACGTAGACTTTGACTTTCCCGCGGCTTTAAATACTTGCGACTGTGAACTTGAAATGTCTTAAAGTTTCATATCAACTAAGAAGTGGGACTACATAACAGCTTATTATGATAACTAAAAAACATAAAATAAAATAAAAGATTAAAAAAAAATCTGCCTTCAAATACGTAAAAAAACTTATTTTTTGCGTTAATGAAGACAGTTTCTTGTTTTTTAAAATATTTGAGATACACAGACACACAGATAGATACACACGTTAAACTTATAACACTTTTATCGTCAGGGATGGTGCCATCCTAAGTTCTAGGCTATTAAAAAGCCATCCCAGTACTAAAATAGAATAAAAGTTGTATTAACATGATACCTAAACTGTTAACATTAAAATAAAAACAATGGCAAAATAACAATTATTCACACAGGTATAATGACGAAAATATAAAAAATGCAATCAGGGTTTTTAAAGCTTGCTTTTCATTTAGTTATTCCTTTTGTTGTACCCCTATTAAATTAATAAGTTATATCATAACAATAGCAATATGGAAACAACAAAGGTTGTAGCATAAGTACTAGAATAAATACCCGGGCTAGGTATTTATTTAACGCAGCACTTAGCTAGAATCGGAACGTACGCGCCCATTACCCGACCCGCGCCATTTGTCTCCGCGCAAATTTTCTCAGTTAATATTTCAGTGGAATCAAATTACGAAACTCGTAACACTACGCCGGCGAACATATTGGGAGACGAATGGGAGGGCCCGATATTACGCGAAATACGCACGGAAACGTCTTATGGGCTGTTTGGTGAACATTCCCAGAGAGTTATTTCTTTCCTAATGCCTCGACGCTGTCGTAGCTTTTGCAATAATTTTGCGGCAGTTTAAAGGGTAACACGAGATTTTTATTACTCTCTTACGTGTTTTATTTAACGCAGTGAAAAACGCGGAAACTGTTGAACTGACACAAATTTAACTATAAGTCGTTTTCATAAAACAATGGGTAACAAAGCGCTCCCCTCTTCCCCCATAATTTACGTTTCCCTTATCTTCAGATTTAGATTCATTTGAAGTAGTTACTTGGTCATTAAAGTTAAAAAGGTATCCGAGCCGAGTCGCCAGATGAAGTTGTTTGGCGGATTTGGGTATTTTTTGAAACTCAGGGAAGTGCCATAAGGCGGGGCGATAAATCTCTCGGCAGTTTCATAACTCTTACTTTTTACACGATGGCACAAACTTATTTTAAAATTCTGCGAAAAGCTCGCAGTCCGAGTAGGAGCTATAAATACGTTTAAGGCTTGAATGTTTTATGAAATAGCTTCATAATTAAAATGCACGGATCGACTGGAAAAAAACCGTCAATTTGATACCTAAATTGAATAGCACTGCCATGCCAATTTTCATGTAGCTTTAAAGTAATTGCAGGAAATTGCTTGATAGATTCTTTTTATGCAGTAGTCTATTATTACGCTACAAACGTGGGTGAGTGAAATTATATGTCGGGATAAATTGAACATTCTTTTACTAGGAAAAATAACCCATACCATATTTAAAATGTATAAATAGCCGCCGCCGTAGCCGTGTGGTTGCCGGCAGAATAGAATAGAATAGTACCACTCCATACCTTCCTGTGGAAGTCGTAAGAGACGACTAAGGGATTAAAGGCTTGTAGTATTTTTAGGCGATGGGCTTGCAACCTGTCACTAATATACACATGATATCGTCGGCTTAGTGCAAGAAGTCACTAATGGCATAAAATCACTAAGTACAGGTACAAGCACAGGCGGATTCGCCGCGACTTACTCTTTCTAACGCACGGATCCATTTTTTTTTACATTGAATAATTTCGATGTTACAGGCGTTACAGCCATGACATTAAGTCATTAACTTTACTTTTTGTCTTATTGATTTGATGTAAATTGGTTTTAGACCATTACTAACTTTAAACAAAACAAAATTGTTATTTTTTATCTTTTTATTTTGTTTAAATATTCACTTTTGTTACTTATCAACTTTAAAAAATAAAAGAATATGAATAAATCTATGAAAGTATTTGAGCTAGAATTCATTTTATGCATATAGTTACTTTTAGCAAACCGTAAAACGAAAATAAAAGTTATTATCATGCTTTAATGATTTTTAACAAAATGAGCATTGGATGCACATTACCACTTTTACTTTAGTATAAAATAACTAAAGGACTTTATAAAGTTTAAAAAAACTAGGAGACAGCATTAATGGCAATCAGAATGATTTTTTAAAGTAATTAATGATATTTATCGATTTTTGTTATGTCCAAAGACATGTAATTCACGTGATTAAATTATGGTTAGTGACTTTTGGCAAATAACTTGTATGAATTTGAACACCTTTAGTGAAATATTCTTGCACAACAGTTCATATTTCAACTCATTTATACCTACGAGTAGTACGAGTACGTCTTGCTCTCGCGGTAACGGGGGTTCAGCCACCGCGATCGAAGTCATACCGTTGCGGCTGCGACCGGGGATGGACGTTACGCGAGAAGTTAGTGATTTCTTACAAAATGAAGCGAAATGGTATTAAATTTAAGGCAGGACGAGGATCTTTGATGTTAGAAAAGATTCTAAATAAGGAGAATGAAGATCACAGCGTATCTACCTTTGTCATTTATTTATAATAAGATACGTGCAAATTACTTTATGCTGTTAAGTTGTAGGTAACTAAGTATTTCATTTGCGAAATACCAATTTTGTCCTTAGGGCGAGATTTTGTATAGGTACCTAGGTTTTGTTTTTGACTTTTTGACTGATAAGATCGGTGATATTGACGATAATGAGTTGGAAACAAAAGCACTCAATTTTTTTTAAACAAAACTGTCGTCAAAAGGATTTTATACTCGCGAACATATCAGTAAATCCTCCACAAAGGTGTTACGTAAAGCAGTTAGAAAACGAACCATGTCACGTTCATATTTTCTTTCTAATGATGAAGGTAAAATCAAGGTATGTTGAATTTTTTTTAAAAGTACCCTCTGTATTTCAAACGGCCCTATAAACAATGCATTTTCCAAGGTTGGCAGTTCTGGTCTTTTTGAAGGAGAAGACCAACGTGGTAAGCATGTTGCTCACAATAAAACCAAACAAGACGATATAGATTTTATAAAACAACACATCGAATCATTCCCTACAATGGAATCGCACTATTGCCGAAAAACATCGTCAAAACTCTATTTAGATGGCACGCTATCTATTTCAAGAATGTACGAACTTTATTCAGAGGAATGCAAAAAAGCGTCTCGGACTTCTGTTGCTATAAACGTGTACAGAAATGTATTTGGAACTGAATATAATTTGGATTTTCATAATTCAAATAAAGACCAATGTCTAACATGTCAAAAGTATAACAGTATCAAAAATACAAACGGACCCGATCTTGAATCTTGGAAACAAAAATATGACTTAGGTACACATTTCACTAAAAGAACAAAGTCGAGAAGCCAAAGAATTGGACAAAATTCGTGCTAATGAAGATGAAAGCTTTAATTCAATAACCTTAGATTTACAAAAGGTACTTCATATCCCAAATGGAACTGTTTCTATTCTTTATTACCTACGCAAATTGAATGTGTACAATGCTACCATTTATGAAGCTCGCACTCCCAATGACGGCTTTTGTTACCTCTGGTCTGAGCTGGATGGCAAAAAAGGAAGCGATGAGGTGGGTACGGCTTTGTATCTATGGGTAAAACGTCTCCCATCTACTGTAAAAGAGATTTCCATATTCACTGACACCTGTGGAGGCCAAAATCGTAATCAATTCCTTTTAAGCCTACAGTTGTATTTAGTTCAGACAACTCATCACGAGGTTATAGAACATAAATATTTAGAGTCTGGTCATACACATATGCGATTGAAACCAATTGCGTTTAATGCCAGTGTACTCAATGATAGACTTCTGTGTAATGTTATTCGATTAGCAAGATCAAACAGAAAAAATAAGAAAAATGAAACCCTGAAAAAATCGTACGAACCGATAGTTAAGAATCACACAGATATTTTGTACCTAAACGACTTGAGAGATAACTTGATGCAGAATCGATCGATTGACGTCAATGGAGAAAAACTGCGATGGCTTAAAGGGAAATCTTTTCGACTAGAGAAAAAAAGGCCGAATGTTGTTTTATACAGATACGATTTCAAATCTGAGTACAAAGAATTTCACGTATTAAAAAGTAATACATCCCAATCTATGGCCCCAATAAAACAACTGCGAAAACGTAAGCTTGAAAAACCCATACAGGGTTTCAATTATAACACTTACATTTTGAGAAAAGCTTACAACCAAAAACTGCCAATCAATCTAGCTAAAAAAAGGACTTACTAAAAATGTGCAATGAAAATATTATACCCGCGGAACTTCACCACTGGTACCAGAACTTGCCAGCCAAGGAAAGTCGTGATTATGTACCTGAAGAAATGTCTTCAAACTCAGAAGACGAGGAGTAAAAAAGATGGATGACTAGGTTTTTTAACTCTTTTTCGTACTTACAGTATTAGTTCAAAATCAAAGGCTGATCTTTTTATTTTAATACTTTTAGAAGTTTTTATGTTTTATAACAGTAAGTAAGTAGTGCTTGCTGTGAGTGTCTGGGATTATAATATAATATTAAGTTCCTCTATAAAAAAAAAATAAGTTATTTTAGTTTGGAGTTACAAATAACGCCATTTTGAGAATTTAATGTTATTTTTGTGGTTTTGTTTAGTTTATGTCTGTGAAGTAGAGTTTTTAAAACTGTTTATGCGTTGTTAATTAGTAAATAATGTTCATAAAGTTTCTAAGGTAATAATTAAGACTGATGAAACCAAATTTCTCGTATTAAACTGTGTTTCTCGATTTAATTGTGATTAAAATAAAAAATAACTAATTGTAAGTTCCCTTAAAGCGAGAAAGACAAAAAGTCACTAACTACATATTTAGGCTTTTAAAATAGTTATTTGGAATTTTTGTACAAAGTTTTTAATTGGTTTTGATACTAAATATATTTAGCTAACCACTTGTGTTTAATTTTTAAATCTAGACCCGAACCTACAACAATAATGTTCATTTGACTAAGTCAAAACTTTGGGCCCGTTTTTCTCGGACTTGACTTTTTGTGGGTTAATGACTTCTTGCACTAAGCCGACGATATACATCTTAGCCTGTATGTGCAAAATGTGGTTACAGAATTAACAACTGGCTGTTAAAGTTGTTGGTAATTCTGTAGCTCTGCCTACCCCACTCTGGGATGAAGGCGTGACGGTATGTATGTATGTATGTAAATATTTTGTCTTGCACATCTTTAAGTAAATGTATATTTTACGCTTATATAGGTAAATAAGGCAAGGTATTTTTGTCATCAATTGGATTTATTGCGTTCTACTAGACTACAAACCACCAAAAAAGTCACATTTTTACGAGAAACCCTAATCGTTACCTAAAAGTTTGTGTAAATCGAATATACAGAGAATAACAATAAGATAAAGTCAACCTTAGCCAAATATTGATGTCATTAATTCGCAAAAACTGTTCCAAAACCGGACCATATTACTTTCGTTTGAAAGCACCAACTATCTCCAAGAGGAACGCGAATTTTCTTTTCTGTTTCATTATCCGTTTCTAGAAATGCCACGGGCAGGCCCTCTCTTTCAAAATTGATGAAAATTTCCTCTTCATTTTTCGGCTCGGAGGCAATAATAACACCGCTTCCATTAATAAGCGCTCGTACAATGTTATCGAAACCTGGTGAAGGCACGGCAACTGCTCCAACTGTATGATAAATTACCATTTTATCGGGTACATTAAAGCCAAGAACAAGGGTTTTATTATCAACGGTGATGAAGTCATTTATTTTCCAGTCAAACATATTACGTTCAGTTGTGTCACCTAAGCTGCTATCAATACTTTTGATTACTTTTAGGACGATGTCACATCGATCTGTAAAACTTCTCTTCGCCCACACTTCTTGTTTTTTCATCAATTGTTCTATTGAGTTATTTTTATTAACAACTACGTCCATTGCATCTATTCTTTTGAAAACGGCTTTAGAGATTTCGTTTGGACCATTAAAATTGCAATAATCATTAACCCATATAATAGGCACATCTATGTTCAATGTAATTTCGTTAGCTTCCGAAATACCGCTCGCCCAAACTGATAAGCCTAATTGCTTGTATTGATGTATAAATACCAACAACTCCTTGACAGTTCTATAGGCTTCAATTAATACAACTTGATGTACATCATGTCTCGCTTCTGCTGCATTTCCAGCAAAATTAAATAAAAATACTTTATTTTGATGGTTGAACATATCGGTGCACTTAGATTTGAGCGAATCTTCCTCGATTGATTCATGTTTTTTTTTACATTTCCAAGCAACAGCACTTTTAAACTCGTCATAGATACTTTCTTGAACGAAAATACGTGTGAGTGGTATTGGGTGAGAACCACTGTTAATAAAAACGTCCACAGCTGAATCTAAATCCGATCGTTCAGTTACAATCCCAGTGATTTGTGGCAGCAACCCGTTAAACAGATGAGGGTATAGTTTATTTTCTTTGTGGTACGATTCTAATTTGTTTAAATGTTCGATTTGATCAACAATTACCAAACGAACATCCCACTGCACGATTCTGCATAATTCAGTGAAAAGATGCGATATCACAGCAGTTTCTTTAGTTGATAAAATAATTGGATCCGGACAAGTTTTCAATATTTGACCCACGAATCCGAGCACAAACATTGGTGTATCAGCCTGGATTGTAATAATTTCTTCTTGGATATAAGCTGCTTTCACATCGGTACTCGCATGTAACAAGTTTTTGACAATTAAGTTAATACTTTGTTTTGTATCCTCTATTGATATTTTTCGAATAAGCCATTCAAGTTGACAAAACAAAGTTGTATTTTTGATTATTTCAGCTGCCAGTTTCTTTAGTTTTTCGGAAATGACCGACCACGTTGGCCGAGTATTCTGTTCCTTGTCTTCTGTGAGTAATGACTCTGATAAATCAGCACAATGTATCGTGTTAGCATAGTTATCGCATACAACGATAGTTTTGTCCACCTCGAAATACAAACAATGAAATTCGTAATCGTTTATACTTAAATATTCCTCCGCCAATTCCGTGTCAATATTCATCTTATCCAATGTAAGATTACTCAAAACACTTGACAAATTAACTTGACTCATATTTAGGCCAGTTGTATCACTATTTTAAACAGAGTTAAAAACAACAAAACTCTCGGACATCATGTCCTTAACTGATAGCGTCGCTGGCGATAGAGTGGGTCGGAACGTTATCGAAATATTTATCTCTTCGCTTACATAAAAGTCGTTACCAACAAGTAAGAATGATATCTCTGTTATCGTTTCCACATGATAAAATTTAATAAAGTCTTTATTTTAGTCTGTTTTTCCCGTTGTTAACTTTAATAATACTCATAAGACGACCAGTATTTCGAAATTTCGATCAATAAGTTCCCACTCATGTAAAGTATAGTGTTATTAAAACGATAAAATATATCTAATATAAACGACTTATTTCACTATTCTTGGGTTACGACTAACGTATCTACGTAAGCAAGTACCTAAAGAAGAATCAATTTTGCATATGATAGGTAACATGTAAAATGTCTTAAGTAGCAAACAGACTAATTCTCAAAGTGCCCAGTGAAACGAGATTGATATTTAAATTATTTTTTTACTCCAAAGCGTACTCGAAATAACGAATACCTCGTAATGCCTCCTGGACATTTTCTGGACCCTTTTTAAGCCTCTTTCATTATCGTGAAAGCAATCTCTATTTTGTTCAAATCCAATCGATTCAAGTGTTAAGATTGGAATTGGGTTTTCGACTATAAACCTTTTGTAATGGTCTTTTTAAGCTTTTAATGCAATCAGGTAGGTATTCCATTAACAACTGGGGGTAAAACTTCGAGTACCTCCTTTTTTTTTATTACTACTTTCTGTTTTTGATTAATTAGGTACCAAATTCAAATTTTCAAGTATATAAATTGTCCAAAGGTAAATAATAGAATGAATTCGTCGGGAAAGCTCCACACATCAGTTTTACGGTTCTTCTATAAAATAAATAACCAACTTTATCTGGTGGCCGGGCCCCGGAGTGCAGTTGGAAATCTTTTATTTCCAACTTTTACGGTAATGTTTCTTGTATTGAAAAGTTTCTCAGTCGTTGATCGTATTATCTAACCGCATTAAACACAGTTCAGTGACTTCAGGTAGGTAACCAAAAAAGTTTATTATTTGTAGGGTTTCGTAAATAAATACTAAAACGAAGCTTATAGGGTGACTCGCGTGTCAGTCTGTCCGTTTGTTACAGCCTATTTTTAACAATATACCTATTTTGTATAATGTACCTTCTGAGTAAAGTTTGGTGCAAATAAATCAAATTGTGGGGCGGGTAGGACTTATAAAAACCAATGTATCACTTTGTCAAGTGCATAGTGTGCTATATCAAATCATAAAAAATTTAATGTGGGCTCGTTAAAATACGTAACTGTATAGTTAATATTCCCCGTCGTAATCTCCGGAACCGGAAACTTAAAATTTTGATTTGTAGAGCCTCACAGAAAAAGCACCGCACTTGACCAGTTTGTTTCGCGTTATAAACGCCTTCCAAAACTTTAATGACATGGTAAAGTGTCTCTAGCCAGTAAATAACAGACCTTTGTTCTTTATTGTGAAAGTCCATAAAACAAAACAAAAAAGTTAGGGTTCAGACCAAATTTTATAATTCAGGACGCAAGAAACAATGCTTTAGGCTGTGTAAAAGATGAAATTTAACACACAGAACATTAAAGATGGTGTTGGGTGTTATGTCGGCTAAATTAATGAATATTCAAATGATCATAATGGCCAGTTTTAGAGCTTTTAGTAGACAATTTATAAAACTTTGATTTGATGTTATGTTAACACTAGTTTAGAAATTAGCTCACAGTATTCAATTTAAACGACTCCCTTTGTTATCAACATTGAATGGAACGTCTGGCCATGACATCACAAAGAATCTCAGTCTAGACTGGAGCATCCTCATTTTTTCAGACCTATCAGACCTTATGATAATACGTACCTGGCTTGCTATGAATACCAATAGATATTAGCGTTTTTTTACCTTTTTTTATTCTCAAGAACATAAACTCATCCATTTAGGAAGCATTAATTAGCTTTTTGAGTGAACCAAGCAAAACAAGAGTTTATTACGTGAAACACATACATAATGAGTATAGTAAAGTTGTGTTATAATACTAAAGCGGGCCACACTTGAGTGCGCACAGCGAACGTGCAACTTGTCTATGAGTGCTTAAGCTCGGGAGCGTTCAGTGTCGGCCGAGACACTGGTAGCGTTAGCAGTGCTCGTGTCAACATGCATTAAAACTACAAGTTTGGCCCACCCGTTTTCGTGAGATAAAACTACTGTATTCATGTGTGGATCCGCTCTAGCTTCGTAGTCAGGGTCACTACCGATTAGGCTATCTTATCTTATGTTATCTTACAGATGGGCCCTTTCAGATACACCTCGATCCCTTTAGGATCTTTGTGCAATTATCCTCTTACACATTCAGCTGTTTGAATACTCAGGTTTTCTTCACCGTAAGAGCATCGGGTATCTACCTGACAACTGCTTTCATAAGCAATTGTCACTCAGATGTGTATCATATTTATATCGATATGTACCTGTAGTCACTTACCTTATTTATTACTTATTTGGATAAATAGAGACTCCTGCCTGCAGACAAACTGTAAAAACAGTTTTGCGGGAATATTGTTATATATTTACTTTTGTACCGTGCCTAATAATTAAATAAAAAAAAAATAAAAAAAAACTTAGGTTAGAAAAACTTCTTTACCTTACGATCACGAGTCGACCCCCTAAACCACATTGGGCTCCGACGCTGTCCCAACCAATTAAGCTAACCACTCGTCAATTTATATTAATAATGTTTACTACATACTTGGTAAAATTACGTTTAATTGACGGACAATTTACCAGTTCAATTCAACGCGTTACCGCATAGTGTGAGCAAAGCGAACTAACGGGATTCGCACAATAATTAGATAGAAAGTTGTTAATTTGACCAGCCGGCAGCGCGACTGTTCTGTCCCCTGTTGCCAAAATTTTGGACGTAATTGAAAGCGGAATGTGTTGCTACCAGCAAAAGTTCTAGTGCAAATTCAAACTGGGAATAATTTAACCGCATTTACTATTTACGTACCGCTTAATTTGTTGCACTTTGTTTGGTAGTTTTTGTTTGTTCTGGAACAGAGTTCTTTTAGAGGATGGCAAACAGAAGCTTTTGGGTTGAAAAGGCATCGGAAATGTTTCTGATCTTGTCTGTTCACTAACATTGCTTTTTAGATATAAATAAAAAATGTTGGTACTATCAAAAACGCATAAGTATATTTGTATAGCATTTTATTTATTTTATTATACTTTTTACTGCTTAAATAAACATTGATTTTACATGCACTTAATTTTAATACTCTATTATACTTTAGTTTTTGCACATTCGAATAATAACAGCCACACCCGTACACGTATCGTTGAAAAAAAAGATACTTGTAATTAGTGTTTCACATGTTATAATGTTAGTTATTACTCAATAAAGAAATTGTAACTAATTTCAAATTTCAATTTCGATACCAGTAGTCATTTAAAGCGAAAACGTGTGGGAATAAGACATTTACGTATTCCAATCTATAAAACCTAAGTATATTCATACATTTGACACGTTATGGATATAAAAATATGTACCTATACAGTTTGCTTTGATAATAATATTTAATTCATATAATCAGCTTACTATTCATCAGCCAACCAAATATCTGAAGTACAGTCACCTCCAGGGTATCTGCAACAAAAGAGAACATTATGATTTCTGAAGGATAATTCCCATTTATGTCGGAAAGATCGTTTACTACTTTTTGCTTGCTAAATTAAAGCACAGACAATGGTCATTTTACTTATTCAAATTGCTTGTTCAATGTTTGGTTTAGTGACAACTAGCTTTTTTTCCGCATACTTTAGGCAAGGGATATATCTGACCTCATTTCATGTGGCAACACAGGGCCGTTAGGTTCGCGTCCGAAGTCGATCAGGAAATCCGGGTCTAGCTTCATGCCTCCGTTCACCGTATCTACGTCTAGTTTAACGATCCATCCACCCTGGAAGAAAAAAAAGACTTACTAGCCCAGTACTTACAGTTGCAAATGCAGGATCAGACTTTAAACAGACCTGCGGGGCAGTGACCCCAGGAGTTTTAGAGAAAAATATTATTCAAATTAACAAAATGTAAAATAATAAATATTCTATTATAAGTAAAAGTATCTAGTAACAAAAACGACTGGCTCGTCATATAAAACATTTTGCGTAATATAGTTCCCCTAGCATATCTTAGACGAAATACCAGACAGCGGCCCTCACATATTCAAAGCAACGCGAAATTTAATAAAGTCTTAGAATGAAGTACCGTTAGGGAAATTTTCGGCCTTTATTGTCAGTAAATATAATAAAAGGACATTAATATAGGTCTTAGTAATAAAACGTTCGTAAGATATTTTTATAACTTATACTATCGGAGTACGTCGATGTTATAGGATAACTTAATACGTTATTGGGAGACCTCTTAAAACAACCAGTTTTAGGCTTGTACAGTCGGCCAAAAATGTGCTCTACGGTTGAAGTTCATTTACACGTCATATTACAACAAGTTCGATTTTCCCTTGCAATAATATTCTGACAGTGACAAGAGTCAACCTTAGTCATAATTAGATCTCACAGATACGTTTGTCAAAACTGGTAAACCACTTTCTTGGCCGACCGTACACTGTAATCTGTGACATGTCATGTGAAGTTACAAAATTATTAGTTACATAGAAATAAAATCTTAGATATTTGCCTTTACCGGGAATCAAATTCATTTCATTCATTATTTAAAGGCAGTTGAGCCAAACATGTCGTTATGAGAGATAACTATTAAACGTCCATGACTCGAGCTTGTCGCATAAACTTTGGCTCTATTCAATTCTTAAGTTTACCATTAGAGCAAATATTCAAAAAACAAAGTTTATTTTTCCGTCGATTAGACAAAGCTTTGTGTACTCACCTCCTCGACTGTTTTCGGGTACAACTGCTTATCCCAAGGGGAGAAGAGTGAGCAAGACACGTATAGACGCTTTCCGTCTAGGGAGAGCTGTAGCATCTGTGGACTACCTTGTAAAGTTTTTCCTTTAACTGTCACTTGTTTATAAGGACCCTGAAATCAAAATTATTTAAAGGCATGTCATCAATGTATACCTGTGGTTTCTCTGTTTTTTCACCATGCTTAAGAGATTTGAAAGGACGACTATTCAAAATGTTTCAAGATCGACGAACAAAGGTAGTGGTCTGGAAGAAATTGTGTTTATTACCAGTAATATAGTTGATAAAGCGCCGTCCATTAATCGTGTTTAAATTGCGCAGAATCAATGAGAAACCAAGTGAAAGAAAAACAAACTAATTTAAGAAACAGCCAACTCGAATGAACGGGTGACGAGGCTAAACTGCGAATAGTGTTTAGTCATGTGCCATTCATTTAAACGATTACTACCGATATTGGAAAAAGTGACAAAGCAAACAATAGCGTAATTGCACGTCAAATGTATTCTGTAATAGGCTTGAAATATTGAGGTTGACTACTTGTTATTTTACTGTTTAATTTGGTTAAATAACATAAATAATGGACATTCTGGATATGTGCGAAGTATAACAATTATTTAAAAGTACCTTATTTTCTTTATCTTCAACAACCGTCAAGTTATTTGTAGCCATCTGCCCTCCTAGGAAAATTTGTCCGGTGAGTTTGGGATTTTCCGGGTCCGAAATATCATATTGACGCACGTCTCCATGCAACCAGCAAGTGAAGTATAAATACTTGTCGTCCAGAGACAGGAGGATGTCAGTCATGAACGCTATATGGAAAGGTTAATAGAAGTGTCAAAACGGGAAAATCTATTGCTGACGCTACCAAAAAAAAGCAAATCGAAGAAACCCGCTTATTTTTTTAGGTCATAAGTATTATACGAGGCTCGATTTCTTTTATCTCAAATATCACAAATAATTGAACGCCTGCACGGTGCGAAAGTAAGGAGAATCGTTACCATTAAGCTCGGTTTCGACGCCATCTTGCAATACTTTTTTTGCTGGCACATCAATGATTTTATCAGCTCTCCACTTTCCATCTGAGGTCGGTTTAAACCTGAAAGGAAATCAAACTTCAGTACCTTGGGTCCTTTTTGGTTTGGCTCGTTGGTTTCCTAATTGAGAAAGTTTTGTTGGTTTCACTTTGCTCACTATATAACTGATTGCTTTGAAACGATGTTACTAAACGTGCTCATTAGGTTCCGCCTGAAATTTCTGCTCTTGAATAAACATTAATTTATATTCAATGTGTAATTAAATAAATAAATAAATATAAGGGGACAATCTCACACCAATTGACCTAGTCCCAAACTAAGCTCTAGGCTTGTACTACGGGTACTAGACAACGATATAAATACTTATATAGAGAAATATATCCTTAAATACATAGAAAACATCCATGACTCAGGAACAAATATTCGCGCTCATCACACAAATATCTGCCCTTTCCGGGATTCGAACCCAGGACCACTAGCTTCGTAGGCAGGGTCACTACCCACTAAGCCAGCGCGTCGTCTAAATCAACTGTTGAACTTTTATAGAATTTAGAAGGCAAACGACCACCCAGGCCACCTGATGATAAGTTGTATCTGAGACCTATAAACATGTGCACTCTCAAGACTTTACAATCTTAAGACTGCAATCCTAAGACTGCTATGTGTAGCTATGTGTAGCCAACCCTGAGGAGTAAGACGAAATGCCTCTAAGCTAGTAATTTCTCCGGTTGTCTTAGCCTCACACCGGAACACAGCAATGCGCGTACTCTTGCTTGGCGGTAGATTAAAGTACTTATACGTTGGTATTAGCGATCCAGATGGACCCTGCAGATCTTTAGTTAACTTAAAGAAACGACTTTAGATATTTAAGACAACCAGAAACAAGCTCATAGTACGAATAAGTTATGATACTAAATAATTTCGATACACACTCACACACCTGTACCTGAGGAGTTTGTTTGCTAGAAAATACACTTCACGGTTAAAAACGAGTAATTGATTCGAAATTTCATTACGTACTCGTACTTCACCGACACACATTGCCACATTTCAAAAGAATTTAAACTTATACCTTTAGTCCAGACAAATGGCATTTCAGAAATGTAAATTAGATGTGTAAGCCGTTCTACGTTCGCCTGTCATTCGCTCACGATTTCATCTGGTTATGGTGCTGATAGACTTTATATTCGCTAGAAAGCTCGAGTAAATGCTCCAGTTTTTCGGCACCTTTAGAAGTCGTTTATCGCTATTAACTATCTCGAGAAACGATGTTTTTTTATTAAACTTATCGACGTAAAAAATGTGTGTTTTTCTACAAATTAAATGAGAACAGTTTTTTCCAAAAGATTGTGATTATTTATTAGCATACATACACATACATACATACATAAACTCACGCCTTTATTCCCAGAGTGGGGTAGGCAGAGCTACAGAATTACCAACAACTATACCAATAACTAACTTACCAATAATTACCAATAACTATTTATTAGCATAACTTAATAAGTTAGAGATGGTATTTCAAGGTAATTTTCGCGTGGTAGCAAGGTTTCCATTTGTTGTCTTTACTGACCCATATCAACTTTCTACCCTAAATAGTAAGGATTTACTAAACCTTGACTTTGAGTTGACTGACATAACGGTGGCAGGCGATGGGTGACAATTTAGTCTACATGATGTAACCTAACGAACAATAAAGACTAGTGACCTGGGAACTCTTCGATTTTGCAACGAATAGGTACTTCTCACCGATCGCTATCAAATCGGAGAAAAAAAATGTTTTCGTCTTCTTATTCAAATTTCATTAAAGGATCTTTTATTAATCACAGGTAGTTAGGCAGGAATCCGATTTTCAGCCTTGAATCCGTACAAATCTCTTACCTGAAAACGTTGGCTTCGACGCCGCATCCTACAAATCCCAGTGCGGATTTGGGATTATGGAGGAATCTGACCTCCAGGGGGGCCGTGCCCTCTTTACCCAACCCTATGACTTGTTGCAACTCGCGGGTGGACCATTTGTACACGTTAAGGGATGAGCCGTATCGCTTCGGATCAGACACGTCGTCTGGATGGAAACCTCTGTCAAAACGTAAGAAAAAGTTGAGTAATATTGTCAAGGACAAATCGCAATCTAAGATAATACACAATGTTTTGAGAAACCTTACGTCTTAAAGTATTTCGGCGTGCCCCATTCCGAAGACACCATAACATCATGGTACGGCTGATACCAAAAATCGTATCCGAATTCCGCCGTTTTCCCTTTCGTCCAAGTCCCTAAAAATGACGCAAAATGTAAAAGGTAGGCAGATTTAGGGTGAAACGAGCGTGTGGTGTAATCTATTGAATAATCTCTCCCCTCCGTCAAAACGTTCTAAAGGCACGTCCACACCATTCACCTGTCACTTTCAAAGTCTGCGAGTCGATGAGAACGAAGTCCCCTCGCCCGTTTTCATTCCTATCGCCCATCGTTGAGATCATGATTTCGCCAGACGCCAGGCAGTGCGTAGTATGAGGGAAACTGCAGTTGAATGACCTCATCTCGGAGCCGTCGATTACCTGGTAACGAGATATCCGAAGCTATGAACACTCGATAAAGGGGTGGAAATATTAAGCAGTTTAGACTAACATTGTTTCGCCTAATGGAAAATAAAACGAATTCACGGGCAGCTTCGTAATAAAAAATAAAGAGCAGGGTATAACTTTAATCGAAGCTTGTTTTATTTGTTCTGATAATAAAGGCAACATTATTAGTCTCTATTGAAATGATACCTGAAATTTGTTTTTGTATTCATTTCTGTCGAGAGATGAAGTTATAAAAAGCCTGAATTGGCTTCGAAAAATACGAATGGTAGAATTAAAATTGTAATCTGCAAATAAAGTGTAAAAGCGACCGGTCTGTCCGGCCTATCCACAGCTCAAAATTCAAAGTTCAAACTGGCGTGAAAGTGTGTGAAAAGGATAACGTAAGGTTTAACAGCCAATATAACGAGTTCGCGAACTGTCTGGCGTGAGTTGGAATGTTTGAAGTTTGGCGACAGATTCGGGATGGGTTTCGAAGCTAGTTGCGCGAAATTTCACTTCGGAACTATGTGACGCCCTCGGCAATTATGGAGTTGGGTGATGATCGATAAAGTAATATGGGAAATGTTCTGGCTTGTATGACCCTCGAGGCGTTAACCACACAACAATTCCACGCCAGTATTGGGGTCGGGCTTTTCGGTTAATAAACTGATTGTATCTACATAGAAAACATAACTATAATTATGATAAAGTTATAAAAATTAAGGGAAATGGTTTAAAGTCAGCACCATCCTTAAATTGTTTCTGTTTAGCTCATTGGTTGATTGATATAGAATGTCTTAAGGCATTATGTCCGCCATTTGTATCTATCTTGTGTATTGTGCAATAAAGTTTAAATAAATAAATAAAGTCTGTCTGTATACTTGTGAAGGCTTGTGAATACAAACAAAATAATCATAGGAAAGCAAAATTATATACAATATATGCCGTATGAAAACCAACATGAAATAAATATAGATTATAATATGATGCGATGTGGAGCATTTTGATGTTTGATGCGGATGAAGTTATCTAAAATCTCTTTAGTTTTTCTGTATACTATACCAATCGTCTTTGTTATCCTTAGGGAAGCCCTATGTCCAGCAGTGGACGTTACTTACGCTTTAAAAAGCATTAGATGAGTACAATTAAATTAAAATAAGCCAAATTATAAACTCAAAGCCAAGTTGAGATTCAAAATCAGTTTAACGACTAGAAGCGCAAACAAGTCCAAGCGTGTGGCCGTGACTGCGTCATCTACTTTAAACTTTGATGCCACAAACTGCATTTTTAAGTGCGCAAATTGTTTCCTCTTCTATATACGAAAACACATTTACGAACGCTTGCCAAGTTCAACGATTTAAAACACGTGCAACATATTTTTCGTATAAAGATTAAAGAAGCCACATAGGAATTACATACATACATACCTTCACACCTGTATAGGTGAAAAACTTAAGTAAGTCACCTGTTCTATGTAGTTGTGTACAGTTTGCAAAAAAAACGCATAAGCGTAATTAATTATATAAATATTGAATAGGAGTTGTACATACGAGGGTGGATTGAAAAGTTCTGAGCCTGGTAAAAAAAACTAACTGGCTCACTTTTTATAACAATTTTATTTTTCGACATAGTCTCCATGAAGGTCAATGCACTTAGTCCACCTCGCCTCCAACTTCATTATCCCATCAAAAAAAAAAGAATCTCTGAGGTCGTTAAAATATGAGTCTACTGCTTCTTGTACCTCCATATTAGTCGAAAATCTTTGTCCTCCCAAGTGTTTTTTGAGGTTTGGGAAGAGATGATAATCGGAAGGAGCTAGATCCGGCGAGTAAGGGGGATGCGGCAGCACTTCAAATCCACAATCATGTATTTGTGCCATTGATTTCGCCGAAGTGTGAACGCGAGCGTTGTCTTGGTGAAACAATACTTTTTTCGACAGCATTCCAGGTCTCTTTATTTTAATTTCCTCTCGCAGACGACGTAAAAGAGCACAATAGTACTCTGAATTTATTGTTTTGCCCTTTTCGAGATAGTCTATCATGATAACCCCCCTGCAATCCCAGAAAACCGAGGCCATTACCTTATTAGCTGACAAAATGACCTTGGGTTTTTTGGGTGGTGGTGAACCTGGTCTTTTCCATTGCCTGGATTGTTCTTTCGATTCTGGTGTACTGTGGTGGACCCATGTCTCGTCCATAGTTATAAAACGATTGAGAAAATCTTCGGGGTCACGTTGAAACATGTCCAAACAATCTTGGGAAATTGTAACCAGTACTCGTTTGTTCTCGACTGAAAGCAGTCTAGGCACCCACCTGGCTGACACCTTAGAAAATCCAAGAACATCGGTGATGATGTTCTGTGCCCGCTCATAAGAAATACCCATTGCTTCCGCTATCTCCACAATCTTCAATCGCCTATCCTTCATTATCGCATCTATTTTATTGACATTTTCATCCGTAGTAGGCGTCAACGGCCGCCCACTCCTAGGCTCGTCTTGAACAGTCTCCCGGCCACGTTTGAAATCAGCTACCCATCTTTTTATGGTAGCATACGATGGAGCAGATTGCCCTAATGTTTTGTTCATATCTTCAAATATTTGTTTTGGTGTTAACCCCTTCTTTTGCAAATATTTTATGACAGAACGGTGCTCAATTTTATCCATTACTTGAAAAATCAGTGACCTTATGTAGCAGTTCCAGCATAAAATGCAAAATTGTGACAAGAAAAAAACAAAAGATAGTGCATAATGGCGACTAAATATGGCACTTTTACCTGCCAGTATTTTTTTTTTTTTTTTTTTATTATATACAACCTTAGGCTCAGAACTTTTCAATGCACCCTCGTATTAACAACATGCTGCACATTTTTTTGCACATTTCTGCACATAAATTACACAAAACTCTTTTCGTTTGAATATGCAGTGGTCGTCCCCTACCAAATTCAGGAAATAGTGCCAATTTAATTTGCCAAGCTGAATTCAAAAACGATGTTTTACAATTTAGTTCTGTGGTAAACTGTAAGTATTATTGTTTATTCATGAACGACGCAAAAAATATGAAGACAATTTACTCGACATTGACAACTATTTATATCTTATCATGACAATAGGATCATAAGTGGACAGGAATAATCAAACTTGAAAGATAAGCAAATAACGAGTTTGCAAACCGTACGATATATTACAAATTTCAAAAATAGAATGTCTATTTGCACACATTACTCACACATACAACAGGTGACTTACTTAAGTTTTTCACCTATAATCCCTGAGTGGGGAAGGCAGAGCTAAAATGTCCATTATGATGTGAATATTCATAAAAGTAACTTTAGTAACAATAATCTTCACATTAAGACTAATAACGGTTGCTTCGGCGCTAATCCAAACAGCGGCACGGCATAATCTCCTACGGTACATCTTTGGTACGTGAACCTTCAAATGAATGGGAGTGAATCGAAATTGCTTTAACAATTGAGTCCGAGATACCTCTTATTGACTTAAAACGGCATTACAACCCAGAACTGGCGCAGTTTTGCTCGGTAAATTATTGTTTTTGAATGATTAAATCAATACTTTCAAATAAAAGGATCATATAAATCGATGAGTGTTTAAAAGGAGTAAAAATTCTGACACCCATAGGCATTTGCGATCTTAAGACCACATCAAGACTACAATCCTGACTGCAAATGCGTTACAAACATTAAATACTAAGAAAAATTGCCTCTTGGCTAGTGCTTTCATGGTTTTATCTCTGCACCAGAAACCACTTTGCGAACTCCGCTGCTTGGCGGTAGAAAAATAAGGTGGTGGTAGCGAATCGGACGGACCGTGTACAGTACAAGGTCGTACCACCATTATTGACTTCCTCATTGTTATAAAACATAAAAAGATAATAGATGTTGATTCAGTAAGTAGGCCGCACGGGCACTTTTACACGTCAAGAATCTACCAGCGCTTCCCAAGACGAGACCACTGCAAAGAAGAAACGCCGCAAGAAACTCAGACTAATATCAAATAACATGCATAAGTAGATCAGCAGGAAAACATGCCAAAAATCTTACCACAGAGATAGAAGGAGAAAAAGAAAAAAACACACCTACTTATTTGTATATAAGACGGTACAAGATGACCTCATAAAAATTTCGATACGTTTTCCTACAACATCGGTGTCCCCTAGACAACATAAAGCTATTGCATTTGACAAAAATATTATTGACTTAGTTTTGGGTTTAGACCATGCATTTTAATCTGTCTAATTTTATAGCAGTTTATACCTTAAGCAAGCTCGGCTTTCGGGGATCCGTGCCTACGTCCACTACGTATACATTGCAGGAGATCAGTGCGGGCAGTATCAGCAGGTCTCTCTTCAGGTCAGGGTTGTCATGGCAACTGGAGCACACGTTCCATCCGCTGTGATGAAGCTCATCATCTGTGTTACCGGTGTACGTGCGATGAATGACCTTAAGGTAAAAAATATGATTTTAATACTAACAGCAAAGTCAGCCAAGTTTAAAATAGGTCATTTTAAGGACATATACACTCGGGTCAAAACCTTTTTGATATTATTATTTGTGCTTCGATCAAAGCTAAATTGAATTTACATAAAAACAAGCCGTATTATAAATAAAATTATTGGACTTTGTTACTGGTTTGAAAATACCAGAAATCACTCCATGTTTAAGGAGTTCCCTCAATTCCTATGGGTATCCTCATCAGATATACAAATTTGGTGACAATGATACCCTATCAAAAAAGAGTTTTTAAAATTGGTCCACAATGGATGGAGGAATCGGTGAATATACTTTAAAAAAAATATACAAATAATGGAACATAGAATAGAACCTTCTTCTTGTTTAAAGTAGGTTTTAAAGCCAGTGTCTAAAAGTAGTTCAAAACATAATTTTGCGTAAGCGTTCATGTATTTATCCGAATAGACAAGATTTTATTTAAGTCGCTTTGTTTGTATTGATAATGCTGACTGTCTGTCATTTTGGTTCAAATCTTACAAGTCAGTTTGAACTATTTCCCATTATCGTAATGGGCTAAAATTTATAATGCTTAAGTAAACTCGAGGGCCACGCACTATTATGGTATCTCGGAGCTGGTTTGATGATGGAGTTGAAATGTGGCAACAGGTTCTCCGCTATGATAAACGGAGACCCACCGTAAGGAATTCGTTATCGGTGATTGAACAAGAAAAGTACAGTCAGCGACAAAAAAAATCTCACAAGACATTTTTTCAAGGCTCTTATTTTTATTTTCATTACTACATACAATACGTAGGTGTGGTAGTTCACTCTGTCCAGTTAACCACAATGTCACGCTGCTCTGGTTCATTTGTCAACGGAGCACTCAATAGCTTAATGAGAACCCCACCTGGGTAGTGATTCTCTAAACAACGACGGTAAACGGACGAACGAGTGAATGTCCAAGCGTCGAGGTTAAGTAGTCCCGTCAGTGCGAACAAAACATATTTTAGCGCGTGCATTTTCAATTAAGCAGCATTGTTTCTGCCGATGGATCGAACATATAAGGCAGCTTAATTGAAAATGCACGCGCTAAAATGTATTTTTTTCACTCTGACGGGACTACTTAAACTCGCCGCCGCGATTTCGCTCGTCCGTCTGACCGTCCGTTGTTTTTGAGAGAATAACGCCCCTGCATCACATGGTGAATGATTGAACCTAGCCAATAACTTAACGAGTCTAAAAAATCAGAAAAATTATCTTCAATTATTAAGCTACATAGACAAAGTAAGACAGCAGCCTATTCGTACTGGTTATTTGTGTAACAAAGTTTAACTGAAAATAAACTTGTTTTTTTTTAAGAACTAGAATCACTAAAGTACTTACTGTTGCTACTATAAGCTTTGGTTGATTTAAGTAATCATGACCAATTTGTTACATTTTGTTAATAAATGAAAATGTCTCTCGGTTGGTTCTATGTTTTTTGAGCAATAATTGCGACCTCTACTGACATCTCTTAAGCAAGCCAATCAATTATCATCAAACTGAACTAAAAACCTGTCGATTAAAAAAAACCGCGTCTAAATTAGTTCATCCGTTTCTGAACTACAATGCTAAACGATAGGTGTCAAACTTATTACACCCCTCTTTCGTCAGGGGTTAAAATAGATCTCAAAACAAATTAAATTGTCCCCTTAAACCCTTTAAATACATTACAACGACAAAACCCGGCGGCACATTTAAAAAACTACTAAAATACCGAAACGTATCTCGCTTAATCCGTACAACAAATCTTGGGCCGGGGATATATTACATTCCGTTTGTTAATTTAGTTCCCGGCCGTATTGCAGCAAAGTATACAATAATACCTTCCAGAAGCCTGGTATCCAGCAGGATTACCTCGACGTTATTGCCTCGCAGCAACATCGCTCTGGACTAAATGATAGTCCGGTACAACGTTCACTAAACTGCCAACTAGATAGTTGACCGAGAATAGGGATTTTCTCGGCCATCTCGGAATGGAATACAAATTAAGTTTATCTCTTTGAAATAAATTGGGTTTTATACAAGTTTTTGAATTGGCTTTGGTTTAACTTAAAACCTAGTTGATTTTCGTTTTAAAAAAGTAGTCATTGAGAGGTAACGACAACGCTGTGCCCCAGGCTGATGTTTGTGGGTGCCATGTCCGGTGACCACGTTCAATTACGTGACCTTCCTCGTTTAATGGCTATATAAAATAATTAAAAAAAATTACAGGTTCAAAATGAACAAAAAAAAAAGTTATGATGTATCCTTATTCAGCAGCAACGAACTTAAGTAATGTTCTAGATTGTATTTGTTATAAGAGTTCTACAAGATTAGGATTTGATAACACTTATGCTTTGGACAATCAATGCATAGATACGTGATATCATGAATAAAATCTTTAGTACCTTTATTTCTTTTAACTTGTTGTTCTATGTTTGGGCAATAAAGAGTTTACATACATACATAAATAAATAATTAAATAAATATCAGGGGACAATGTCACAACAATTATTGACCTAGTCCTAAACTAAGCTCTAAGTAAGCTTGAACTATGCAATGGGTACTAGCCAAAGATATAAATAGGCACTTTTATAGAGAAATATGTACTTAAATACATAGAAAACATCCATGGCTCAGGAACAAACATTCGTGCTCACCATACAAAATATCTGCCCCTGACTAGGATTAAAACACAGGACCGCTAGTTTTGTAGGCAGGGTCACTACCAACTAAGCCAGCGCGTCGACAAGTAAAAACATTAATGAATACTTATTTATGTCATAGCGTATTTCAATTTCCTGCGGAGTTTTGTAGGCAAAAGGAACAATAACAACGCAATAAACGAACCAGGCTTGTATAAATGACAGAAATGTAACGAAACAGAAAATAATCTGGGCGAGTTGTGAATGATATCGGGACCCGCTCGTGCGCGGATCTGTCGCAATACATTTGCCCCTTATTTATTCTACGAACATGTGGGATTGTTACTCAAGTTTGAGGTGATGAGCGGGAAAATAAGGATTTGGAAATATGGTACCAGTGGAAATACTTTATGAAACGAATACAAATAGTCGGTAATATGTAGGCGACATGATAGAGAGATAATTTAAGTTGGTTTTGCCGTTTCCATTACAGCCTCTTTATGATAATGTCGTATTATAATTTTGAACTAACTTAAAGGAAATTTTAATAGTTCAGAAGTTATAGGTTATATTGTTTGGTTTCAGCACACATCGAGATCAATTCAATAATGATAAAAACGGACGAGTCTATGAATAACTTGTCCCGTCAGTACTCGAATTATCTTTTAGAGAGCTCCTAGAAAAACGTATCCCATGTTTTACAGTAAGTATTATAGAGTGATCAAAATACGATTCTTTTCATAACATAGTTTAAGTATGTACAGGTAGATTTGTTCCCGATTCGTCATATTCCCAACTCGTCATACTCCCAACTTGTCACATTCCCAATTCGTCATATTCCCAACTCGTCATACCATGTACATTTGAATGCACAATCTTATTATAGGAATTGCGAGGAAAGTGTGTTAGCCTTTAATATTACTTAAATAAGTTTAGTCTAAATCTTAAAAAATATTTTGTACAAAGCAGCAGCTTACATTTTTAAGGTTATATTAACTGTTAATTAAATGTATTTGAGTTATAACAAGTTTGCCAATAAATTTAGGTACCTATATGTGAAGTCATACAAAGTTTACATAATTTGCCATGTTTTTTGGACTCCGCCTTAAGTAAATGATTGTCTAATTAATCGTAGTACAAAGTGTAACTACTTAGTAGAATCTGTCCTAATGGTTACTTATTACATTTTGTAAGCACGTGATCGCGATTTCATTTGACTGTACAATGACGAATTAGGAATATGACGAATCAGGAATATGACGAGTTGACAATATGACCAGTTGGGAAAATTACGAGTTGGGAGTATGACAAGTTGGGAATATGACGAATCGGGAAGAAATCGAAGGGGATTTGGATTGATTACAGTCTGTAGATAATGATGATGATGATGATGACTACATAATCTCGTTTTTTTTTCCAAATTTGATATACCCTGATTTCAAAATTCCGATTTTGAAATCTCCGAATCATTACTTTTCCAAATTTTAGTATCATGAAGCATCACAATCACCATTTTTATTAATTCTGCATTCATTTTAGCAGCCCGAATTCTCTTAGGTTTTGAATTTCAAATAAGCGCCTGATAAAATATTATATAATACCTTGCATAATGTTTAACGTACATGATGCTCAAAAACTGTAAGAAATGTCATTTCAAGGTTAAATTGACCCAATTTGGAAATGTGCTCGTCATTTCACTTTTGTTTCAAGTAGAATACTTCAATTAAATTCAAAGGGTTAGTTTCATAATTTCAAATCAAATCAAATCAAAATCAAAATCATTTATTTGTTCCAACACAGGTAGGTACTCGTACATAAGGTTGTTAGTAGCAGATTTGTATCACTATGTTGAGCCGCAAGGCATACAAATTTTGAGTTCAGTTAAATAAGATACACATGCAGTTCTTATTAACTAATTTTAATTACTAGATATAAATTCATTAACACAGTAGAACGCTTTTTTCACTAGGAATTTAAATAATTGGTTTTTAAACTCTGACAAATTTTCTATTTCCATTAACTCATCGGGCACTTTATTATATAATCTAGGGGCCATTCCGAGTATACTCTTCCGCAGTAAAGCAGTTTTAGAGGGCACTACTCCAATTTTTTTCCTTAGTCGTAAACTGTTAAAGCTTTGGAATAAGTGTAGGTTACATCTAACAAAAATTATCATTTCATATATATATAAGCTCGGAAAAGTTAATATACGTAATCTTTGGAAATGTGGTTTACACGAGTCAAGATTATTAATGCCACATAAAGACCTAATGCATTTTTTTTGGGCTTTAAACACCACTTCTCTGTCAGTTGAATTGGCCCAGAATATAATGCCATATCTGAGAGAGGATGTTACATAGGCATGGTATGCTGTTAACACAACCGACTCATTGACAAGTTTTCGCAAATTATATAAGGCAAAAGAAAATTGATTTAACTTCTTACATATAATGTCAGTTTGATTTTTCCAAGTCAACTTATGGTCTAGATTTAATCCTAAAAATGTTGTTACGTCAGTTTGGTCAATCCGTTGTTCCTTATAAGCTATATTTAAAGTACGTACATTATTCATTCTTTGTTGGAATGTCATAATTTTGGTTTTTCCTAAATTAATTTTCAAATTGTTATTAGTAAGCCATTCAATTATTTTTTGCAGTGAGTCGTTTATTTCACTTTCATATGTTTCTGAGCGTGTACCAGTGAAAATTACTGTACTATCGTCAGCAAAGAGAACCATAGGGGAATTTATCGCTTTTGGCAAATCGTTAATATAAACTAAGAATAATAAAGGACCCAAAACACTACCCTGTGGGACACCATAATGAATTTGTCTGATTTTTGATGAATAAGTTATTTCTGCTTTTGAATTAACACATAATCTATTTATTTGTATGATTTGTTTTCGGTTAATTAAGTATGATCTAATTAAATTGTTTATATTACCTCGTATGCCATAAGTATATAATTTATCTAAAAGTATATCATGATTGACAAAATCGAAAGCTTTTGTCATATCCATGTATAAAGCTGAAACTGGAATTCGTTTATCAACATTAGACAAAATTATTTTCATTAGATCATAAATCGCCATATTTATAGATTTCTCTTTACGGAAACCTTTCTGTTCATGAGCAAAAAGATTATTCATTTCAAAGTAGTTATATATACTATTATAAATAACTTTTTCAATTACTTTTGAAAATATAGGGATGAGTGCCACTGGTCTGTAGCTCCCCAAGTCTTCCCTATCCCCCTTTTTAAAAAGCGGCTTTATAATGCTTAATTTAAGTCTATTCGGAAACTCTCCATGTTCTATACATAAATTGGTTATGTGACTGATTAAAGGTGAAATAATGTCCGAAGCTTCTTTCACCACCTTTGTACTTATATTGTCATAGCCAGTGCTGGATTTATTTTTCAAAGATTTTATTATTTTTTTAATATCATCTGCATTTGTTGGTTTCATAAATAAAGAATTGGCCAAATCACATCTCAGTGTGTTCTTATAATTAAAGTTATTACGAATATTGTTAGAATTTAAGTTAATTTGGTCTATAAAGTAGCGATTAAATTGATCAGCAATGTCCTTAGGTTTATTTATAATTTGCCCGTCTGATTTTATTTGTAAGATATATTCTTTTGGTAGGTTTGATTTAGTTTTGTTAATAATATTCCACGACGCTTTTGTTTTATTACTCGAGTTTTTTATATAGTAGTCATTTTGGGCTTTTTGGGTTAGTTTTATTATTCTTTTTAATAATTTCGTGTAATCTTTAAAAGCGACTTTGTTGTACAGTTTATTGTCTTTAGAGAGTCGGTATTTCCAAAGTAAATTACGTTTCCGTTTGCAGCATATTTTGATTCCTTTAGTTATCCATTTTGGTCTCCTTGTTGGCGTAATTTTAATCTTTTTGAATGGGAAACACAAATTGTATAGTAATTCGAATAAGTCAGCGAAACAGTCATATGCTTCACTAGCAGTATTTGCCATATACACTCCATTAAAATTTAAGTTTTGTAGATATCCTAAAAATTTATTCATATTTTCGGGAGTTAAGTCCCTTTGCTTTTTGTACCAATATGGAAGAATACATGTTTTCTTAACCGGGCACTTCAATAGCTGTGCTGTGTGATCTGACAGGGCAAATTCGATAATTTCAGCCGTGCTGCCTCTCACATTGTGTATGATGTTGTCGATACATGTGTTGCTAGATAGTCTGGTTGGTACAGTAATTTGTAATCTTAGATTAAAGCTTAGAACCAAATTTTTTAATTCAATTGATTGCTTCTTCCTTTTTAGAATATCAATATTAAAATCGCCACAAATTATTATCTTTTTCCTTTTATAGCATACATTATTTAATATAACATTTAATTTTTCAAAAAACACTCTTATACTGTTTCTGTTATTTTTTGGAACTCTATATATGCATATGATAATAATTTTATGATCAATTAATTCGATTCCTGAACATTCTAATACATTTGATAATGAAAGGTTATTAATGTCACTTAAGGTATGATATTTGTGGACATTCTTAATTAAAATACAGGATCCACCATTCCTATTCTCTCTTGAGAAAAAAGATACTAGTTTGAAATTAGGAATAGTCAAATGTATTTCATCTCCCGATTTCATGTTGTGTTCCGTGGCGCAAATGACGTCAACTGACTTGCCTATGTCCTCTAATTCTTGTATATGTACACTTAGTGTGTCAGATTTCGTTATTAAGCCATTGATGTTTTGATGCAATACATAAATATTATCATAGACAATAAGGTCATTACAGAATGGTCTTGCAGGTGCATTATTCATAAAAAAATATAACTATTGTAAAAAGCATTATTTACACTTATTAAAACTCTGTTTAAACTTTCAGCTAATTTGTTTTTCCCTCTATAGTTTAGCTTATAGCCACTTGACGAGTAATCTCCGATGCCAAAGTGAACGCTATTAGCAGCTTGGAGCCACACATGAGGGAACTTTCCAAATTTCTTATGCAAAGCAGAGTTAAATTTGCTTACAAAGTTATTATATTCTTCGGCATATTTATTTACACTGTAAGGAATATCACAAATTACTATATTTGTATGACTACAATTTTGTATAAAGCTCTCCAAAGCGCTCATAATTTCTTTTATCGGGGTAACATTATAGTCCGATCCACCGCACATGATAATTAGACAGTCACTTTTTTTGAAGTTGTTGATTTTTGCATGAACATTTTCAAGGACACGCTCGGTAGTTCCGTGATAAATAATATCAGCCGTAGAGTCGTAGTCATTCCTTCGGATTTTTGACAGAGGTTTCAGAACTTCAGCTCCATGAAAATCAGACAAAAGCAACAACTTCGGCTTATTTTTAATAGGATGACTCCCCGTTTTCTTGACTAGAGGTTCGGTTTCCTTATGTAACGTAAGATTTCTTGATAAGTTTAAGCTGGATTCCGTATTTTTTTTAATGATTTGCTCTTCTAATTGCTTTATAGTCCTTTGCAGTGTCGTGGTGGAGTGTTGTATCTTAGAGAGAGTCACCTCTTTGCTTAACAGCACATCAGATTTACGTTTCCATTCAACGTTGGACGAAAGAGTCTTACTCAATTTAATTTGAAGAATTTTTATCTTATTAGTTAAGGTCGTAATTTCAGTTTCTAATTTCTTAATTTTGTTTTGATAGTTCGGTATACTTTGTTCTACACTTATATTTTGAGTCGTAAAACTATCAGTCTTCTTTGAGGGATCTTCGTTTAGCAACTGGGTGTATAGATTCATTTTTTTCTTTAAACTATCAATTTGTTTTTGCTTATCGGTATTCTCACTATTTAATTTCGCAATTTCGGCGTGTGCGCTTGATAACTCCATGCTTAAGTCTTCTAGTTGGGTTCTTAATTCTACAACCAGTGAGTTATCCATAATCGACATAAGATTTGGAAGGCTACTACTACGATTATGAAATGTACTTTCATCTTTTAACGTTGAGTTAATCATTTCGTCACCACTTAAACCTAGAGATAAGTTAGCGTATGAGGGAGATTTTATTGGTATTTTTTTGTGCTTTCGGTCAGTTACGTAATCTTGAGATTTCCTTGCCTTATGTGTGGAATTAGGTATAAAAGTAGGTGTCCCAGTTTTCACGCTTCTTTTATCCAAACACGTCTTACATTTCCAGTTACCTATTTTTTCTTTGTTTCCTGCATAAAAAGAATTAAATCTAGCCTCTGATACTGTGGTGCATGTGACATGAAACGATTCCGTGCAGCATAAACATTTCAAGAAATGTTTATCTGAAATGCTTTTCAAACATTTGTGGCATTGTGGCGCCATCTCGCGTTGTTGTGCGAAAGTTCTTCGTATATCAGTCGGCGCGATCAACACGATCAATAGCAATGGCCAGCGTTAAAGCGATTGGGAGGATGTGATGCTACTGATTAACGATAGATGTCGTTAGTGGTAAAGGATTGGTACATACAATACAGAAGTGCAGCAAGTCTTATCTTGGGTTCAAAGTTCAAATTGCATTTGAATGTTCCAACCGCCTCGAAGAAATATTTATTTACGATAAAATCACCTTCACTGTTTTCTTAAACTATTTTTTAATTTCCACAATCACTGTTGTTATTTATATTAACACTAGGCAATGTATTACACTTCTTTTCTTTGCAAGTTCTCTGAATTGATCTTCTATTATTTGAATCACAAATTAGCAGAAAAGTATTGCAAAATATTCAAAGATTACAATTACACACACGCATAAGACAATATTCCGTCGAATGTTTATTATCACACTTCAAATCACAATCTTTCGGAATTATAAATTAATAATTTATACGGAGCTGATGTTTACTTGATGACAGCGCCATCTACCCTACGAATCGAATTTTACATTTACCAAACTGGTTTCTGAATTTTCGGAATTCAAATGTTCGGAATTATGTTTGTCCAAAAAACAAAATTCAGTATTGTGAACATTCGTAACATAATGTTTGGAAAAACTTTTCGCGATTTTAATTCCCGGTAATAAATATAAATTTCGAGATTTAGATTGATAATTCGGCCGTTTATTTTTTTTCACTTTTGTACATACATGCATAAACTCACGCCTTTATTCCCAGAGTGGGGTAGGCAGAGCTACAGAATTACCAACAACTCTAAAAACTTGTTAATAATTCTGTAACCACAGAAATATTAACAAGTAAAAACAACACAACTTCACTTGTTCACTTTTGTAAACATTCGAATTTATGAAATTCGGTATTTTAAAATTCAAATTAAATAATTCGAGATTTTAGAGTGTTCCCATACGTGTGTTTTAGATTGTAGCCATACGACCATAGCCAAAAAAATATTAGCAAAAACTTGGAATAATAAACTCGAAGTTATTCGTTATTTATTAATGGTAGTTAGGTGTCCAACATTATCTTTAATTAAGGCTGCGACCTTTCTTAACGTTTAGATAAAAAAATCTTATAATACCTTTGATTACATTTTTGTTTCTTGATTAAATATAAATAACTACGTTAAAATAATAACGTTAATTAACAGTGCTTGTAATGAAAGATAATTACGGCTGTCTCTTTCGACCTTTTTTGGTATTTTGTGTTATTAGTGAACAACGAGATTAATGAGTGTTCATTAATATCACCGTTTGCTTCTGCTAATTAATAGGTACGTAGGCTGATATTTATTTTCTTTCAACTTTTTCTGTTATTCTTAAACTGGAGATTCTGTTGTATAAAAAGCCATCTCAAAACCTTGGTTCACACAATACAGGTTCAAATTAATGATGTAAGTCTTTGGAAAAAAATATCATACTAAAAACTACGCTCCTTTTCTCCGTATTAGGGCAGAAATATACCTGGCTATAAGTCGGCGATTTGGGGTCGACGTCCACAGTGGCCAAGTAGTCCTCTTTGGTCTTATCAGGCTGGACACAGACCACGTACAGGAGCTGTTCCCGAGGGCCACTCCTGAAGGCCTCCAGGGGCGACGCGTAACCGGGGCCTTTGCCTGCAAAAAAAATTGTTTATTTTAGCTAAGGTATCAAGGCAATTCTTAATTTACTCCTTTCTTCACACTTTCCCCCTTCACTTGATTAAAGGGATAAGTTCGCCTTTGTACATTATTTTTTAGTTTATCTCTTGTGCAATAAAGTTTTTACATACATACTTTTGCTGCCAGTATCCCGTTCTTCGGGTCCGTTTTGTATGGAAATCAAAGTTGGCATTGAATGTGCTACTAAGATAAGAAGCTAATCATTAGTTTATCACCCACGTTTAAGGTGGTACCTACCGCCATTTTTGTCTGCTTGTCATATTGTCAAACATAAACTATAAAATTAAATAACCCTCGTACCCAAAAATAAATCCGATATATTGAACTATGGGTTAGATAAATCCGATATTTGACCACGCGAATGTTATGTATATTAATGAACTTAAGCACAAAATCCAAAAAAAATACCCTATCTCTGTGGGAAAACCTATTTACTATTTAGGTGTTTTGTCTCCCGTTTTCAGTGTCGGCCGCCCACAGGTCAGGATGCTCGCTAACAAAATAATGTACAGTCAGCTGCAGAAAAAACTAACCCCCCTGCATACAAGTTTCCTAGCGAAGGGGGTTAGATTTCTTTGCAGCTGACTGTACAAGTGTGGCCTCGTTCACAATTGAATGAAACGTTTACTTTGACGTTGGATGTGCGAAACACCTCAAAGAAATTTCTAGTATTAAAGCGACAGTCGGCCTAATCAGACTACAGTAGAATAGAGCTCTATTTTACTCTTTAAAACCATATTTCTTTTGACATGTTATCGTTTTGTTTTCAACTCGTCCCTCATTACTGTCAAGTGAATAAAAACTATCATAACGTTGACAATACGATAACATGTCAAGAGCGATACCGTCGTACTAATTAGAATAGACCCCCTGAAAGCTACAGTAAGAGCAAACCGTCAGCATCAAAGCTGGAAAAGACGGTTCTCAAAATAACCCGTTACATTTAAATAACGATCGCTCTTGTCAACAGTGTCATCGAAAAATCCAGGTGAAATAAATGGTGTTGTTTCCGCCGCGAATTCAATCATCAATCATTTTATTCTGCCACATACCTTTTTAGCTAATTAAGAGGAGCGTTGGGATGTTTGGCAAACAAACAATGTGCCATTGACGGAATTAGAGGGACAAAGGAGTAATTTATATGCAGGATACCTGCCGCGATTACTAAACCGAGGGGCGACCCTCCCCTAGTTTATGCAACGGGGAAGTAAATGTTTAGCTGCCTATCAACTATTTATTGAGAATGACAGTTCTTTTTATAAGAAAATAATGCGTTTAGCGCCCCTACACCGCGTTATTAGATATAAACAAGGATTAAAGGACGAAAATTTGAAGAGATTTTGATTACTTTTAGGGTAGGAATAGTTTAGAAATATTTATTATTTTGTGCGGAAAAAAATAGTGCCTTTTCAATTAAAACAGGCGTTGTATTAACTTTAAATATAAACAGTCTTAACTAGACGAAAGGGAACGGAAACTAAAACTTACAGCGCTTGTGTTTGCAGAATATTAATATTCTATTGTTGGCTTGAAAACGGCTGGGAACATTTATGGAACGATCATTCTGTCGTTTTATGACTCTTTCCCGTTTCATAATTTTGATTTGACCGAAGAAGAGATACGTTGTATTGTTTACTTAATTTTTATGTATCTAAGTAATTTTGTTTAAAGATGGGCGTTTTCCAAAAAGAGTGTACAACTGTTAAAGACAAAAAATTAAGCAAATTTAACTTTTCCGTTGCGTCACGAAAATTAGTCATACCATAGGTAATTTTCGTGACGCAACGGAAAAGTTAATTTTTCTTATTTTTTGTCCTTAAGCAATGTACACTTTTTTTGGAAAACGCCCTGGTACAAAAAGGTCATCTATAAATTGTACAGTACAGTACAAAATCTTATTAATATTTAATTTCGGTTCATTTAATTCGGTTACTCCCATCCAGGGTGTATTTGCCACGTATAAGGAATAATTATTATATCCATTATTATTTTAGAAAAAGTATTCAATGACTCATTGATTAATAAAGATTATGGGCCGTATATATTAATCGACCTGGATAAGATGCCCGCGCCCGTCTCAAGAGACCGGAGGGCCTATTGCGTAACGCATTCGCAATCGCAATTGTTTTCATTTTGAAAATCGAAGGCTTGTCTGTATACAATATGAAAAAAAATGTTCCGCTTTGAAGTCAATTGAGATTGCGAGTGCGGCAATAGCGACGCCGATGTGACAGTTTTCTTTGACATGATGTTTACTTTGACTTAAGTAGCTTTATCAGTTTATTTTCTACACAATAGTTAGTGTGCAAAAAGTTCAGTAAATCTGTATGAATTAAGGACACCTTGCCTTTTTTGGATATGTTCCTCAAGTTTGTAACAAATCCAAATTTTCAACCTTGGGGTGCAGTTTCGGGCTCTGCCATGTCCATCAAGCGTTAGAACACATCCAGAAATGTCGGATACTCGACCTTTTCCAAGGTGAAATGTATTTATAGTTTTACTGAACTTTGAATGTAAAGAGCGGGCTATTATGTTTTAATGATTAATGTTGTAATTATGTTAAACAAAATGTAATTCCTATTTGTTAATCTTAGCATCACCAAGGAAACGTGTTCTACAAAAATAACACCCGCTTTAAAGTACATTTATTTCAATCTCAAGAGCTTCGCCGCCATTAATTTCCCTCAGGCAGTATTACAAAACCTCCACTTTCAAAGGTTTACTACAAAAATTCTTACATGAAAAATATTGTTAACTCCGTCTTTGATTCATAATGGAAAAGAAGTTTTTTATCTAAACATTGAGATTAAAGGCGCTCGTTTGCGAGCTTTGAAGTCGTCTGAGGTCGGAAAATGATAAATTGCTGGTGGTTAAATGTGGCTGACACTTTTCCACACTATGACCTTTCGTTGGTTCCTTTATTACGCTAGTCGAATGAGTTACGATGACAAATAGGAACGAATATGACTTGCTAATCATATGGAAACCCTAATTGTATGGTTTTATGCGGAGTTAAGTTACTGGATCACATATATTTACCGTCTGTTTCGATTGTTCCAATTTTCATAAGCTAGAAAACATATTTTTTCTGAAACCGCTAAGTTTTCTGGATTATTACAAAACAAAACTTGATAAAACAAAGAACCCAAGTTCCATGTTTTAAAGGTACTTACGAGTATTTATTTTTTGTTTGAAGAGCTAAAGACACCGGAAAAAAAAACTGAAATTTTCGGAAAAATTATATTACTTACTTGGGAAACAAAACTTCGGAATTGCGATAGGATACCATTTTATCAGCAACCATACACGCGCGTAGGTATAGAAATTTTTTAATGACTTAAAAATGTTGTCATCTTACGTCAGAAGAAAATGAAGCAGTATTTCAAAATGGAATAAGTAGGTACTAGGTTATCTATATGACTTATTTAACCTGTTAATAAGATTGCTTTAATGCTTAAATACGCGCCCCACGAATGCCAATGTGCAAGCACAAAAAAAACTAATCGAATCTCATTACTTAATCGATTAATTATCGATGTTGTGAACACTGATCGCATACAATATCGTTACGCCGCCTACCCGTCTTGACTTGAATTGATAATTCACCATTTGCTTTAGTTAAACTCAAATCTAAAAATAATTCAACATCAAAAATGCAAATTTATTATTGTAGTTATAAGGCAAAGTAAACCAACCATGTTCACCAATCTATTCGCTAAATTCCGATGTCATTTCTAAACCACACAAAGCTACAAATTCCAGTGAATAAAATTGAAAAGAAGAAACAAAGTGTATTCTTAGTTTTAAGAAATATAAATGTAGGTACTCACAGCACGACATGTCAGCAATTGCTATTTCTCTCGAATGCACCGATTGTTTGATTTGGAAACTGATAACACGGATATCGCGTCTGACGATAGAACAGCAAGTAAACAAGACGCCTCGGATGATTATGCGTATGTTTCCGTCTCGCTCTAACGTGTATACTCGTAGCATACTACAAGCGATACTGGTCAAACAAGCTTGCACGACTCAAACGTGTGATAAACGCAACTGTGCCGTGAAAGAGAAAATGTTTGTGGCTTGGACACGGCAGACGTGTCACTGGCACTGAAAATATTAAAACATTTGGTGATATAATTATGTAGAAGATACCACACAGTTAATCCAGATTTCAGCAATGATATTTTATAAAATATCTTGTTAAAGAAATGTGTTTTAGAAGTTGTTTGAAATGTTTACAAACAGGCACGATTTTTCTTTTTCAAAGATTGGGTTATTAGAAATTTGTTATTAACAATGTTAGTGTACTACAGACCTCAGGGAACGACGTTTATATATGCAAGCATCGTAGTATCCGTCTGACAACTGCTATCCATATTGATTTAAACATACCTAGCACTATACATTGAATCTACAGAATATGTTCAAACAATTAATGGTGTTAAACAAAGATAATTTAGCGATTTTTAATGTAATTTATAAGTATAGCAGTGTTAAATCCGGTAACATTTCAATGACGTCAAAAGAGAACATAAATTTATAGCTTTGCAAAACAAAGTTCGGAATGTTTAGATAAAGTAATGGCGTTGTTCGGTATAAAATTAGCAATATGATCCAATTTTTACCAAAAGCTTCCTGCTCACAATGTTTTTTTTGGTTTCACCTGTGATTACATCAAATTCTTTCCTGCAAGCTATAAATCTATTTGCACAATTCACACCTGTAATAAAATACACTTTCAATCTAGCCTAGAAACACATTGAGCAGTAATCTAATTCAGCCGGTGTAGCGTCGTTAAAACTCGTGGAAGGCCAAGATATAGTAGCATTATAGGTTCAAGAAAATTGTAGCTTCAAGTCATAAGATAGACATATGGTACATACGTGCTTCGGAAGAAAACGACCGTTGAGCGCTTGCCGTAACCGCACACAGAGAGTACATACCGAACACGGTTATTGTCAGTGTCTGAAGTCTTTAACACAACTTTAGTAAGTACAAATATTCTAACGGTAACTTATATGTTAATGTTGACTAGTTTATGCGATGTCTCCTAACTTAAGAAAACTTTTCTCCTGCCCACTTTGCGGCCGTGCGCTCCCGCATGACTGTCCTGCATTATCCTCCGCAAACTCGAATGCTGGTGAAACTCGTGTCGAATAGAAATATGTCTACTGATATTTTTAAACAGAATATGCCACAGCGCTTTATCCTTGTTCTTCCACAATAAATCTGCAGTTCTTTCCTTAATACTACGCATATTTTCCTCCAGTCTCCTAGCTTTTATTTCCATTTGTATGAGCGAACGGGTCGTATTTGTCAGAAGGCGGTACAGGTATTCTTTTCTCCTCGTTTTCCCTGGTTCCGGGGCGGTTGCATTTGTCTGCAAATCGTACTCGTTGTCTGCGTCGTCGTGGATTATGAGTTGTAATTGCTTGGTTTTGTTGCGGAGTAGAATGCCGGCGAGCAGGACGGCCAGGGCGAAACTCAGTAGCATAAGGAGCTTCGCGTGGTTGTAGAGTGGCTTGGTTATAAAATTCATGACAGTGTGTTGATCGCGGTCATAGTTCAGAGATCACGTCGCGTCGGGCCGCATGTCGCCGAAGCAAGCAACAAGTCTGTGGTGGGAGCGAGCGGCGCCCTCTCGCGGCTCGCGCGTAAACGGCACTGCCGCGAGTGAAAACACGCCGTTGCGTCTCTCCCCACGAATTTCCCCGATGACTTTTCCTTCGGGATGTGAGAATGTGTTTTGTTTGGATGCGACGGTACTTTTGAATGTCAAATTGCGATGAGATGTTTGTACTTATTGAGTGCTGTGAATAATATAATCACTGAACTAACGGATGTTACAGACTATGATTTTAGAACAAACATGCTCATGGCAATCGTAATTGTTTGTTGGATACGTACTTTACTACTTCAGTTTGTTTTTTCAATATAAATTTATAAATGTCCATGTAGCAGCACATAAAATGTAATTTTTTTAATAATTTGGCAGAGGCATTAAATGAATTTAATTGCGTATAAAGCTGTACGTGCGAATTAATTGTATGATTTTAACTTATTTCTTTTCATACGACGTGTTGGAAATCCCTTACGACTAAAATGAAAGCGTGCAAGTAGCGTAGGTACAAGTGCTAAAATGAATAAAGTTCGAATGTCTACTTTTCGGAGCTCGATGTTATCAGGTGCGTAAGTCGAGAAGGGGGTTCGCGTCGTCTCCCGACCCGATAGTTGCCGGTTATTATCACTGTGCACTGGTGACTGATTTTGAATAAAAAACCATTTTAGTTAGGTTATACAATAACTAAGCATTTTGAGCTTAATTTCAAGAAGTGGCGGGAGGACAAAGTAGAAGAGTCTAGAAAATAACAGCGCCTATTGCAATCGCAACATCATCTAAACGGTGTTGCAAGTATTAAAAATAGGCGCATATGAACAATGCCGCATTTTTAATGGCGCGGCGCCTTAAAATATTAACAGGTTACCTTATCTTTTCTTATTGGTGGGGTCCTTACGGATATACTTAAACCGTATGGGATCTACTCTGTAATTTAATTGCCGGCTTTTTATTTATGCTTTCTATTCGTAAATAACGGATGCTGCTTTTTTGCATACATACCTACTTTTACCATGATTTCATTTAACTACGTTCGAAAAGTAAAAAGTTTAACAATTAAATACATTGCGTAATTGTATCAGGCATATAGGCATAACAATCATTATGTTACTGTTATATATTTTTAAATTGATATCTTCTGACTTAATCGAACATTGCGTTTTATTTGTGCATTTTAATTGTTATAACTTTGATTGTTATAGGTACCTACATGAAACAAATCGAAATTATATGGTACTCGTGTTATGCAAGTTAAACATTTGTAAGTACCTACATTTGTTGTTATGGAAATCATTATTCATCCGTAAATAAGTATTATCTATAAGTAAATCAGTATTAACAACTAATGAAACAAAGCAACGATCTTCGCGAGATGGTCTACAGTAGTTGGTGGTAGTTGGTTGATGGCGGACAGAAACCGGCCGAGGATAAAAACTTAAAATACCTCAGAAAGAAGCTCAGTGGCGTGCTTGTGGTGAAATGAGGGCTACTTGTAAGTTCGACAATAAATACTGCTACAAGCTACGAGTTAAAAAGATGATAAAATAAATAATTTGAGTCAGCTAACATCGAATATACCAGATCCAGTCTTTGTGGACGAAATTAATAACATGCGCCAAAATCATGCTACAATTAAAATAAGGCATGACAAACTAATTTGCGATTGGATGATTTTTGTAGCTTACTTCGTACTTCATCAGAAAATAAAAGATGGCTTAAAATATAATTTTATCAAACTAATCGACCCTCCGACAGTTCGCCTCATTGGTTCTGTTGTCTCAGGCCAGCTGCTAAAGTGCGATAAGGGACCCTTTTTAAGTTTCTTCCCTTAAATTGACTTTTGGCTCCAAAAGGCCCATATAATATTTATCAACAGCGTACTGTTAAAGCCCTTAAATGTAAAAAACAGTATCAAAACAAATAAACATCGAGATTCAAATAGTGTATTATAATTTATGAAGCAAGTTCAAATGCCATTACACAATAGAAAAGATACTTGAAGAAAAGAAACAACAAAACAATCATACTCATAATACGTGTAGAGACGAACTATCAAGTTGTTTTTGCTTACCATTACAAAAACAAGATAAAACATTCAACGATAACTATGCGCAAACTGTTAATTGCGTTTGATTTGTTTTAATTAAACCATCGTCGTTAAAAATGCCTATACGAAAGCGGAAAGTCGTTACCGGTGCGATTAGTCCTCGCAAGGAGGGTGCTGTAATCGAGTATGTTTTGTCAATTAGGCCTCCTCTCAGGGGGCGCTAAATTCCCATTTGCTTTGGAGTTGTCTGTGTGATTATCCTTTTAGAAAGGGGCGGTTGGAATTTATAGTTTTCCGGGTAACTCCATTAGGGTGATCGATACAGAGGTACATTACGGATGCTTTTAGCGAGAGCTGTGTACTGAAACAAAGCTCGTTTTATACCTAAAAGAGCACAGGGCGTTTGGAAATGGGGGTGAAATATTACTGTGGCGGAACGCTGGATTTTCCAGTAAAAATAAGTCTTGCAAACTCGCTGCTAAAAGCTTTACCTAATTATGCTGTGATTCAGCTTCATTCAGATATTTCAATGTTGCATTTCGAACAGATAACAACATCGAAAAATAAAACTTTTATCCACTCAAGTCCTACAGACAGTAACGGCGTCAGCTTTAACATTTTTCCAACAAAGTTCCCAACAAGGAAACAAGACACAATTTACGTGGACCCTTTTCTACAAGCTTCAGAAAACCGGGAAGTTCAAAGTCCCGCACTCAAGACCCGAACGGGAATAAATCATACCTCCGTCAAATTTGTAACGCGGCCGAAAAGGCGAAGTCGCGGACAAATATGCTTAGTATTATCTTCTGGTGTAAACATTCTAAAATTATAGTTAGATTTTGTTAATTTAATGAAAAATTCATGCCTACTTTAATTTCTCGATGGTTGACTGGTTTTATTTCGAAAATTTGCAATGCGTCACAACGTATTATAATGCTAACTAGCTGCATTAACTATTGAGCCAACATGAAGCAAAATTATGTTTTCGCAGCGTTCATTCATCCAAATGTTATTTGCGCGATGACAGTATTATTGTTTGCCGTCGTATAAATAACCTAAGTTATCTTTAAGTACTTGCATTTAATACGAATGCGTAAATGGTTAGCGCCTTAACATCTAAATTAATTCTGGTACAAAGATTAGTTTGATAGCCTGGAGTCGGACGTAATTGATTTACCCAAAAAAAAAATTGGTCAAGAAGCCACTTGAAGTTTAAAGCACAAATTAAGAAAAAAGTATATCAGTTCTTTTACTGGTTCAATGTCATACCTAACTTTGACTTTATTATTTGGCATTTTACACTCTTGAGTCTCGAAAAGGCGGTTTCAGAATCAGCCAGGTAGAATTTATACGTAGCGCCAGATGGGACCAACTTTGCACTCCGAGTTTGGTCCCAACGGACGTAATGACCGAAGTTTCGTGTTTTTCTTGTCGCCGCTTGCTTTACAACGATTTACCACTAGCCTAGCGAGTCTCTTGCTGACAGGGAGTTGAGTTAAAGTAACTATCGTGTATTTTACTTAAGGTAAGGTACTTTTTAAATAAAAAAAGGCTCGGTAGGTTTGTTTTCTGATAAAAATAGACGAAGTTCAATCTTGTTTTCATTACCACTTAACCTAAATGAGCCTTTTCAAGCGAAATGAGGTTGTAGATTATCCAATCGCCGCCAAGACCTTTTGCATTTTAAGTAGGTATTCATTGTATAATCACGTTCATACAGAAAATAATAATAAAAAGCAAGCTTAACTCGACTGAATTTTTTGATAATGTCGTCAACATAAGTTATAAAACACCCTCTAATTATAGCCTATGTCACTGCCACGACCAAGACGAATCTAATGACTCGTCAGTTGTTAAAATCCATCTAGCCGTTTAAGTCGCAGAGCATGCCAAAGAAATAGGCATACTACATACATACATACATTTGAAAAACATAACCCTCCATCTGACGCAGTCGGGTAATAAAAGGGTTCATTACTTTTGATTTGATTGGGAAATATGGCAGCAAATATGTACAAAGAACAGCCTATAAATGAGCTCACGCTAGCCAAGCTATAGATGGTTATAGTGTTACTGTAAAGTGGATTTGAGAAACTTTACCAAAAGCACTAAGTAAAGAAAACTTTAGTTTGAGTGTTGTACCGCACCAGGGTTAATTTAGGAAGTTGCTGATAGAGTTATTGAAAAGTTTGCTGGACGTAACAAGAGGGGTCAGAATCTAATATATCTCTCAAGCAACCCGACTTTCTTTACTTAAACTTTCATTCCTAAGTTCTAATCAATCCGTGTACATACATATGTAGGTATATGTAGACGGAAAAAGAAGAGAAAGCGTAATATTTTAGTCGCAGTTTGGTAAATGGTTATGTTTGGCATTGGGAGATGAATGAGAGTCTGATATGTGTGAAGTGCAAAACAATGAAGTGAATACTGAAATAACGGCTGATATGGGATGTTTTGAAGAAAAAGACCGCCTGCGCTAACACTAGGTATAATATGATAAGGATGATGATGACGATAATGATGATGAAGATGATAATGATGATGAAGATGATAATGATGATGATAATGATGATAAGAGATAGATGATAAAAGACATTGAATTAACATGTTGAGACCTACTACGATGGGGACTTGTTTTACGCCTTTGGTAAACATTTGGCAATCAACGAGTTTTCGTATTAGCTACAGGACTAAATGTTTGAAGCGACAGACTTAACCTATTGCATTTTACTACGTTCTCAGACCTTTAAATTTGTAAGTTATGCGTCTAATCTAATAATAAATTTCGATACCTACTAAACTGAAAATGATCGGAACGCTTCGTTTTACACAGAGAACTTCAGGAGAACCACGCAGTTTGCACTAAGACCTATATTTAACTGTAAATAGGTACCCTACGCTTAAATTACCTAGGCACTTCACCAGAATTCACCCCGTCATGTTGCCGTCATTAATTATAGAAGTAACATGTTTATTTTAATGGAGTACAGCAGTTCCTGTAATTACTGACGTTCAAATGAAACAGCACAGGAATGAGTGACTGGTGCAAATATAATAACAATGCAGCAATCCGAACCCACTCCGCCCTTAAATTCCGTGACGAGTGCAATGGGGGAGTAATCCGGTGCAGTACATTGCGGGTAAGGACGCTTTTGTTTGGTGAAACACAATGAAGGGAAATTGAAGCAGACTGGCAACAGATTATGTAGCTATCGACAGGATATTCTTCATAGCTGCCGCGTTGTTCATTGTATTCTACTTTATAAAATAATGTTGTTCTGAGAATTATTTGCAAATTGACCCGTTATTTTCGTTTTACCTGTGAAGATCATTTAACCTCAGTTCTCTATGTGCGTCATTAGTGAGCGTCCAATCTTATACAAAATCATTAGATTGCACTCATATTAAAGATACAGTTTACTCCTAATTTACATCAAAACACAAACTTGCTTAGCTATGCAGTGCCTATAGTCAGTGCCTCTTGACTTGATAACACACTTCTCCGATTAGTCGCCAATTTGGGACTCATAGTCGACCACTGGACATTTACCGCAAATTGTGAGCCATATGAGAACACGACCTCGACTGCCGAATAGATCTCCTACCGAGTAACTCCGATCTTGTCGATTACTTCCTACTGGAAAGTATTATTGAATCATTTAAATATACCAACCTTAACATATTTATTGTTCTATTTATTACAGAGCAGCGCTAATATCAGTGTAGTTTTATAATGTCCTCATTTCTCTGTAACCTCTAACCTGTTTGTACCTCATGACAGCAGCAATCATTGTTTTTATTCGACTCATTTAAACTATCTTTTGTATACTCCTTTATCTCTTCTTCTTTCCATTTACGAGTATATTCTCTTCTGTAATCAAAGCTAGCTATTTAAAGCTAAGGTGAATAGGCATCTTCTGGGTGAGCACGCTTCATCGTCGACAAAATCTTTGTCCTCCAAGGGTTAGAATTCGTCAAAAGCATACACATTATCAAAGGAGTAGGTGGGCGTTTTCACTAAAAAGTGTACCCAATTAAGGACTGATATCAAGGAACTTTAACTTTGTCAGTTTTGTGACGAAAATTAGCTATATATTGACGGCCGCATTGTATGGCTAATTTTCGTCACAAAACTGACAAAGTTAAAGTTCCTTAATATCAGTCCTTAATTGGGTACACTTTTTAGTGAAAACGCCCAGGTATATCTTTTTTAAATTAAATCATTTAGGTAAACGAGAATTTTGAAAGCAATGTACAGCAAACATTGGTACGTTTTAGGATTGCTTACTTATTAGCCTGCAATCGCATGATTCGCATGGTAAAGCGCCTCGGGCGAGGGGACAATAACCCCTTCAGTGAATCAATGAAATGGATGTGTCATCCATGTAAACTGCTTCTAGATTATCAGTTAATATAAAACTTTGATCAAGCTTTATATTTTAAGTTATAAACGGATTTAAAATAACCTAATACCAGAGGTATATAAATCATATTAAATGAGATAAAATGCCAAACCCAGGCCACGAAATTTTTAGCAAATAATTTTAACAGAATAAAACCTTTTTTCATTACAAATTGGCCAAGGATTTTTCCATCTCGGAGTCTAGATTCCAGAAAATACACCGAAAGTAAAGCTGACGTAAACAATTTGATGCCCCGCTTCAATCTACGTAGATGATCGTTATGAACAGTCAATGGACTATAATGAAATTCCCAGCCACGTCAGGTATCACAGATTGCGTCCAATATGCCCTGTAGGAGTGTACCAAGCATACATCTATTCCATATAGTGCAAAAACACCAGAATACGAAGACACTCCCTATTCTGCAACATTCCCCTGTTGTCTACGCGCGTTAGGAATTTCAGGAGGGATGGGGGAGCTCTTGGTGATCTGGTAGCGTATCATCGTGTATTGCATGCAATTTCTTGCGCCTGCAGGCAACGAAATGACATGCGGGATGCTTCGTGCTATATCGATGCCAATAATGGTAGGTCCCTAGGCGCCCGCGACGAATGAAGAATGAATGAAATATTGTTTTATAAAACGTACAAGTTGCCTTGACAACATAGCAACACACACAACCAGACGTAGCGTAACACAATAGATCTGGCGGTTTCATATTTAAAATCTTTTTTTGTTATTAGTGTACAAAGTTTATTCTATTTGTGTGTATACGTGTACATTTATTTCCGACTGTTAGCTATTAACTAAATTCTACTTTTTTTATGGACACATCAAACAGAAAAGGAAAGAGCAAAAACACTTTATTTTAAAACAACTCGCCTGGAATGAGATATTTGCTCCGAAAGTTTTTAAAAAATGTAGCTCGTCTCTCGAAAGTTAGGAAAACCCATGAAACTTTTGGATGAACCGACTGAACTCAATCCTCGCTGGACTCTCTTACTTAATATATAACTACGTGAGGTGGCTGAAAAGTGATCTAACTCTGAAACAAAAACGACTTATTGCAAGCACTTGAGGCAAGTTTACTTCATTATTTGATGTACATCCATGATAGTTTGTTACATTCATTAAAAACTGAGTTTAACCCATAAAAGGTTTAAATTTAAGTTTTTCGTGAAAATAGTCATTAACCATTTACAGATTTATTTCGTCACAATTGAAATAAAATTCCCTTCACACGCCTCATTTCTAAAAACTCCTTATAGCATTTTACAGATCTTTACTTGACAAACGCAGTCAACAATCTGGGACTCATCTTTATCTTGTACGTGAATTATTTTTATGACCCATTATTCACATCCATAAATCTAGCTATCTTCAACTGCTTCACTTCTCGATTTTCAAAAATTATCTTTCTTACATTGCTTACTCTTTCATCGGTGTCAGGAAAAAGTAGTTGTCCACTACGAGGGTCATCCTCCAGGCATTTGGACCAAAACTTTTAAGTAAACTCGGGGGGGACCGATGCACCAAACACAGATAATATAATGCTGTTCAACCTGTAAGGATGTATTTGCTCATTTTGTAAACAGCTTTGATACACTCTGCTTAATTTTAATCATTTTTTATCTTTTTCTTTTGACGTGTTGAGAATATTGAAGCCCGAGAAGCATACGTGATGCAAGAAATGAGAATACGAGTTTATAGTGGCTAGTATTATGTTTACTTTTTTTTATAGGCTATGGAGATTATTTTTCAGCCACCTTTCGTACAATGGAGTAAAATATCTACAACTTTACGGCACATTAAAATATAGCGACCACAAGTTTTTAGGATCCTGCGTAACGTAACGGAAGCAAATCTTTCACTAATATTATGATAACAGATGAAGTAATTAAAACTTAAACCATACTTCATCATCATGATTTCAGCTCACATCCACCCACTGCAGGGTAAAGACACTATTATTTTCACGCAATTTTGCCTGGTCTCGTGCTGACGCCATCCATCCTTTCCCAACTGTCTGCCAAATGTTATCAGACCAACGAGCTGATGGTCTACCTTCCGATGTGTGACTTAATCTTGGCCACCACATAGTACGGTCACGAGCGTTAGCTTGGGACCCATTTCAAGAAAAATATGCTCGAAGACGTCAATGGCATCAGAGATGTCAAGTCATTTGTAACTTTTAGGAAACTCAACCTTATTGTTGTAGAATGTCAGATTGACTTTGGACCTAAGGTGGGTATCAAGTTAAATCTCGTGACTGTACGTGTTTTGAAAAAGTTTTTTTTTTTAATTACTTTGCTCAGAGGGGTTATTATGATATAACGATGCAGTTCATTTTACGGTGAGTGTAAGGGACAGAGCTATGGCAGTTATATAGCTCTGGGGGGTTATTATGACATAACTATGCAGTTCATTTTACGGTGAGTGTAAGGGACAGAGCTATGGCAGTTATATAGCTCTGTCCTTTTCTCTCAGCGTAAACAGAATTGCATAACTATGTCATAATAACCCCCCTGATATGATATTATTAAAGCAGAAAATTAAGCCAATTATCAATTCAGGGACTGTTCATTAAAATATATACCTAAGTACTTTAAAATTTTACATACATATACGTGAACAGCATATTATTATGGCTTTTTATACTTGCTTTTCTTCTTCGAGTATTACGTATTTATGTGCCAATATGTAAACTCTTTATTACACATTAAAACAGATGTGTATAAAGCCAAACTTACCCTTTCAAGGTGTTTTTTAGTCAACCTCTTTATTATTCGTTTTACAGATTAGTCTTATTAAATCCCATGTAACTTATGTTATAAGTTACTCTTCCAACAGAACCACTAAATACATAATTAAGTATGAGGAGAATCGATGGGTTAGGTAGTTTAACGGTTTTGGAAGGTGAAGTATAAAACTAACCTTAATCCATTTGAAAGCTTTTGTTTTGTTGCGGATCTGCTTAAAGTCTTAAGTAAGTTGGGGCATTTGAGATGTGTTGATCATCAATTTGACTCTGATATATATATATATATATATATATATATATATATATATATATATATATATTCACGTTGACTTTGACATCACTGTTAATACATACATACATTAAATCACGCCTGTTTCCCAGAGGGGTAGGCAGAGACCACTTATTTCCATTTGCTACGATCTTGACAGATTTCTGTCGCTTCTTCCACATTCATACATCGAGTCATGCACGCATGTCGGTTTCGGGTACTTAAGATTCGTCCCTTTTCCAGTATTTCTCCGATTTGACTCGAAAAAGTACGCCTAGGGCGGCCCCTTCCGACCCGTCCACTCACTTTCGATCTGTATATCTCTTTACTGTTAATTTAAGCCATAATAATAGGTATACATAAAATATTGAGGTCAGATTCGACCAAACGAGAGCCAAGTACAATCTAAAATTACTTCTACTATATTAATTCAAATTAAGTTCTTGGTATATTTTGGTCAAATTAGGCCTAAACACAATTACAGCGTAATTTAATTAAGTCAGGCCCTGTTTCCAACGTTCTAATTAAATACCTACCTTGGCTGACTAATTCATTGACAAATACATTAATAACAATTAATGACAAAGCTAAAATAAATAACGTCTGTTGCTCTTATCAACAAATCATACAGATCAGAACCAGAGCCTAGCACTTGTACTTTAAATGTCATGTATTTGGTAAATTCTATTAGTGTTGTACTTATTTGGTTTATTAATTATTTCTCAATAGCTCAAAGGTTAACTGGAAGAGATCCCTTAAAGAGATAAGTAAGCCTTTTTTACATCCCTCTTTTGTTTGTTCAATAAAGTGTTTACATACACATACCTACATACAATCTGACGTTAAATATTTTTCTTCACGATGCGGTTAGACGAGTTGGTAATGACCCTGCTTACAATGCTAGCGGTTGTACATGAATAAAAATGTGTGATAAGTGCTGGTATCTGCTGTACCTTGGAATTTTTTTAATGTACTTAAATAAGTAGGTATTTGTATCTACATACATACATACATACATAAACTCACGCCTTTATTCCCAGAGAGGGGTAGGCAGAGCTACAGAATTACCAACAACTCTAAAAACTTGTTGATAATTCTCTAACCACATTTTGCACACTTAGGCTAAGATGTTTACCAGTGTATTAGTGACAGGTTGCAAGCCCATCGCCTAACAGTACTAATACGCCTTTATTCCCTTAGCCATCTCTTACGACATCCACGGGAAGACATGGAGTGGCACTATTCTAACCCGGCAACCACACGGTTTTGAGCATGGAGGATACATATAAGTACATTTATCGTTTTACAATGATGAAATCATAGCACCCCTGTAAGAGGACCTGACGTCATCAAGAAGGCGGTGGGCGGCAGCATGCAATGGGCAACCTATTCGGCGTACAGTCAGCATTAAAAGTAGCTAAGCAGAATAACATGCTCAAAATGATTTATTCGTATAACGTATTCTCTTGACAATAAAGTCGAGTGCAGATCATTTTGACCTCTTCAGTTGCTTAGCTACTTGTACTGCTGACTGTACGTACAAACGCATAGATTGGCAAAACATAACATGTCGCGTTCTTCGGCGGTACCTATGGGGCTAGACAAGTTGCCATCGTTCACGAACGCTAGCGTTAGGTGATCACTGGCGACATGAGTTGTCATTGAAAAGTGTATGGGAATGACGTAAGTCACGTGATATATCACTCGTTACAACTGACATGCTGAAAACTGATTGTCTAGCCTATTTAATTTTGACAGCGCCAAGTGACAGGTGATCTCCAAAGTGATCGCCTAACGCTAGCGTTCGTGAAGGATGGCAACTTGTCTAGCCCCACTGGATAGAAGAAAAGTACCAATTGTAAAAATTTTGCAAGTACATACTAAGTTGTGAATGTCACTGTCATTACCATCCGTGCCATTTGAAGTACAGTTTGAAGTTAATAGGACAATGCACTAAAGTGCTTAATATTTTTTGTCGGGGTGCTACTGTACGTATGAAATAATTCGTTTCAGAACGTTTAAATCTAAAACACCGCGGGTATCCTATCCTAAAGGGTAGCATCACTTTTCATTTAGTGTAGCTTACGAGTATATACCAAAAAGTTGAGTTTATTCTCGTAATAAATTAACTTATAAACTTTACCTTCTGACATGGGTTGTTTTCAGGTTGTAATATAACATTTAAATTATTACGGTTTGTTTTGAACAACCCTTAATATAATTATTTATATCTTCTTTATTACTGTATCATTAGGGTACTTTTCACAGGGATTGTTAAACATTTTATGGGTATTAACTACTGTATTTTTATCGTTGTCTAGTACCCAGCCTAGAGCTTAGTTTGGGTCTAGGTCAATTTGTGCGAGATTGTCCCCCGATATGTATATATTTATAGGTATAATAAACTATCGCTACAACCATAGAAGCATCGAGAACTGTGGCTAATTAGGGTGAAGCCAAATCAGCGTAATGTTATGAGTAAGAGTCACATTTTTCGGTGGCGTAATCTCTGCTGCATTGGGTTTCATACAAAAGTCCTGTTTGGTACAAAAGGTGAAGCATCATTTTTCTTATAGGACTTTTGCATGCAGCAAAAATTACGCGACTGCAACTCGAACGATTACGTTCATTTGGCTTCACGCTTAAATTCAAATTCAAATTCATTGATCCACCACACAACTTAAAAGTATTGGTCCATTACTTAAAGAACGTACCTAAGTAAGTATTCAGCAGCAATAAAATGTTTAAAAGCCAGTCACTAATTGACTCTTAACCTAATTACACAGTAATATTAAAGTAACTGGCCAATAATGACAGTGAAAAGAAAAATCAAAACATTTTCGACCTAATTTTATACAGCTTGAGTAAATCGATTTGCTACACAAGTAGGTCGTAGAATCATGTTCCCTAACGCGGAATGAAATCACGTCACTTCGATATGAGATTTCTATGTCTCGTCGCGAGGAAAATATTGGATATGTGCAATTTTTACCGTGTTCCGTGCCGTGCTACCCTGCATTTACTTATGGGATACGAATAAAAAAGTTGAAAACTGGAGAGTATATTTTTCATACGTAACGAGCCCATCAGGTAACCCGCATTATCTGATGGGAAATAATCACCACCGCATTTGAAAACCAGCAACTCAAGAAGAGTTGCTGGTCCGTTGTCAATTAGTTGTAAGGCTAATAATGCTGGGAACAAATCATCGAACTCATCTACCAGCTGCGGCTTCCTGTCGCGGCTTGCTGGTGTCTAAACAGTACATATACACCAGATAAACGGTGCAAATTTTTGGTTATATAGACATGACCATACATAGTCCTTCAGCATAGATACGTATACGACGCTTGTGGGGGAACCACTTTTCTCGTCGCGAGAACAGTCTGCATCACCCGATAAAGTCATGGTGCGAAAATATAATGTGCCTCTTCACAACTCTCTCAATCTCAATCAACTCTCAATACCAAAATTAAAATATATAATATCATCTTATGTACCTGAAATTTAGTGAAATAAAGTAATTTAAATTTGAATTTGCGCGCTGGACTGAATTCCTTCTGCCGGGTCTGTCCATTGCGGACAGTGTGCATGAGGTTCGGACGACACCGTGCCGTTTGTAAAATGACGTGAAATACTGAAAACTAACGACCGTGTACGTAGTTGGGCAGGCAGTCAACCGCGGCTTAGATCATGTCTGAGGATGACGTCTAAACGATCGTGCACACTCATCAGGCTCCCGTGGCTGATGGACGCGTCCGATCATTTGTTCCTCTCGTGAGCCTTTGAGCCTTAAGCTGCTACCTATGACCCTCCCGTATTACGAAAATTTTAGTATTTCTGATGACAAATAACATTTACTTTTGAGATATTCTTTTAAGTCACTCGCTAAACTTTGTAGAATTACTATTCGATTTATGTATGTATGTACCTAAACACTTTATTGTACAAAAGAAAAACCAGAACAATACAATTAATATTATATTATATATTCGATTTATCATTTCTACATCAAAGTAGAAAAAAGTGATCTTATCACTTCAAAAGTTTGTCACTTAAAGAAGAATATTTTAAAAGTGTGCGGTCACAGGATAAAGCCCTCAGCAAGATTTTATTAAGTTAGAGAGAAGATTTATTATAGCCCTTTTTACGGACTTATCCACGAGACCATAAATTCCATTTTGCCTTTACTAAGCGGTTTATCGGGCGTCCAGTCTGCACGCAAATCAAATTAAGGTCCGATTAGGACACTCGAATACGATATATTAACTGAGAAATAATGGATGAGCTTTGGAATATATGTGACTTTAAGCGACCATTTTAAGTATTAACGTCGATTTGTCCACGGAATAGAAAAAACAGTGGAAGAGCTTCGCTACTTATCAGACTTCTTGCCTATACTCATACTATCATAAAAACAACACGCCATCATATATAGGAAATGTTTTTAGTGCGGCTATCGTTTTGACATTCCAACATAGCACAATAAGGCATGTTTCTCGATTTATTTCCTACATTATTCGCACAACTGTCTCGCTAAGCGATCGCGGCAAACTAAGCTAGGTTACGAGGAATTCCGCATAACCATGCCACACGTGACACGCCCTTTTCACACTTATACTGTTTATTCTGTTCTGTGGATTTATCTCATTAACGGTTGAAAATACAAAATAAGTCCCGCGCAAATAATATAAGAAGTAAGTTTTTTACTGTTTTATTCATGTTTTTAGTGCTGGAAGGACCTTGTGTTGTGCAAGGTCCGTCTAGTTCACTACCACCATCTTAACTTTTAACCTGCCGCTAAATAGCAGTGTTCCTATTGCTGTGTTCTGGTTCAGGGATAAGACAACCGGTAAAACAACTAGCATAGAGGCACTCAATCTAAGTCTAAAACCGACTGACAATGTATATGCAGTCTTAAGATTGTCATCCTAGAATTGAAATCTTGAGTCCAGAGTCCACTTATCATCACCGCATGCCTTGTGTGCACGTTCACCTTTAAAAAATACGTGACGTTTACATGGAAGTGAGATTGGTCGACTGTAATGTTATTAAAGTAAAAAATATTGAGTGTGGTGTATGGACATGCCCACCGAAAAGGCCACAGGTAATATTTGCAAAAAATTAACACGTTTATTCTGAATGAAAAAGTTCTTTGGTAAATTTAATTGCCACAGGCGTCACGGAACAAAATGCAAAATATAAACGAAATGCCAGAAATACACGCGGTGTGCTTGGACTGCCAGGAGCGTGAATATACCGGGTGTTCCGAAATGTTCTTTACATTTTCGTAAGTGTAATAATAATAAATAAAACAACATTAAGTAAGAGTCATTACATTTATCCATTACATCCCTTTTAGTTTATTAAAGTAACATAGTATGCTGGTACCTACAATTTTATTATATATTGCGTAAGTATTATCGATCGATTAATAACCATTCCTTAATTAAAAAGCTAAATTACATTTTGTTCTGTGAGATCATGAAAAACTACAAAATTACACACTCTTCTATTTAATGCTATGAGATTACAGTGTTTAAAATTAAAAAATATAACACATCTATACTTAATCATAGGCATGATAACGCAGAAATATCAATATTAGGCAATGTGGAATAGTTCTATTCCACATCAATCATGGTAAATTGGTTCGTTTGCATCTTTTGCAAGTTCTATTGACGGCGACCTTAGTTCAAACTAAAGATTACACCGAGCGTCCAGTGGGGCCCTCATTACCTACTATTATTGTGTATTCTAATAAACTAAAGTACAGTCTTGAAATCGAATAAGTTTTTTATTGTACAAATGAGATTGTTATGGAAATTAATACACAATTTGTAGGGTACATGATGTAACTTAATATTAGCTGATCAGCTCAAGGGATTGCCAGCCCAAGTTGAAAAACTATTCGAGGATGTCAAAAACACGACGTCATAAACGCAAACGTCAATGCAAATGTCATTGTATACGTAGTAAGACCAAGCGCTCTAAGACGCCATAGACGAGTTCAGGAACAATAAATAAACAAAACGCAATACATGTCGCGCGAGTTTAAATAATCGCGTGACAAGGGTTGTGGACAACTGGGAATAGCCTTAACACATAGTCTACATTTCGTCCCGGAAAATTTAAAAGATCACGAGGGATTGACGTAAATCGAAATCTACGCGGACGAAGTCGCGGGCAGAAGCTAGTATCGACATAATCATAGCATGAAAGTTGAAGAATACTATTTTTGAACAAAAGTTAATCTTTAGGAAATTTGTATAATTCAACTTACATTTGACTTTTTACAGAGTTCATATCCAGATCCAACTTGTCAAAGTTTCCGCTAGTGCAGGTAGCGGCGCACCCTTGCTGGCCTCACCTTAAGCTGGACTCCAAGCCTGAGTAAGTCTGAGTGTCAGCACGCGTAAAGAGCTACATCCTGGCCAAATTTCTCTGTACCAAAATCTGACGCATCCAACATGCGTATTTTGAGCACCGGTGTTGATAGTATGCGTTAAAAACGTGACGCATAAAATACGTCGCTAAATTTACGGTACGTCAGCATATTTTGAGCACCGGTTTGTTCCGTTAAGTGATATAAGTAGATACAAGAATCACCAGAAAGCGACGCTGATGACACGGTTAGCCTAGTTGGTCCTCTGCCTACAAAGCTAGCAGCCCCGGATTCGATCCTCGTTAAGGGCAAATATTTGTAATTAATTGATTTTCAAGTTAGGTAATCTGGAAACAAGGACAGTTATTAACATAGGCACAACTATTGACATCCTTGTTTGGAATTTAAGACGGCCTATAGTTATGTATAATTATCTGTATAAGTCTTTGTAATAGTTTGGTAACAAAATCACTGCCAAATTGGGATTGACCAAAAAAAATACTCACGGTTTTTACTTTCTAATTCGAAAGAATAGGAAATTTTAAGACACCAATTTCATTAATTTTGTATTTGACCCAGTAGTTTTGTTTAAATATCTTTATTTATTTAGCAGACATTTTATACTAACTATTTCAAACTGTTTTCGCCTAACCCGTAAGATACATCTAGGACGGCTTCAAGCCGAAAACGAAAGTCAAACAAAGGTTAAATATACTTTTGTCAAAATATCCAAAATAGATAATTATTTCAAAAACTTAATAATGCAGAACGGCTTTAAAACCCTATTCCTCGAAATGGTTTTCGAATTGGAGTAATTGTAAAAATATGAACAATTCCAATTGAATACAAAAACAAATCATGGAACTATTTAATGTATTGACTTCATTTGTTCATGTGGTCGATTCTCTAAAGCTGCCACAAATGGATTGAATGGGTAAAATAAACCTAGGTACATGTGTGTTTAGTTCAAATAGGTACTTATTAGGATTGATGTTTAAACTGCATTTAAGAAGACAGGACTTATACAATCAGCAATCACATGTGGTTCCATTTATGGCAGCTCTTGTAAATTGATATGTATGTTAATTACCCAGACATTGTTCATTGTAGTTATTGCACATAGGTAATAAAATGGAAGAAATTAAATCCTTATTCAATCATTTAAGTCTTTTATTTCGGAAGAAACTTATTAGGTATATAAAATTAACTCACTTGAGTACTACATTTGTTGCCATGCAAATGTTATTGGTTTTCATGACAACTTCACGAGTTAATGCTTTAATTAGATTCTAACAAAATGTTATTCAAAATAATAACTATAAGAGCAGTTTTTCAGGTAAGTATATTGAAACACTCCCCATGCAAATCATTGCCATTCTCCCTGCTTGATGCGGCTCCCAAAATGAGCCTCATTATAGTCATTATCCATGGCCCCTGAGTACTCTGGATTGCCTGAAATGTGAAAAAAACAAGCAAACTCAGTAGGTAACTTTTCCAAGCAAAGGAGGATGGAACTTTTATGAACTTGGTTTGTAGTAGATATAGATAGATCTTACTTCTCACTAATATTATATAAATGTGAAAGTTTGGATGTTAGTTACTCATTCACGCCAGAACGACTAAACTAATCTTGAGGCTTGTAACACTTTGAGGTCTAGACCCTATCTAAATATAGCCTTACTAACCTTTTCTTTCGGTAATCCCATTTGTTTACATTCCGTAACAAGTGTCCATATCTGCCTATGAGCATTAGGTACTTCTTCCTTTTAGCATTTGTTTCCAATAATTTAACATGCTTTGATAATCATAACATCGTATTATGACAAGCCGGTAATTTGACATTTCATTTATGTGACGTTTTGTTCTTCGCACTTTGAATCGCAAGACGAACTTTCAACCATGACATTGGTTCTTAATATTTTCTTTCAATCAAGTATGATAAACTAACAAATGTTTATCCCATCATTTGTTTAATTTCCAACTAGCGTAAATTCATACTTTAAATAGATAACCTAATTTAATTTAAATAAAGATTTACTTCTTCAGTCTCTCGATAAATCGTTGTCCGAAATAGAAGGCAATAGTGATTGATTTTAACTTCTGAGTACATAATAAAATACAATAAACTCATTTAACCATTTTATTAATAATAAAGTCATCTCATTTGATATGTAAGAAATATTGGATAAATCTTGTGACACTATAGTTTTGTTTCTGTTTACTTCTAAATGTAAATAAACAGATCCGTTCGGAAGTCAATGACCCAGCATCTTTCAACACCTTTTCCGTGACCTCTAGCGGGATCGAATCATCATGATGTAAGGACATAGTAAAATTTCCTCCGATTCACCGATCGCGCCATCCGGCCCTGCCCATGGCAGACGTTGTCTAACTCAACTTCTTTCTTCTACAATGGATTAAGTAAATCCAAAATATCAATGTATGATGTTCAACCATAGTTCCTATTTGGTAAGTGAAACTTTCGCCTAGAACTTTTGCTGCCGCCATTTTGAGGTTGGTGCGTTCCTTTCCTTCCTTCCTTTCCTTCCGTGTTCGTAACCCGTGCTTACTTATTTTTCAGTGACTCGTATAACAGTCATACCAACATTCCTACATGCATAATTTCCCTTGAGCTTCGCCTCATGCTATATACTGTAAAAGAAACCCACGGCTAGTGGTAAGTTACTTCCTTTTCTTTGGTTTAACCACGTGTTAATTACCGCCTGTTCCTACTGTTATTTAATAGTGAATATTTTGTTCACAGGGTTTTTTTTTTACGTTATTCTTTTTCTTCTCTTCATTTAGTAGTTATGGTCTTGGTGTTTAGTTTTCCACACCAATACCTTTTCACCTCTGGATTTAACCTTCACTTCTTCAAGTGGAGCTTGCAAGTAATTTAAAGAGGTTTCGGACCGTTCTATCCGTTTCTCAAAACATCCTTTCCCAAAACATCCGTTCCAAAATAACAGTTTCCTAAATCCACCATAGGCCAAAAGATCCGTTTCTCATAGCATCAGTATGTCAAAACACCCGGTTGTCATAACATCCGTATGCCAAAAAATCCGACTCTCATGATACCCGTATGCCCAAAAGACCCATTTCTCATGGCATCAGTGTGTCAAAACACCCGGTTGTCATAACATCAAGTCTATTTTAATAATATAGTTGGCATCAGCATATTAATTCAAACGTACCATTTGGGTAGAATACTTATCGGGAAACGGATTATTTAGGAAAAGGTAGTGATGGGAACGGATGTTTTGGGAACGGGTATTTTGGGAAACGGATATCAAGACAAACGTATCTTTTGGCAGAAGAACATTTTGGGAAACATTTATATCGGGAAACGGATTATTTAGGAAAAGGTAGTGATGGGAACAGATGTTTTGGGAACGGGTGTTTTGGGAAACGGATAGAACGGTCCGAAACCTTTAAAGACATTTCGTCACTTCACCTGTCGGCTGAGGTGACTCACGTCACAGCTTCTAACTACATGCATCGTGGAATACCCTGCACTGAAGCAATTTATCCATCTTTCCTGCACGTGCAAGTGTTCAGCTGTTTTCCACCTGCGGAGACAGTGAGCTCGGACTATTCAGTTTATCCAACACTAGCGGTGTCAAACTAAGGAGGTATTTCTCATGAAGATGACAGCGTGAGTACTTTAGCTACTTCTTTAATCTCCGTGTTACCTTATCCAATTTAATTCTAAAAGGATTAACCTTATTTTTAGTCAGTTTGATTATACTGAATCAAGATAAACCTACAAAGTTTAATAAATGTAATTTACTAAAGACTTGGTTTTATTTGAACGATTTCATTTGTTGATGGGATGTAAGTCTGGCGCCCTTAATTACTTAAATTCGACTTACTCCTTCCTGGGTTAAATCTTACTCACACCCTAGTCTCACATGCTCACCAAACCAGCTAACCTGGACTATCACAGTGGCGCCCAACGTGGGGCCTGGAGAGTGATATCGTTCAAGTAAAGTTTTTTTCTTTCTCATAAAATTTTCTATAATACTTAAAGTTATTTCTCGGTAACATTGTTAATTCTACAATACCTACGGACTATATACTCTATGTTTTATCAATTTTTAGGGACTATGGTTACTTACTTTTTAAGAAAAAATTAAAATTAAGTTTTTTCCATACTAAGTGGAACCTAATTATTATTTTGTTGTGGTTTTGGTTGAATGCTTCAACCATATGCTTTTACTGTATTAAGTACTGGTTTAATCTGGTACTTATCTGAAGTTTCAGTTAATCACTTTAATTCACTTTAATTTAATTAATTGAACTTTTACTTACTTAGTCTGATCCTGATCAGAACTTTACTTACAAGTGCTTACATTAATTTGCAAGTATTTCATTTGGACAATTTCAACGATTTGCATTTCAGTTCAAGTCATACTACTTATCTTATAAAGTTTTTTTTTAATTCATTAATTTAAACAAACTTACAACTTAATAATGGATTTTCTTAAAGCTGGTTGTAAAATACTTCACTTACACAAAGATGAGATAACTCACGAACTTACAATTCGTAAACTTAATATCTAAGGGCGGTATCTAAGGACGGCCGTAACGACCAAGAAACTGTCAACTGAGTCCGTGTCATCACTGTCATCATTGCTTCGCGGTCGCATAAAATATATTGTTTGTTTGGTTTGAACTTAGATTTCTTATTAAAAATGTTTCCGCTGAGACTTATACGCTGCTCACAACAGTACGAGCTTATCCAGGCGCCGGCCGACCCAGAGAAATCTCTCGTGCGAGCCTGGAGGCCGCGCACGGGATGCATGAAATGCTGTTCAGGAACATTTTACGTTAAGCAAGGTCTCATTTAGAGTTCTTTGCAGCCTTTTGCGTTCCCTGACTTCGTTGAGGAGATTGAAGGAGGTCCCCCTTGAACTGAAGGTAAGCATCATTTTGATTTTAACATGTATAAATTGGTCGTGCATTACATAAACAATACCTACACTAACGAAGATTGACGAAAGAGATATACAGATCGATAGTGAGTCGACGGGTCGGAAGGGGCCGCCCTAGGCGTACTTTTTCGAGTCAAATCGGTGAAATACTGGAAAAGGCCCGAATCTTAAGTACCCGAAACCGACGTGCGTGCATGACTCGATGTATGAATGTGGAAGAAGCGAAAGAAATTTGTCAAGATCGTAGCAAGTGGAAAGAAGTGGTCTCTGCCTACCCCTCTGGGAAACAGGCGTGATTTAATGTATGTGTATGTATGTACCTACACTGAAACTTTTCAGTCCCATTAAAGATATTTATTACGATTGTTTTAGGTGCTGTGTGCTCTCAGCTTTCTGGCGACAAGGTCGGATCAGAGGATCACGGGGTTTCTAACCAATTAACGCAACGGACCGCTAGTAGGTGCATCCGTCAAGCATCCACCAGGATGCTCTCAACAACGACACAGTCTTGAAGAGGTGGATCGTCTTCCTACAATCGGATGAAGCTAGGTCCCGTATAAGACAAGAGTAAGTTATGGCATATATTTAATGAAAGTATTGGATTTTTCATTCCCTGAATATGTGTAATGTTTTTTATCCACGAGGTCCCGCCCAAGGTTCAAATTAACCGAGGGAACGCTTTTTCTTTTATCGAAAACTTTTTATAAATATAATATACAGGGTGTTTGGCAGAGGGTTGAACAAAAAAAAACAGCAGAGAGGTGGGGCCATATGCTACTCACTTAGCCTTATAAATCTGGCCTAGGCCTCAAGGTTAAGGAAAAAAATTTTTTTTATTAAACTTTCATAAAAATGCTGAAATGCATCACTTAAAGTCAAATAACTTATAAAAATGCGGATGTAAGTATCATTTTTTATTATTATTCTTATCTTGAGTGTTGTTATGTTGAGTTAAAATTAAATATGTGGTGTAAATTACGGTGAAAAAAAAACTGCAGCCCTTTAAAGTTTGTGCAAGATGTAAAAAAATCCTTAATGCTCAACTTTGAATTGTATTAAAAAAAAAACTAAAAGACATCGAGCAGTTCTAATTTCAGGAAAACATCCTCAGTTTGTGCCCTTTCCAACGACATGCTACATGCATACATTTTTATTCAATAACGAGATTTATTTGCTAATTTTGTCTATCCGGAGACTTTTGTCAAAAACTTAATTTTGTAAAATTAACAGGTGCAAAGATGGTAAAAATGAAAAGAGCTAATTAATTCATTCATTTTATTAAAGATGTTCGAACTGCTGCCCACCAGCCCGTATGCATGCCCGGCATCGTTTTCGTATCTCCACTGTGGTAGTGCTCAGCAGCATCTCCTCTCTCATTGTGGAGAAAGCCGTATTGATGCGCTCCACTAAAACTTCCCTATTAGGAATTTCCACGGCGTACACTAACTCCTTGGCCCGTCCCCAGACGTAAAAGTCGAGCGGTGTAAGGTCGGGGGATCGTGGGGGCCACGGAATGGGGCCACCCCGACCAATCCATGAGTTTGGGAAGGCATTATTTAAATGGTCCCTGACAGTTAATCGCCAATGTGCAGGGCAACCGTCTTGTTGAAAAACAATGGGTCTGTCTTCGTCAAACACCTCAGCTAACAATTCCGGCAAATCATCTTGGAGGAATGCCAAGTAATTGTCCCCGTTGAGGTTATCGGGTAAGAAGTGCGGTCCGATTAACCTATTTCCTATAACTCCTGCCCAAACATTCGCACTAAACCTTCGCTGAAAAGCTCGTGGTCTTTTTTGGTGCGGATTTTGCTCTTTCGGCGCCCAGTGGTGTGCATTGTGATAGTTCACGATCCCTTCTCTGTCGAATTTGGACTCGTCCGTCCACAGAATACTCCGCAAAAAATTGCCATCTTCTACATCGGTGTGTAGTAGTAAGCGGCAAAATTGGATACGGTTCCCATAATCCGTTTCCTCTAGACCTGGAACAAACAAAAGGCCATACCGGTAATTTGCAAAATGTGAGAGCGGTAAATTAGTAGTGAAATGCGTCTGATAAATGCGCTGCAATCGAGTTCAGTTGGCTCATATCATTCATTCTTAGTGACATTTAAAATGGCATCAATTGGAAAATTGGAATCATAAGTTGATGGCTCTGTTGTAATAAGAACAGAAGGAGTAAAAGATGATAAAACAAAATGGTACAAAAAAATTACCTTGAACTGGGGTGTAGTGAAAAGCATGCTTTCCATCTGCCCGGAGAACTGACCACACCTTCCAGATGCTTAATCCAAGTATCGCAGCCACATCTCTAATACTCCTGGTAGGATCCTCTTCAAACATTTGAAGAATCTCTACATCAATAGCAACATTATTTTGTATGCCATTTACACGAGGCTCGCGTAAATTTAAATTACCGGTCTCTCGCAAACGCCGGTAAGTATTTCCAAACGTTTGGTGGGTAGGTAAACGTCTATTTGGATACAGCTCTCGATAGATCCTTTGCGCCTCACGCCCGTTGGAGTTAGCGCGTCCATAGGCCAACAATACATCGGCGTACTCTTCGTTGGTAAATGCAGCCATAACAACAATAACCAGTATTAACAAACTTAACGAAGAAACAAACTTAATGGAAAAACAATAAACAGAAAACAAAACAGAACGAACGGAAGCAAACGGTAGCGTAACGGACACGTAAGATCGCAGAGGCAGTTAAGTCTCGACTACAAAGGGATCAGGAGAGATACCATGCCTGCCTAGCAGGTACACGAGTGAAAGAGAAAGTTAGACGTTTTAAGTTCGTAAGAGTGAGACAGCAATTTTACCTACTTTGGGTTTACGGAAGATAAACCGTGTTACTTTAAGTAGTGCGTATGTAGATTTTTTGCGAGTGTTCAGCTAGAGATGGCAATAAATCTCGTTATTGAATAAAAATGTATGCATGTAACATATCGTTGGAAAGGGCACAAACTGAGGATGTTTTCCTGAAATTAGAACTGCTCGATGTCTTTTAGTTTTTTTTTTAATACAATTCAAAGTTGAGCATTAGGGATTTTTTTACATCTTGCACAAACTTTAAAGGGCAGCAGTTTTTTTTTTCACAGTAATTTACACCAAATATCCATTTTAACTCAACATAACAACACTCAAGATAAGAATAATAAAAAAAAATGATACTTACATCCGCATTTTTATAAGTTATTTGACTTTAAGTGATGCATTTCAGCATTTTTATGAAAGTTTAATAAAAAAAAATTTTTTTCTTAACCTTGGGGCCTAGATCAGATTTATAGGGCTAAGTAAGTATCACATGGCCCCACCTCTCTGCTGTTTTTTTTTGTCCAACCCTCTGCCAAACACCCTGTATAGTAGTATGGTTTTCGGAAAAAAATAGTAGTTACTTATATCGAGGTCAAGTATACCTAACCGATATCATACAATTTATTGATAAAATAACTTTTGTGTGTTTAAGGCAACAAAGAAAATCCTTCAGACGGCTGGTTGACGATGCCGGATGTCCATATACTATTATCAACGCAGAATTACACACTCCGGTGTTTCATTTTTACACGGAGCCTGCAGCCTGTATGGAAGGAATATCTCAACTTCCATTCAATGTCTCAAAAGTGTCGCCCTCTAGGTTATACTCGTATTTTGGTGCGGAGCAGTCCTTTTATAATTGGAGCCAAAGCCAGGATGAGACCTACTAATTAGAGGCAGGATTTTACTTAATTGTTTGGTGAAATGAGTTTAAATTACTATTATTTTATTCAGGGATTGTAACCGGTTACAAATAAACCGGTATTTATTTAGGTTAAACCGGTTAATAATTTAGGTTACGTTCGAACGAAATGATTTGGGAGCGTTATTTCGAAGCGCTCCCTAACCGGTTACTCTGTGTTTCGATACGGGATGAATGACCGCTGTCGCGCGTCGAGGCGCTGCTGGTGGCTGCGCTATCAATCTAATACCATAGCAAACCAATCCTGTATCCTTAAACGAGCGGTCATTCACCCCCCACACGGAGGAACCGCTCTCTAACCGGTAAATTGATTTCGTTCCCTGTTTACGCTCCGACATAGAGATACCGGTTAGAGCGGTTCTTGCGAGCGTAACCTTTATTATGGGTTAGGCTCTCAAAGTGCGGCTCTAACCGGTACGGAAAATAAACCGGTTTTCAATCCCTGATTTTATTATGTTTAAAACCTCATCAAAAAAAATGCTATGAATCAAAAAATGATTTATTTCAAGTATTAAACACTCAAAACAATATCGAAGTACATTATTTTAGAAAAGTTTCATTGCTTAGAGATACACTGGTGGCTATACAGTATGTAAACTTACTAAAACCATCTCTTTCAACCAGTTGCTAGGCTGGTTGAGGTAAGTGTTTTACCACATTTTTTGCTAGTGTGTGTCGAAAATTTTTAATTTTATCATTGCATAAAAATTATAACATCTCACCTTTTTCAAAGTCGGTTAACCCTAAAAGTATCATCCCGTGTGTAAGGTTTACGTATCGTTGTTCAGTGCCCATTATAAGACCCGTATGTAATGTTTTCATCGTAACAGATTATTGAACTTGCGTTTAGTGCATTCTTTATTTAAATTTGAAAAAGTGTTAAGATTCAATAATTTATACAGGGTGTCCCATAAATAGCACGTCACAGTGACACCGGAGATTCCCCAGCCTCAGACGAACCGAACCAACCTAACATGACCTCAGTAAAAGTTGCACCGTTTTCGAGTTATACCAATTTAAAGATTTTTCCAATTTCTCACCTCTTTTAACATTGCAAGTGCCCGCATTTACTGGGATAGCTTTACAATTTAATTTTTTTTATTTGTACGCTTTCATGAATAGTTGCTTAAGATGATAGAAGCATTATTATGTCAATAACTAATGTAAAAGTTGGAAAAATACTGTAATGAACTTGACTTAAATTATCATCAACATATTAATTTCAACTTTGAACACTTGCCATGACTTTTTTTTACTAGAAACGAAATGAGCAAATAACTTTACAAACATGCGTATGTTATGCCGATTCTAAAATGGTATGACACATGATATCATAATGCAAAAAAGTAGGAATTCGACTAACTTTTCCTAATAAGAATCCCGAAACCAAACTAACAAATGAAAGGCTATTAGCCGCTTTGCAAGTTTATTATGTAAAGAATTGTATGGTAGTTATTAATTTATTGCAGCGGGTGCCCTGTGACCCAAAGTAGTTCGTTACCTTGCGTTTCGTGCCCTTTAATATTAAACCTCGTTTTAATAGCAGACTTTTTAGTTACTTTTTATTTTTATTAATTTGACTTATGTCATTACTTATCACCATGTTCACTGCGTCCCTGTTTTCCTGTGGTGTTCCTGAACTAAATCTCTGATTAATTTTGTGGAACTGAAACGACTACTCGGCACTCTTAACGGACACTTGATTTCACTTTGTAAAACTTTATTACGATGGCACATCGTAATACTTCTCAGTACTCCAATAGTGAGTACGCTGATATGCATTTAATTTATGGTGAAACTAGGAGAGTTTCCACTCGAGGTAATGTTTCTTACAACGCAAGGTTGGCTGCAAGACTGTACTCGGAACGATATGCAAATCGTAGGCCGACGACTTATGAGGCGACTGAAGAGTCGTGAATGATTATCGTGACGACAGACCACCAAGACGTGGCTCAGAAGGAAGACCCCAAACCATTGATGATGACGTTGTTTTAAGTCAAGTACAAGCAGAGCCAGGAACTTCAGTGCGAATAGAGAGAAGACCGGTCACAATACCAATTTAAAATTAATTTGTGGACCGGAATTTTTAACGGCCAAATAATAGGACCGGTCGAGTTGCCGCCGATTCTGAATGGCCAGAATTATCTGCAGTTTTTGGAAAACGATCTGCCTATTTTATTAGAGGACACGCCGTTGGCATTGAGGCAAAGGATGTGGTTCCAGCAAGATGGCTGCCCGGCACACTGCGCTCGCTCAGTCCGTGAGCACCTAAACAACAAGTATCCTGACAGAATGGATTGGGCGAATGGGATCAATTTTATGGCCAGCGCGTTCCCCGGATCTAAACCCACTGGTTTTTTTTTATTGGGGATGTTTGAAAGATAAAATTTATTCAAAACCAATAAGTAACGAAGAGGAACTACGGCGACGTGTCTTCGATGCAGCCCGAGACATATCCGAAACCAGTTTACGAAAATTAAACCGAAATTTTATCCGAAGATGCTATTTGTGCCTTAGAGTCGCAGGGAAACAATTCGAACATTTATTGTAAAAACGAATAAACCTTTATCTTTGAACCTTGGTCAATCAAATGTGATTCGAATTCCTACTTTTTTGCATTATGATATCATGTGTCATACCATTTTAGAATTGGCATAACATACGCATGTTTTTAAAGTTATTTGCTCATTTCGTTTCTAGTAAAAAAAAGTCATGGCAGGTGTTCAAAGTTGAAATTAATATGTTGATGATAATTTAAGTCAAGTTCATTACAGTATTTTTCCAACTTTTACATTAGTTATTGACATAATAATGCTTCTATCATCTTAAGCAACTATTCATGAAAGCGTATAAATAAAAAAAACTAAACTGTAAAGCTATCCCAGTAAATGCGGGCACTTGCAATGTTAAAAGAGGTGAGAAATTGGAAAAATCTTTAAATTGGTATAACTCGAAAACGGTGCAACTTTTACTGAGGTCATGTTAGGTTGGTTCGGTTCGTCTGAGGCTGGGGAATCTCCGGTGTCACTGTGACGTGCTATTTATGGGACACCCTGTATATCCCAAGCTTATCTATCGCCTAGACATGCCCGGGTTCAAATAAATGGTTTTAGTAAGTTTACATACTGTATAATTGTAGGATTAAACGAACTTACCTGAAGTGAAGTTCTATCCTAATTATATGAAGTACTTAGTCCGAGGTAGTTCACTGTGTAGTACTCGCCTTATCTTGCTCATAACGTCGCGATTTTTATAGTCTAGATACAAAAATAAAAAACAGTAGCTAGCAACACTATTCACCAATGTCATTAAGTTTAGAGCTAAGTAAAAACAAAGGGGAAACAATAAATAACATATTGTTTAATGTGGGAGGGAGGGAAGCTCCTACCTCGGACTAAGTACTTCATATAATTAGGATAGAACTTCACTTCAGGTAAGTTCGTTTAATCCTACAATTATATTCATACTTAGTCCGAGGTAGTTCACTGTGTAGATGTTTAGAGATATTAAAATCAAATATTTAATCACATCTTCTAGAACATATTTTTATTTAAAGACCAATGAAAACCTAAAATCTAGTTTCTTTTCAATAACTAGGTAAGTACACACTTACTGTCTTTTAACAGGTCACAAATGAGATCAACTTGTATTAACTCAATACAAAATAAATCTATGTTTAAACTAAGTATAAACTCAATAAAATATTAAATAACATAAACATTTATTCTCCCAGAACAGTTCTTGCAAACTGTAACTGATCATTTTCTTCCTCAGCTACAGGTCTATTATAATGATTTGCAAAAGTGCGCGATCTTGACGACCACCCTACAGCTTTCAATATGCTGTCTACACTAAGGCCCTCTCTGCAAGCTCTAGAAGACGAAGCATGTCGAGTAGAGTGCGCAGAGAACATGGACATATCAACCCCACTATCTTTCATAATTTGTCTCAGCCATCGACTTATGGTCTGAGTAGAGGCTTGACTAATGGGTCTTTTAAAAGTAAGAAAAAGATTAGTAAGCAAATTATTTTGTAGACGGAATGGGTGAGTCATTTCTAAATATTTAATCAGAGCTTTAGCTGGACAAATCTCAGGTTTATTAACTAAGTAGGGTAGGATTAGTTTTGGTGGGGGTCTTCTGGGTCCTGATGTTTTCAGTAGATCTGTAATGGTTATAGTAATACTCTCTTCAGAAATCTTAATATTGCTAGTCCTTATATGAAAAAGAGTCTGTACTCTTTGACCAGTCGCCAAAGCTATTAACATGGCAGACTTCTTAGTAATATCTTCTAACTGTAATCCCTCTAAGGGGTATAAGTTGCCTAAATATGCTAACACTACATCAGGGTTCCAAATCTGGTTATATTTAGGTTTAACGGGACGCAACTTAAAGAAACCTTTAAATAGGCGTTTAACATTTTCATCCGACCCTATGTGACTACCAATTATTAGGGATATCGCCGAACGATAAGAGTTAAGTGATTGGTAAGATAAACCTTTTTTAAAACTTTCTGTTAAATATGAAATAATGTTAGAAATGGATGCATTAAACATGTCAATATTGTGACTTGTACAATATGACCACCACCGTTGTAGGCAACTATTATATTGTTTTAATGAATTTTGAGATAAAGAGGCAATCATGATGTCCACAGAATTATCTGGAATTAATCTCCTTTTAAAAGCTTCCCTGATAAAGTGCACGCCGCCAGGGTAAGTTGCGTCCGGAGAGGGTGTAGGGTTCTGAAAGGAGATATGACAAGATCTTCAGAAGGCCCAAATGTCAGAATATCAGAAACTATCATTGACTTCAAAAGTGGGTACCAAACTTGAGATGGCCATAATGGAAAGACTAATATACCAGTGGCCTTTTCGGATTTAATTTTATAAAGGACTTTAAGTAAAATTCCAAAGGGTGGGAATGCATAAAAGAAAGAAGTATTCCACTTAACCGTGAAGGCATCAATGTTCCATGCAAATGGATCCCTGTGCCATGATATATATTTTGAACATTTATGATTAGTTCGTGACGCGAACAAATCTACTTCAGGTGTACCTAATTTCTTAATTATTAAATTAAAAACATCATTGTTAAGTTCCCACTCGGTGTCTACATTAAAATTACGTGACTGAAAATCTGCTTCCACATTTTCTTTAGATTTAATGTATGAAGCAAAAATCCAAAGATTTCTTTCTTCACACCATTCCCAGATTTTTCTAGTTATATCATTTAATTTAGGGTATTGTACCCCACCCATACGATTTATATAGGCTATCGCTGTGGTGTTATCTATTCTAAGAAGAATTTCGCAATTTTTATATTTGTCCGCAAAGCATCTAAGAGCAAAGAATGATGCTAGCAGTTCGAGGTAGTTGATGTGTTGGTGACTCTCCCATTCAGACCAATTACCCTGCGTACTTTGACCATCACAATGTGCACCCCAACCTACTAAAGAAGCGTCTGAAAATATTTCCAAGACAAAATTGTACTGTTTGATTCGATTACATTTAACTAAAATATTGTTCTTCCACCACACTAAGTCCTTCTTAACCAGTTTATTTATGCAAATGATACCCTCATAGTTATCTTTATGTCTTTCAAGTGCTAAAAATTTTCCTCGTTCCAGATTTTTTGTGTAAACAAAACCAAAAGGAATAGCTATGCAAACTGAAACTAATGTACCTAATAATTTAGCAAATTCTCTAATAGTACAAGATTTACACTTTAAAAAATAATTAATGAGTGAAAAAAGGTTTTTTCGTTTCTTTAATGTGGGGCTCAATGTCATGTTGTTTGAGTTAATAATAAAGCCTAAATATTCCCTTATTTGAGATGGTACAATACAGCTTTTTTCCTTGTTAATTACAAAACCCAAACATTTTAGCAATTTACAAGTTTTTTGAGTATTTTCCAAACACTCATCATATGTAGTTCCAAGGCAAATTATGTCATCTAGGTAAATAATTATTCGAATACCCTCTCTTCTTAATAATTCAATAGGGGGTTTCAAAAGTTTTGTAAAAACAAGAGGGGCAGTGGACAAGCCAAATGGAAGGCAATTAAACTCATATAGCTTATTTTTAAACCAGAATCTCAAATACTTTTTATAAATATCATTAATTGGTATTAAATAATATGCATTTTTTAAATCAATAGTGCACATATAGTCATTTTTTGTGACAAGTTTACACAGAGTTCTGATATCTTCCAGTTTAAAGTGATTTGTTCTGACAAATTTGTTAAGACATTTTAAATTAAGAATAAATCTGTGAGTGCCATCATTCTTTGGAATAGTAAAAATACTAGAAACAAACTGTTCTTTAGATTCCTGGCATTGTGTAACTGTCCCCATTTGTATAAGATTATGAATTTCTGTGGAAATAATCTCCATTTCAGCTTTATTAAATGAATTATTTAAAATAATATTCCTTTGTGTAGGATTACATACAAAAGGGATAGAGTAACCTTTTACCCACTCTAAAATAGTGGGGTCATTTGTTATGTATGTCCAACATTTATAAAAATGTTTAAGTCGAGCAGCAAAAGTTACCTCTATGGATATCTCGCACGAGCTCCCCGATTGGAGGACATCGGTCGTCGGGGGGATGGTCTCACTTGGGGTGGTGGACGTGGAGGGTTGCGGGGTGGCTTGTATGACTGATGTACTGGAGCTGGTTTGTAACTGGTGTTGTTGAACGCTGGTCTCGCCTGATAGTTTTGGCGCCTTGGTGCTTGATAGTTTTTTGGCTGATTTTTTGGTTTAAGAATGTTTATTGTGCGTTTCATAGCTGTGGAAGTCTTTACTGATTCTTCTAATTTTGAGTACAAAAACTCAGACCTCTTATTTTCATTCAAATTCAGCGTCAAGGATTTGTCCAGGCCTGGTGCTATCAGTTTTCTACGAATCTGTGTGTATTGGTGATGCAAGTTAGCTTGTAATCTTAAGCTATCACCTAGAATTTTTATGACAAACATCTTATCAAATTCGTTTTTGGACAATTCGTTTATTGCTTGGCATATCAAACCAGTTCCTTGTCCAAGCTGTTGCTGTCTATCTTTTAGTAAATTGTCTCTACTGAGAGTAGAGTTATTAAGCAAACCTATAAACTCAGAGTTGAGTTTTGGAGCATCTAACAGCTTGGCATTACTTGGAATCTTTGCAGTTTTTAATAAGTTGTCAAGATTATCTTTGTTCATACCATCTGTTAAAATATTTTGAATGATTTTAACAATACCTTGTTTTATCTCTTCCCCATAATTAGCGTCTTTGTCTTGATCAATCTCTCCTAAGGCTTGAAGGATTTCCTGCGGTAAATCTTCCTGTTTAGATGCCTCAGTTTGGATATCACATCCATCCTCTAATTGTTGTTCCATGTCTTCATCCTCAGTGTCCTCTTCCTGTTGAGTTTTATCTTTCTCAAGCTGAACATGAACATTGTCCACCAAATTTTGTTGTGGTGTAATGTCTTCAGGACTTTCCCCAAAAACTAAAACCAAATACCAAATACCATACCTATACCTGCGAATACCATATATTCACCCATATGTTTAGAATTACCCTTTCCAACGGAAAGAGTACAGTAATTAAGGATGATTTATCCCCTTTATCATTTAAATACATTGTATCTTATCTCTCACCAACGGAGAGAGCGCATTTTCGACACTCGAAATGCGGTCAGGTTATATTGAACCAATTTTTTCATTTTCTATAAAATGTAGATAATCTCAAAGAGATCTTCCTTTTCAACGAAAAGGGGACAAAATATAACATATTTTGTCAAGATTATTCATGCCCATATTGGCATAAAGTGTAAAAACCTAAGTTCTATGGATAAAACTTACCCGCCATATCCTCCTTGTATTTTTTGATTTTCTTTTCTAATCTTCGTATTTTTCGCCACTTCTTTTCTTCTTCCTTGTTTTCTTTAATCCTTTTAGGCATGATTAGGGTTTTAAAACCGAAAATCTTCACTTAAAACAACTTCTAAAAGCTACTTCGATGACGTTCCGAGAGCGCGAAAATTTTTTTTTTTTTTTTTTTTTTTCATTTGTCCTTACGAACAGGCTAGGGCCAAAAGCCATGCTGCCTCGTCTTCAGTAATTCTCATTTTCATGAACATAAAATAGCGAGAAGTAAAATCCCTTATAAAAGTCTTCAGTATAAATCTTCAGTTGTTTCTATGTATACTTGAGTAGTAAAATCCATTATAAGTCTTCAGTTATATAAATTATATTATAGTCAAATCCAGTGGTGAGTTTTCTTCAGTTGTTTCAATACTTATAGTCAAATCCGGTGTTAAAGTCTTCAGTGTTATATTTTTATTTTATCAAGTCCAGTTCAGGTAGTCCAAATCAAGTAGGAACACAGTCCTCATTTTAAAGAATAATCCAGTCAATAAATATAAATATCATCACAGATAAGTCTGCGGTATTCACAATATATATATATACAAACATATCAGAATTATTTACAATATTATACTATATTTCTCCAACAGTGCTAACAATGAATTTATACAAAGGTGAGTATGTACAATTATTTACAAGAAGTTTTATTATGTCACGCGGGACCAAATGAGACTCATAAATTTTAGTAAGTTCATCTAACAACACAAGGCGCTGAATGCCGAAGGATGAACAGTCGAAGATGATGTGCGAAATGGTTTCTTCATGAGAATTGCAATGAGAGCAAATAGGGCTATCAACCATTTTTAAACGATGAAGATGGAAATTCAACCGGCAATGACCGAAACGAAGGCGTAAAATAGTTGAGTAGAAATTTCTATTTATGTAGTAGTTACTTTTACAAAACCATGGTTGGCTATTAATCATAACATTAAAAGGAGCATACCAAAGTCCCTTATTTTCTACTTGTATAGTATGATTCCAGTGCATTTTCCATTTTGTAATCATTCTTTGTTTTAGGATATTAATCAGATCTGTATAAGGAATCGAGACATTAAAGCAAGAAGTTACAGAATGTGAATTATTAATTGATTTTGCTAAATAATCAGCTTTTTCATTCCCTACGACACCTATGTGAGACGGAACCCACATGAAACTAACTATTATTTTATTGGTAACAAAAAGATCGTACCATAACTGTTTAATGTCAAAAATTAAGTAATTTGTTTTAGCATGCAATTTATGATTATCTAAATTTATTAGTACGCTCATGGAATCACTAACAATAAGCCATTTTTGAAATCCTTGATTCTGATGCTTGATATGTTTTAAAGCTGCAAGAATAGCTACTGCTTCAGCTGTAAATATACTACAATTTTTATCTAATTTATAACCCAAACCACTATTTAGAGAAGTATCAAAAATGGCAAAAGAGACATTAGAGTCCATTTTAGACCCATCAGTATAAATCAAACGATGGTCATGCCATTTAGATAGATTGCAATTAACTTCCTCTTTAGACGATAATTTACTGTCAATAACAATTTTCATTGCAGGAAATTTACTTTCAAAACTGCCATTGTAACATGGCAACACCCAAGAAGATGGTTTGTAAATATTGGAACTGTCAAGGAGACTCCGTAATTCAGTTAAATTCTGAAGAACGTATAAAGGATTTCGAGGCGGAACACATGGTAATGCAATTAAATTGGACAATAACTGATTATTAGACGAAAACAGTTTTAAGACAAATTTTTCCTTTAAATAGCTGAATCTAATAGACAACGGAGGAAGGTTACATTCGACTTGCATGACATTTATAGGTGTGCTTTTAAAAGCACCAGTTATCAGACGCATACTTTTATTTTGTATTTTATCTAAAATATATACAAGCTTACTATCACCAGCAAAACATAAGAAACCATACTCAAAGTGACTACGAATCATTGATTTATATAAAAGTAGTAGAATTTTGGGGTCAGCACCCCAATAAGTTGAGGCTAAAGATCGTAAGATATTGAATGCTTTGTTAGCTGTTGCAGTAATTTTATCAATATATTTTTTCCAGGATAGATTATGAGTTAGTATGACACCTAAAAATTTAGTTTCTAGAGAAATAGGAATGACAATATTATTATAGTAAACATTAGGCATTATTGCGCTTTTTTTCCCAAAAACGAGCAGTTTTGATTTGAGAGGATTGACATCAAGATTTAGGTACGAAAAATATTGGAACAAGTTATTTAAAGCATTATTAATGATATAAGCCAAGTTTGTTAAGTTTGTACCACTTGCATAAACAACTAGATCATCAGCAAACTGCAGATTTTTAACATTTGATCCCAAGATTAAATTTAAACGACGAATGTAGAGTAAGAAGATTAGAGGCGACAAAATTCCCCCTTGACACACCCCAACAGATGCAAGTCTAGGTCCATAAAGATAACCATTATGTTTAACAAAAACTGTTCTTTCAGACAGAAAGTTGCTAATCCATTGAACCACTTTCCCAGGGAGCCCAATAGAAAGCAGTTCAATAGAAAGCACATCAATATTGACACTATTAAATGCTCCTGCAATATCAAAGAAAACAGACACAGAACAATTACGATTAGTTAAGCTATTTTGGATGTCAAGTTGCAACTGACAAAAACTCTCTGCAGACGATCGACCTCTACGAAACCCGAACTGGTTAGATGGTAATATATTATTACTTTCAACAAAAAACTCCAACCTTTGTTTCAGAAGTTGTTCAAATATTTTACCAACACAAGATGTCAGGGCAATTGGCCTATATGAATCTACATTTAGTTGAGGTTTACCTGGTTTTATAATAGGAATCAAGCAGTCTGTCTTCCAGGATGAAGGTATTTCATTACTAACCCAAAGATGATTTAAAATATACAATAATATTAAAAGACTCTTTTCTTTTAAGTTTTTAAGCATTTTGTAGGGTATTCCGTCGAGACCAAAAGCACTATCTTTTCTAGATAATACAGCAGATTTCAATTCTGGTAAAGTAAAGGGTTGTGTTAAAAAAATATTATTAGAGTTACTTACACAAGTGTTCATCGAAAAATTTTGTTTATTGTTAACATGATCTGGAGTATATTTTTGAAGAAATTTAGGTACCCAACTACAATTATTACTATTGTTAGGAACGTATGACTTATTGAATTTACGCATGTATTTCCAGATAACAGAGAGAGGAGTACAACGATGAAATGAACTACACAAAGATGCCCAGCTTCTTGCTCTTTCCTGTTTCAAGGTAAGTTTTTTAAAAGCTTGTAACCTTTTAAATTCTAAATATAACTGTTCAGAAGGGTTATTTTTAAAATTAACATAAGCACTTTTGGATTTTTGTACAGCTTCAGAACATTTAGCATTCCACCAAGGTAAAGAGGGCTTCCTTCCTGACTTTCTAGAAAGAGATGTATAATTATTTGAGGAACTAAGTTGAGCCGGTAAAGATGATTCAATGGCACATTTAAGACACTTACAGAATAAGGAATAAGCTTCCAGAGGAGAATAAGATGAAACATTAAAATTAGACAACAAAGTATCAGTTTTATCTTGATATTTTTTCCAATCCACCAGTTTAAAGTTAGTAAATTTAGGAAAACATAACATGCTATTTTGACCAAGATCGACGTTACAATGATTATTAAGAGAGACATTTATTATTACAGGAAGGTGATAGCTACCAAGTGGATCATTATGAACAGACCAGTCACAGGACAAAGCCAAAGATGGACTAACCAAAGTTAAATCAAGAGCGTTTGGTCGCCAACTTAAAGAACCAACTGTAGTTGGAAGACCATCATTAAGAAGCACTAGATTATTGTCTTCAATGATTTCAAGGACCTCTCTACCACGTGGAGTAGTGGAACCACATCCCCAAGTAATATGATGAGCATTGAAATCACCAGCAAAAATCATAGGACCGGGAACAGACTTTATTAAAGCATCAAATTTATTTTTACTAAATACTGGATTGCAGTTTTTTGGACTATAAAAACTAATGATACTGATTTCTTTATTACCAACCACTATACGGGCTCCAATATTTTGTATGGAATCATCAAATTTCGTAACTATTTTTGAATATGAAATACTATTATGAATCAGAATAGCCACTCCGTTATGTTTGTTACCAGTGTCATTTCTTTCAATATTGTAACCTCTAATGTTAAACCGTTGGTTTGGTCTTAACCAAGTTTCTGATATAATACCTATATGTATATTGTTTTCGTACAAAAAATTACTTAGTACCAATTTATTACTAACAATACTTTGTGCATTCCATTGAATTATATTTAATATATCCATTAGTTTACTAATTAAGTTTTTTTGCTAAAGGTGGATCTTAAACTTTCTTTTATGGATGATGAGTTAATTGGTGTAGTTTTATTTGAAACTAGTTTCATTATTGACTCTACAAGTAAATTCATAAATATGTCTGATTTTGTAAGATTGTTTATGTGTGTTTCTATAGATTTAGCGTTTAGGTGCGGGAAAGATTTCTCATTAAATAGATCTGCATATTTAACCGACCGAGATTTTATTTTGTTTTCTTCTATTTTTTGTTTTTTCAATGGACATGCTGCTGCTATGGCAACATGGTTGCCACCACAGTTTGCACATTTGGCATTAGCTGACTGTACAGAGCAAGACCGGAAGCTGTGATTTTCTGTGCATATAGAACAGACCTCTGCATTCTTACAAAATTTAGCAATGTGGCCAAAACGCATGCAGCGCAGGCACTGTTTAACTGGAGGAATATATAGGCTGACCTCGTGTCTCCAGTGATCAAGGAATACATGTTCGGGCAGTTGAGTCGAAGCGAAGGTGACCGCGACAGTCTGTGTAGGTAGATATGACACAGCGCCATCTTCACCACGCATTCTCCTCATGAAACGCCGGACCTGGATTACGTTCCTCGAACTTCCTATCAACGAAAAAATTTTTTTATTTGACAATTCTGTGGGAACGGAAGTCAGAACCCCCGCGACTTCGGTGTCCGCTGCAGGTATTGTAGCCACCATGTCCAAGTCGTCTAACAGGTTGGTATTCTGTAAGAATACATTGGCGTTATTTGATAAATCAAAAGTTACACCAACTTTGTATCTATTTATCGGCCTCAGATGTAAAATGCCGGAGACGCAGTACTTGCGAATCGCCTCAGAGAGTTTCAGGCGGTCTCTATCGGTTATTGGGCTGTCAACTTTGCCGTGAGCCAAGAAAACTACGAACTCGGTTTTGTTGGAGTTTTCCGGGTATTTTCTCGCATAACTCCTGACTTGATAAACCCTATATTTTTCTTCGGCGACCTCGGGATCATCGGCAGAGCCGGAGTGTTTGGGTCGCTTTGGGCCCCCCCCCATCTCTATATTACAAAAACCTTATTAACTAAATGTATACAGACCAATTTCACAACAATATATACAGTTAATACAGGAAAAAGGAATTTTCCAAAAATATTTTACAAAAAGTGCGCCTTTCTCAATCAACAGTTCCCGCGCTTTTCCGAGAGCGCGAAAAGAACGAATGACATTGGTGAATAGTGTTGCTAGCTACTGTTTTTTATTTTTGTATCTAGACTATAAAAATCGCGACGTTATGAGCAAGATAAGGCGAGTACTACACAGTGAACTACCTCGGACTAAGTATGAATATAATTAGGAACGCTTGCGTTTTTCCCGTACGATTGCCTACAATTATTATGACTTAAATTTTGACCACCAATCAAAAATTTCTTGACCAATTTTATTTTTAGTTTACACTTATCATTATACAATAATCTAAGGTTTAAATGTATGTACAGTTTGTCGCTGTTAAAAACGAATATTTCATCAATTTCATGCTAAAAAACTTTTTATGGACACGTCAGCACTAAGTTTTTAAATCCCTATAAAATGAAATATTCGTTTTGAATAGCGGTAAACTGTACAAACATTTGAGCCTTAGTTTATTAGTTAACGATAAGTGTAACTAAAAATAAAATAGGTCTAGAACTTTTTGATTTGTTGTCAAAATTTAAAGTATATTTGTAGGCAATTATATGGGAAAAATGCAAGCGTTCCTAATTATGTGGCCACCACTGTTATTACAGGAGGTCACGACTAATTTGGTTACGATCTCGGAAATGGATTATTCTGGCCTGCAAGAATAGAGAGCAACTCCCTGATGCCAATATGTCGTTCTGCCTGCGCACAGCGGTCGCATTAACTAATATGGCGGCTGAAAGACGTGTTATCGTTCCCAAAAAAAAGCGATAAAGGAAATGGCTGAATTTTGTACATAAAGTAAGTACTAGTAGTACTCATATCAAATATGCAAAAACTGTTCAAAAATAGTTAATATGGTGTTTTTTTTTTTTTTTTTTTATGGCATAGTGAAGACAAACGAGCACACAGGCCACCTGATGGTAAGTGGAAACTGTGACCCATAGACATTCGCAATCACAAGACTGCAATGCAATCCTAAGACTGCAAATGCGTTGCCAACCCTGAGGACTAAGATGGAATGCCTCTATGCTAGTCATTTCACCGGCTGTCTTATCCCCAAACCGGAACACAACAATGCGAACACTGCTGTTTGGCGGTAGGTTAATGGATAAGATGGTGGTAGCGATCCGGACGGACCCTGCACAAGGTCCTACCACCCGCATTGTGTTATGTACTTTCAACGACGGTTAGTTGTTACCAACAAAAACGATAAGGGAAATGGTTGAATATTATGAGTAAAGTAAGTATTAGTTGTACCAATGACAAATATGTAAGAACTGGGCATGAAAATGGAAAAAAAGTCTTGTTTAATAACTGGTTAAGAAACAGTGAAAAAAAATCATTATTCATATTCATAATTCATAACCAGTTATGAAATCTTACTTGTGAAAGTGGACGAAAGGAAATTGACGACTTCAAGCATATTTTTCTGGAAATGGGTGTCAAATTAACGCTCGTGACCGTACAGTCACCATCAAATATCGGAGTAAGCGTTCAAAAATATCCGCACTCAACTCAATTAATTAAGCAGTGTATGTAGAGTGTGTTAGATATTTTTGCACACTTTGTTTGCTGCGATGTGTTTAAAGTCGTACCTACTTTAGTTGCTTACATTTACTTTAACCGACCTACAACATCCGACATTATCGGAAAACGAGCATATTTTGGAAGGTATTATAGGAATGAAGGCAACATAAATTGATTATTTTATTGAGCAGAAATTATGGAAAAGTACATAATTGTATTAACGCAGACATCACAGGAACATCGGAGTGTACGGATCCAGTGAATCTGCACTGCAGTCCTTCTAGACAATGCATACTATGTGGTAAAATTGGTGGGCGAAGTGGCTGGAGACAGTGGTGTTGTTTTTTTCTGAAATTAAAACCAATGACTTATCATAATTTTTGTCTTGAATATAAACTATAACTTTGTCTCTATTTTTTTTTTTACATTCAAGTACAATATTCGTAAGGGCGCTAAAATACTGAAATATTGTTGGACAAAGGTTAAGAAAGATTATGTACTCGCTGTCTCCAACAATAATATATTATCCAATATAGGGCTGAAACTATTGGACACGTCTAGAGGCAGAGAGCGTGTCAGATAATTTTGAGCGTAACGCAATGTGCAATATAAATTATTATTGGCGACTGTACTTATTGTCATTTAGTTTATTTTGGTTTTGCAGACACTTTAGAGAGAGCAAATAACTTATATGAATAAAAAGCAAATTATTTACATAGATTTAATGCTTAATCTTTGGCCAAAGTAGCTGGTCACCCGAAACGTCATTTAGGCATGAGGAAATTTCCTTAATGAGTTATCTCACGCCTCCCCCAATGCCCGGCACAAACATGTAGACTTGGCTAAAAGCAGACATATTTACGCCGTTTCACTGGTTTGACTGATGCAGCCGCCGTTCTCAGTTTGACAGAGGAAGTTTGAAGTGGGAGATAAAATACTGAAAATATGGAATAAAACTGTATACACACCATGATCTACATTTGCGAATATCATTATAGGTATTCAGTAGACTTCATAAATATTTTCTTAGTTCCAATCACGTGTAGTCTAGGTCCCTGTAAATTAAAAATTAACTGTATATCTATATCACAAACACGCTGCTTTAGTTAATTGTATCGAGTACAGGCTAGTGTACTATTCTGCCCATGTCATTACGATTAGTATAGTACCGCAATTTTAGCAAATGTTATCCGATTTTAAGGTGTAGCTGAAAGAAAGTCAAAACACAACTACACTAAATAAATAAAGAATCGTACACACATACATACATTAACCCTGAAAACATTACACTCCTTATTTTAGGCGGTCATGTAAAAATAGTTGGGTATGCCTGTGAGCCCCTGCTGCGCGCAACCCGCTTTCACGTGATTTGAACATAAACCTGTATCTGATCTTCATTATTGATTTAAATAGGGAAACTGTTTAACAACGCCTGGGAGACGCGTTCATACAAAAGGAAGTAACTTTTCTTACATCATGTTACAAGAATTCATAACACATACATACACGTACATATTTACCGTAGAATAACACACAACACAATCACAATCTCATAGCATTTTATGAAAAACAACATGTAAATAAATAATGTAACAAATACAACATAATACGTACCTAAATTATGTTTATTTCCAATGCACATCTGCGACAGCGTCAACTTGACTTTTAACGTTGAAAAGAATAGACAAATTTATCATTTAAAAAAAAAAAAACTAGACTGTCGATCGAGGTTGTATTCATCGTGGGCATACACTTTGGCTAGATTTTTCATTTTTGACAACGCATGTCGACAGTGATCGCCTAACGCTAGCGTTACATTCGATGGCAACTTGTCTAGCCTATTTAATTTTGACAGCGCCTAGTGACAGGTGATCACCAAAGTGATCGCCTAACGGTAGCGTTCGTGAACGATGGCAACTTGTCTAGCCCTACTGAGCGTTTTTCTGTTCGTTTCGAAATATTTACGAAAAACTAAAAGTATAATGTTGGCTAGGTACTTTTCTATTCTTTTCGATAAATCACGTGATCAATTTGTGATCCCATACATTTCAAGACGATAGAACAGAATAACGATAGCGGCGTTTGCATGTTGTCTGGACCCCCAGATTGAAACGATAATCCGAATGTAAAAATACATGAATCGAAAATAATGTTTAAAAAAATAAGCAACTCAAAATTGGAACATTAAATTGTGTTATTTTATTTTTCTCATTGATATGTAATTTCTGACCTCAATAACGTTATCTAAACTACAAATGTTTATGTAACGTCATGCCAAAAACAAAGTAAAGACTGACTAGACAAATAAAAAACCTCTAATGGGGGTCGCCACTATTACTTTTTTTATCTGTGTTTCGTGAATTGCAATAGAAATAACGGTTCCTTCATATAATTTCCGCAATATACTATGGCGAGGTTTTTTATTTTTCTGGTCAGACTTTAAAGTTTGTAGTGGAGCGTGAGTAGAAACGAGCTCAAACACATGTTTGTTCACGGATTTGTCACGTCTAATATTCCTAAATACCCTCGTTAATAACATTCCTACACAAACTATTCACTCACAATCACATCACATACAACTTTAGATAAATAAGGTTAATGTCACATAATCTTCACGAAGCAGCCACGTTTTCACCAGGTGTCCGGGCAGTAATCAATCAGCTGTGATATGGTGCAGGGGTTCAGGCAACACTCATCGATAACTTGCCTCTTGAGACGCGTGGCGTACTCGTAAAGGCTGGCAGCTCTTTTCGATCTCAGTTTCGAAAGCCTTGACTTCGGCAAATCCGTGACATGGAGTTTTCCCGTGCAGATATTGAAAATGAACATTGAAAGCCCTCTGCTGCACCCGTCTCTGACTACCGTGTCCATTGACATTTCTAGATGCACACCAGCGAAAAATAACATCAGATGGAGAACACAGAATATGCAAAGATTTGACTTCATATTATTTTTTATTCTGTGATTTATTGTTGAAAACTGTCGCGTTTGATATTTAACGACAGTCTGGCGCTTCCGTCTGAGGTACGACACCGCCCAGTTCGTTTATAACTGTGACTCGACTTGCGTTGCAAAGCGAAGATTTATCTTTGATATAAGAAAAGTACACTGCCGCTTACTGAGACAATATTTGTCAAAATAAGACAAACAACTTAAGATAATTTCCCATTAAGCTTCTGTTGACATAAACAAGCCTATTAGTGGCAAAACATATCGAAAGATTTTAAACTAATATGCTAATCTATATTAAACTTATTTTTATTTAAACGAATGCAGCTCGGTTGTCAATTCCTTAGGGATAAAAGTAGTAGATATTTTTAAACTTCCCCGTTTACAACGCTTACTCGTATTAGACATCAAATTGGAACCCTCAGCGCCCGTATTATGGTCACTTTTATCGCGGTAGATAAAGTTTCCGTCACTCTCGCACTTATGTACTGGTCAGAAAGCAACAGATGGCTTATTCACGCTTATTCACGTCGATAGACACGACCATAATAGGCCCGCAGATCGATAGTATTAATCGCGTCAAGACCAGATTTTATATCCAATAAGACAAAAGTAGTATCCACATGTAAAAAGTTTTTGTTATATTTTTAATATTCTTCTCTTCTGCTGATGTGACCCAATCCTTACAAATACGATAACACGTGTGAACGATTACTCACTAAACATTGTTGTTGGTACTAACAATTATGTCTCGAGAAATCAAATGTAAACTATTCGACATAAATAACTTTACATAGTTAAGAAGATAGGTAGTGATTTGTTTTTTTAATGTGTCAATACTTAAAAAAGTATTATGTTTAAGATGTTGACGCGTTTTGTGTGGAGATAAAACTTTGTGCGAAGACAGTTATAGCAAATAATAATAAACAAGTTCAATGGAGTTTCAAACCAGTAGGTACGAATATATGGACATGAAAGAAGCGCGTGGAGCTAACCCCATATACTTCCATTGAGTCCACGTTACATTCATTATGTAATAGTTATGATTTTACATCCTACAAGTTAAATCAATCAATATGTATAATATTAATGATTAGTCAAGATTTTATAATTACCTATTATTTAAATATTATTTTTAAATTTATTATTAAAACCAACTTCCAATAACATTTATTTAAATTTAATTCACACATGTTTTCACTTCACCTGGTATTTTTTAATTACACTAGCACCAATAACTTAGTTAACCTTTAAACGTGGCATTATTGTGTTGTTTTTATTTGTCATTAAATCGTTCAATAACTTTGATCTGCATCACCTCATTTTGAACAAGCAAATAATATCAAGTCAATATTATTCACTTGTTTGTTGACTGTCGTGGGGTAATTCGTGCAATGTAAACCGTGATAAATTGATTTGAGGGAGTAAGGTACAAGTCTGGCGGATCCGCTACTCGGAGGAATATTTTTAGATGGTGTTATTTAAATTGAGTAGGTACATCACAATAAAGACCCATGTAAACGTTTACTTACAATGTTTATCTCTTCACTTTACGAGATTAACATCGATTTGACAACTGAACTGTGTTTTCAAAATATATTTTTGGCGCAGGCTTGTGTTGTTTCGACTTTCAACCAATGCATTGTTAGACCAATTTTATTTTTTATACTTACTATACGGTGCTAATTTCAAGGGGTTCCCAAGTTAAGTCTTTCAAGAATATTTTAATGTTGGATGTTATCGTAACGTATCTGGCAGTTCCTGAGAAAACTACCGTGACATACAGGGTAAAGTCCCCAGTGGTCAGCCAGAGACCTGTAGTCAGCCTCTGCCGATACTTTGTATGAGTGGGAAGAGTACAAAACATATATTTCCCACTCTTCGCACTCATATAAGGTCGACTACTGGTCTCTGGCTGACCACTACTGGTGCCTTTACCCCAGTCACTGAAGTCACACCACGAAGGTGTCTTTTTTACTATTTTGGTATGAACCCTAAAACCGAATACAATTCGAAGACCAGAGGAGTTAAATAGAACAAAGTTTCTTTCAACCCTACTATAATTTATTAGCAACACTGCCGCGAGGGGTAATGTTGAACGATCATAAATGGGTGGATCAACTTCTTAATGTTGTTATTATGTCCCACAAGCCAGGACACAACAGTGATAAAGTTTTGAAGAAAATTGTTTTAATATATACTAGTAATGTAATTAAAAAAGTGATATTTGAAGATGAAGAAGTTGCAATATATGTGTCAGTGGGCAAGGTGTGCGTTTGGTTTTTGTTCCCTCCGTGGCTATCTAGTGAGATACGAGTATAACAGCAGTAACTTAAAATCATGGATTGAAAAAGTGACGCAAGAGACGTAACGTGTACGTGTATGGAGGTACAAAAAAGTTTACTGACCCACATTTTTACAACAATTGTTTGTTCATTATATCGAGTAAAGAGTAAATGTGTTTATTTTCCTTTCAGCTTTACACGGTCCATCTTTTGATCCGGGATATGGGTCATGCAACGGTCATCACAACCAGTCGTGTGGGGATTTCACAGCAATTTATTGATAACAGAAATGGGGCAGTTATTGTTGAATGTTTTTATTTTGTAACTGATTAACTTATCGAGATATTTATATTTTTTTATGCTGAAATATATTTTGCTAATAATAATACGAGTAATATAATCCAAACGAGTTTTTGTTCGATGTAGAAGTTTTATCAACGCTGCATTTAAACATATTACTATCATACAGGGCTCGGAAAACGGTATTTTTTTCGAAACGGTTTCGTCTTAAATGCCTAAGGAACGATTTGTTTCGGTTTCGTTCGCAAATAACGTTATAGAAAACGTTTTTGAACAAGAACGAAATTGAAATCTTTTTTGATCCATATAACGTTTTTAACCGTTTTTTCCCATTTGCTGGGTTCGGTAGGAATATTACAAATATCATCCAGTCAGTTAGTATTTAGCAGCCACGCGACGCGGTTTTCTTTGCTTGTTTCTTTAGAGCTTAGATTATTATTGGACACATAGAAAGTACCATTATTCTGTGAGGAGTACATAATTGGGCGTTTTCAGAAAAAGTTGTTGGTGACGTTAGAGGAATTCCACTTAAAAAAATATTTTAGTTTACTTTATAATGTAGTAAAATCGATAATATATTAAATGAGCAACATGAAAATACTAAATTTATAATAAAATAATGACTATTTCAGTAAAAAAATCCAATTTGATTTCGTTTCTGCTCGTAAGAAGTTCTATTACGCCACTCATTTTAGAACGGGTTTTAAAGAAAACTAGAAAGGTTTAAAATGTTCTGAAGCTTTATTGATAAAACTTGAATTAAAAAGTGTTCTAAAAATAATAATTATTAATCATATTATTATAATACTATGAAGTTTTATGACAAAACCTTTCCTTAACGCCACCTTTCAGTACTTTGTACTATACAATTATTGTCTTTGGAGCGATGAATGGGTAATATTATTTAAAAATGTTCTTTTTTAACGAATTATTACTTAAATAGAATGTGTTTAACAATAATAGCTTCCTAATATCTTTGATGTAATATTAAATATTTAAGAAATTCAATCACATTAATAACGGGACAGTGACGTATAGTGAAGCTCGAAATGGCGTTTAGGAACTATAAGGCTACGTTCATATTGCAATATTTTTAAACTAAAACAATTAATTAAATTAATGAATTTTAACAAGTAATCTCATGAGATCGTTGACTCATCATCATCATTTTTAACCGACCAAGAAAAGGAGGTTCTCAATTCGTTTAAAATAAAGTAATCACCTTCCTGTTTTATCATCAGACCCCGGATTCTATCTCTGATCAAAGTGCTTATCAAGACAAAACAAACGAGCCCAAACTCGATGGGGTTGCATTGTTTAATTACAGAGTTCCCGTGGGCACCTTCCGGCTTCATCTTTATACCAGCTCAATGAAACCATAATATTGAATCGTCATCGGGTTTACATACGTATTCCAAATTTCAGCCCATTCCAGTAGCGGAAAAGACTGCTTCAAAACTGAATTGCAAGAATTGACCTAAACAAACCCACAGACAGACGGACAGGCAAACATAGGTACTTTGCAAAAAATCATTTGTGTAGGTTAAATAAAATAATTGGCATTTTATTAAAATAATCTTTAAATCTCTTTATGAAACGAGCTTAAGAATTCTATTACGCCACTTTTTAGTTCTTTTAACGCGACCGTGGCGGTTTGGAGGTGACGTATCCATGCTATTCAAACATTCACATAAAATTACAAATAAACTATTGAACTTTCTTTAAATATTGCCTTTGATTCCGAATCAGCATTAATTATAAAATATAACATTATAAAAAATCAAAAACACAGGATTATCTTACCTTGTTAAAATTGGAGTCGTATGAAGAAACCTATTTAAGGTGCAAACTCCACGCGACCACTCTAAACACATTTCACGGACAAACTGCTGTCATTTGAAACCAAATGACGACTACCATAGACTAAAAATGCTGCCATAATTCAGAATTTTCATGTATTGTGGTGTTTTATTGCCAGGAACATATTAAAATACGGTCGCGTATGTGGGAAATTCCCCATGCGCTATTTCGCGGGACAGATTAAAACCTGTATTTTTCAAAGAAATTTTTATGTAAACGCACTTGTTTTACGGTTTAAAATTAAAGATCGGTTCATAACTGATCAGGACACAACTGCTGACTTTTAAACAGTCTTATTTAGTATTTTTTATCTAACTCCGGGTAGGGCTGAGCTGTAGGCTACTACCGGGGTCCATAGGTGGCGGATAATGGAACGGCTTGGAGATATCCTTGCTAGCTGCTTATGCAGTCCCCGACCATTCAGCGGCAGAGTTTTGAGGGTATGGTGGGAATCTCCAGGGAAGGGATTACCCTATAAAATGCCATAAAAGACCCAATGATAGCTTTGTGACATGGCGAGTAAGTGCCGCCAGTAAATAAGCACTCCCCTGTGCATGGGAAGCTGCGTGTGCAGTAGGCTCGTAGGTGGTGGTCGTGTGGACTGGAACAGCTGTGGGTCATCATCGTAGCTACGGTTACGAACAGCGATGTGGAAGGCAAAGGGAAAACCACCACATAAAGTTTCCCAGGAAATTTATAATGGCAGGACACAAAAATACTACGGCCCTCAGTCCCCGGCAGACCTTAGATGGTCAGAGGGTGCTAAGAATCCCCGGGTGTGATATGAAGATTGCAACATGGAATGTGCGGAGCATGTTCAAATTAGAAAAACAAAGGAACGTGGAGCAGGAAATGAAAAGACTCAACATCGACATATTAGGGATAAGTGAGTCAAGATTTAAGGGCAGTGGTATAGAAGACCTTGGAGATACAATTATATATTATAGTGGCAAGGATGATAGAGAACACATGCATGGGACTGCTGTCATGATAAAGAAGAACCTCAAATCAGCTGTTGTGAACTTTCTGCCAGTATCGGAACGCGTAATGCTTCTACAATTAAGAGCCAAGCCGATAAACGTCAACATTTTGCAAGTTTACGCACCAACTTCTGATCATAGTGATAGTATAGTTGACAAATTCTACGAAGAAATCAGACAAACTATGACTAGGCTGAAGAAACATGAGTGTAACATCGTTTTGGGTGACTTCAATGCAAAGGTAGGCACAGGAACGGTCCCAGACATTGTGGGTAGTTTTGGCTTGGGGACGAGGAATGACCGCGGAGACCGCCTTATACAGTTCTGCCAAGAGGAACAGCTGGTAATAACAAATACGTTTTATAAGCTACCACCACGTCGACTTTATACATGGAGATCGCCAGCTGATTCACCTACACATATAGTCAGAAACCAAATAGACTACATTTTGGTCGGGAAAAAATTTCGTAATAGCTTTAAATCTGTGAAGACCTATCCCGGGGCAGATGTGGGTTCAGACCATAATCCTGTAATAGCAGGAGTATCTATCAGGCTCAAGAAACTAACCCCACCCAAGAAAAAGCCGGGCATCGATGTCGCCAGACTTCGAGACAATGGTGTCAGGGTAGAATTTCATAAGCAACTAAACGAAAATGTGCATAAGTTACAGACGCAAGAAGCACAATTGCCAGTGGATCCTTGTAGAACTTGGGAGAGTTTCAAAAACGTTCTGGTTGAAACATCGAAGGAACTCCTGGCACCATTACCATCATTAAAAAAGAAGGACTGGGTCACGGATGACATATATAATTTAATGGCAAGGAGACAACAAGTAAAGGGTTTGGATGATGATAAATACAAAGAGTTACAGGTAGAGATAAGCCAAAAATGTATAATAGCTAAATAGAACTGGGCATGCGACATGTGTTCCGAAATTGAGACGTTGGAGGAGAAACACGATTACTTCAATTTGTATAGAAAGGTGAAAGACTTAGTGGGACTCAAGAAGCAAATTAGTCCTCATATACTGATTGATGATGCTGGAACCGTATTGATGACCATCTAGGATAAGCTAAAGTTGTGGGAAGAGTACATAGAAAAGTTGTTTAATGACACGCGAATAGATGTCTTGCAGGAACCACCTGAATTCACTGGTCCCACCATTACGAAAAATGAAATCAGTTATGCGATTAAACTAGCGAAACCTCGTAAGGCAGTTGGTCCAGATGGGATTCCATCGGAGGTAGTTAAACAGCTAAACTACGAAAGCTTAGACATTCTCTTGCAACTTTTTAATGGAATCTATGACACTGGATACATTCCAAACGATTGGCTAAAATCTACTTTTGTGACTTTTCCTAAAGTCAGCAATGCAAAGAAGTGTAAGGATTTCCGAACAATATCTTTGATGAGCCATGTGTTGAAAATCTTCCTCAAAATTATTCACTCGAGGATACATAATAAGATAGAAGACCAAATCAAAGATACGCAGTTTGGCTTTAGAAATGGTTTTGGAACGCGAGACGCACTTTTTGGCTACCAAGTACTAATGCAACGTTGCTGGGACATAAATCAATCTGTTTACATCTGCTTTATTGACTATGAGAAGGCTTTCGACCGTGTACAACATCACAAACTCATAGAAATTCTCCAAAACATTGGCCTGGATTCAAAAGATCTACGAATCATCCGCAATCTGTATTGGCAGCAGTCTGCAAATGTAAGAGTGGAACAGTCGGTATCGGAATATGTTGACATCCTAAGAGGCGTACGGCAGGGATGTATTCTTTCGCCACTCCTCTTTAACATATATGCTGAAACTATCTTTATCGAAGCACTGGAGGACGCATCAGAAGGAATAGTGATTAACGGAGAACCATTGAACAATATACGTTACGCTGATGACACCATACTTTTGGCCGCCACGCTGGAAGACCTGCAATGCCTTGTAGACCGTGTGGAATCGATCAGCTCAGCCTATGGTCTTAGCGTTAACATTAAGAAGACGAAGTTCATGGTAGTTGGACGTAAGCCACTCACAGACGCCACTTTATATGTGAAAGGTCAGCCGCTCGAAAGGGTGCAATCGTACAAATACCTCGGATGCTATGTCAATAGTCAAGCGGATCACAGTGTGGAGGTCAAATGCCGCATAGAGCAGGCACAAAACACGTTTATGAAAATGAGTGGTCTTCTCTGCAACAGGTCCCTGAGGATGCAAACTCGGGTGAGATTAGCACGATGCTACGTATTTTCTGTCCTTCTATATGGTGTCGAGGCCTGGACTTTGACAGAAGCTATGACAAAAAGGATACAAGCTTTTGAGATGTGGGTATATCGACGCATGCTGAAAATATCGTGGACAGAGAAGGTGCGAAATGACACCGTCTTGCAAAGGATAAATAAGGATCTTGAGATTGTAAAGACCATAAAAAAGCGAAAACTACAGTATCTTGGTCACATAATGAGAAATGATAAGTATAGACTACTGCAACTAATAATTCAGGGAAAAGTTCAAGGACGCCGATCACCAGGCAGACGAAAGATATCTTGGCTTAAAAACCTCAGACAGTGGTTCGGAATGAGCACGAGGTCTTTATTCAGAGCGGCAGTAGACAGGGTGAAGATAGCCATTATGATCGCCGACCTCCGGTAGGAGATGGCACTAACAGAAGAAGATCTAACTCCGAATGTGGCGTGGAGGGTGTGGGACACGTCAAAATAGGACGTATTTTTTTCTTATTTTGGCTTTATTTTAAATTTAATAAAGATTGATTTGCATAATTCTACTGTATTTCTGCAGTTAATAAGTTATTTAGTATAAAAAAAAAACATTTGATGTCTTCTTTAAATTCGAATAATCAGCCATGAAAGTCATGGCCCATGGGACACGACTTTTTTCAACCAACAACTTTTTCTGAAAACGCCCAATTGGTGAACACGCATCGGGATGAAAGATGAAATGAAAATGCAATCAAAACATACGGTAGGGTCGGTATGGCAGATCTAAGATTACCTACTAAACAAGTTCATGCTTGTCGCCGCTTTGTAGCCGAACGCCGCGCGCGGCCGCGTCCCGTGGATTAAACCGGTTTTTGATAACGTTCTCGTTTCATTTCCGTTCCGAACAAAATGTTGAACGAAGAACGGTTCGAAACGTTTTTAAAACGTTATTTTGAATAACGTTTCCGAGCCCTGCTATCATAACATAATATAAAATGTTGTGTGGTTATAAGCCCGTTAATTAATTACCTTGAAATCATACCGCTGTTGTTTTGCGTTTACGTGTTTACCTAAGTATGCAATTGTTTGGAACTCCTTAAGCATCCTTTTCTTTACATAGCCATAGTCTTGCAAAAAATATTTCCTAGCCAGTTTGGTCCATTTTTCTCTGAGAAACAATAAATCATTCCGTTTTTGTGTGTCCGTGCCAATAACTGTCAGCGCTCATCTTCATTGTCGGAATAACGAAAATAATAAACACCAGAACAATGGTCCTGAGACAAACCAGCGGGTGGAATATTGGAGTTCTCAGTTTTCTTAATTGCTTTATTTACTTATAATACCAAAGACATTGAGAGTAAAATTATTTTAATTAATAGAGTGACTTTAACATACTTTAACAAAGACAAATACTAACATTGTAGTAACTTAAATCTTCTTTATAATTAAGTAAGGCACCGCCAAATATGTTCTTAAAGTTTAAATTAATTAAGAATATATTCTTAATAATTAAATTAGACCTCATCGGAGCTACTTATTTGAACTGCTTACGCGTTCTTTTCTTCTTATTTTACCGCCTATTACAAGTAAGAGGCAATGTCATCAAGCCTAAATTTTGTGATGTAAATAAAATCATTATGCCGTAATGTCAAATTACTACAGAAAAAAAGTTTATAAAGACAAAAACGCAAAAAATAACTTTATTTAAAATAGAAAGAGATAATTTATGTCAATCAATGAATGATCAAGAACTATATTTACCAAAGGTAGGTCCAGGGATAACTATAATTCCCTTGCTTCCAACAGTTCCGACCTAACTCCACGACTTACCGGTCCAAAATACGTTTTTTTTTATGGCATTGAGAAGACAAACGAGCACACAGGCCACCTAATGGTAAGTGGAAACTATAACCCATAGCCATTCGCATTGACAAGACTGCAATGCAATCCTAAGACTGCAAATGCGTCGCCAACCCGACTAAGGAAGGAAGGACTATTGTGGAATGCCTCTATGCTAGTCATTTCACCGCCTGTCTTATCCCCAAACCGGAACACAACAATGCGAACACTGCTGTTTGGCGGTAGGTTAATGGATAAGATGGTGGTAGGGATCCGGACGGACTCTGCACAAGGTCCTACCACCCGCAAAACTAACTAGAGATGGCGGCTGATAGGGATGTTTGGAAGAAAAAGACGTAGTGCACCGACCCCAAATGATTGGGGTATGGGCAAGATGATGAGTCAACTAAGAAAGTTCTTTACTAATTTCGAACCTCAACGTGATACAAATACTGTCGAAAAGTGATAGAAGATTTTCATGGTTCACTAAACAATTAAAAACTTCTCTTTTTAAGAACTCTCTCCCAGCTAACCTTTGGATGATCGAAAAAATGAAGAAAAACAAAACATCAAGAAGAGTTCAAAATTTTCATTATAATATCTTCTCTGCTTCCAGAATTTCCAGCAAAACCTACAAACGACTTGATTCTCGAGCAAAACGTGAACATTCTACTATCGTGAGTGCAATTTTCCTCAGGTACGCCACGTGTCGCCCCCGGACGTCGTCATCTTTTGACGTATAGCCGCAATATATTCGCCGGCTGCTTGCTCCTGCAAGATAACCGCTACAAATAATAACCTCTAAATGTACACGGTGAAAAATTGCTGGTCTCACTTGATACTATGTACGTGAATATGATGTTACTACTGCCTCGTTTGATTACTCAAGGAGTATAAAAAGGTATTTTCCGGGAATATTATCATGAGGATTTTAGAGCTTTTTGTGTATCCCAACTATTAGTTGATTTTAGGTGAAGCGGTAACTTACACCTTGGATTTATGACCCTATTTACAGTCCGTCCGCCTTTAACTTTAAAGAGCTGTACCTTTTGAACTGTAATAGTTATCGTTCTTTTTTTATTATTTACCATTCGTTCTTGTTTTAAGTAAAGTTTTTGAGAAGTTAATGTTAAATGATATGTTAGGTCACTTCAATAGAAATAAACTGCTTAACAGTAATCAGTTCGGCTTCACCAGAGGACGATCCACAACTGATGCAGCATCTGTACTCATTAAATATATCTACAATATTTGGGAGAAATCTTGTGATGCAATAGGATTTTTTGTGACCTTTCCAAAGCTTTCGATTGCGTAGATAATGCGACTCTTATATTAAAATTAGAACATTATGGTCTGTCTAATAATTCTCTAAATCTCATGTCCTCATATCTTAGTGATAGGACACAAACGGTTGTTGTAAACCAAACACAGTTCATTGGAGCAGCTGTTAAATTAGGTGTGCCTCAGGGCTCTATATTAGGTCCTTTCTTATTTTTGGTTTACATTAATGACTTACCACCCATGGTAGATAATCTTTGTGATATTGTGCTATTTGCTGATGATACATCATTGATTTTCAAGGTAGACTGAAAATCCGTCAATTACACTAGGATAAACGCCACGCTAGGTAAAGTACTTAATTGGTTTACTAGTAACAATTTGCTACTCAATTCTAGGAAAACTAAATGTGTTAGGTGGGGAGATTCAAAAAAATAGCACACCCTTGACGTTTTCTTCAGATTTGGGAAAAATTCTGCACACTCGTTGTGATCGTCATTCTGAACAATAAAAAATAGTACTCCCGATATGTCCCCAAAAATATGTATGGAGTTGTCTGTTTTGTTACCAAGAAACGTATTGGATTTTGGTAACAAAACGGAACAATTCCATACATATTTTTGGGGACATATCGGGAGTACTACTTTTTCTTGTTCAGAATGATGATCCCAACCAACGTGCAATTTTTTTCCCAAATCTGAAGAAAAAGTCAAGGGTGTGCTATTTTTTTGAAACTCCCCAGGTTCGCTTTGCCTAATGTTACACCGGTAGAATCTAGTAGGTATATTTCTAAATGGTGAGTGTTTGGAAATGGTAGATAAGGCGCTTTTCTTAGGGATAACTATAGACAAAAACTTGCAATGGAGACCCCACATAGCAGTACTAGCAGGTAAATTAAGTTCTGCAGCTTATGCTGTTAGGAAAATCAGGCAACTTACGAATGTTGAGACAGCTCGCTTATTGTTAGTTTACTATAGTTATTTTCATAGTGTTATGTCATACGGTATTCTGGTTTAGGGAAAAGCTGCTGACATACAGACTATATTCGTGTTACAAAAAAGAGCCATCCGTTCTATATAACCTAAACTCCCGTGATTCTTAACGGCCACTTGCACGCTGAATTTAACCCTGGGTTAAGGCGCTAACTCGAGTTAGTAAACGTCAGATTCATACGACAACTGTCATTTTAACTCGAGTTAGTGCCTTAACACAGGGTTAAACTTTTCGTGCAAGTGGCCCTAAGGCCCACTTGCGTGGACCAGAGTTAGCGTCTTAACCCGAGGTTAGGCGGCAAACCACGTACAAAAGTAGACGCTTAACTCTGGGTTAAGGGCTAACTCTGGTCCGCGCAAGTGGGCGTAAGAGTACTATTTAAAGAAATTAGTATTTTGACAGTAGCGTCACAATTTATTTATGAGAATATTATTTATGTCATTAAAAATCAGGACTCTTTTATTAAGAATTGTGATATACATAATTAATTTAAATACAAGAAATAAAAATAAAATAGCTATTAAAAAATTTCGTGTTCGTAAGGTTTTTAAATCATTCGTCGGCTTAGTGCAAGAAGTCACTAATGGCATAAAATCACTAAGTACAGGTACAAGCACAGGCGGATTCGCCGCGACTTACTCTTTCTAACGCACGGATCCATTTTTTTTTACATTGAATAATTTCGATGTTACAGCCATGACATTAAGTCATTAACTTAACTTTTTGCCTTATTGATTTGATGTAAATTGGTTTTAGACCATTACTAACTTAAAACAAAACAAATTTGTTATTTTTTATCTTTTTATTTTGTTTAAATATTCACTTTTGTTACTTATCAACTTTAAAAAATAAAACAATATGAATAAAGCTATGAAAGTAATTGAGCTAGAATTCATTATATGCATATAGTTACTCTTAGCAAACCGTAAAACGAAAATAAAAGTTATTATCATGCTTTAATGATTTTTAACAAAATGAGCATTGGATGCACATTACCACTTTTACTTTAGTATAAAATAACTAAAGCACTTTATAAAGTTTAAAAAAACTAGGAGACAGCATTAATGGCAATCAGAATGATTTTTTAAAGTAATTAATGATATTTATCGATTTTTGTTATGTCCAAAGACATGTAATTCACGTGATTAAATTATGGTTAGTGACTTTTGGCAAATAACTTGTATGAATTTGAACACCTTTAGTGAAATATTCTTGCACAACAGTTCATATTTCAACTCATTTATACCTACGAGTACGTCTTGCTCTCGCGGTAACGGGGGTTGGGCCACCGCGATCGAAGTCATACCGTTGCGGCTGCGACCGGGGATGGACGTTACGCGAGAAGTTAGTGATTTCTTACAAAATGAAGCGAAATGGTATTAAATTTAAGGCAGGACGAGGATCTTTGATGTTAGAAAAGATTCTAAATAAGGAGAATGAAGATCACAGCGTAACTACCTTTGTCATTTATTTATAATAAGATACGTGCAAATTACTTTATGCTGTTAAGTTGTAGGTAAGTAAGTATTTCATTTGCGAAATACTAATGCTAATAAAATCAGGGTATGTGAAAAGTTTTTTAAAAGTACCCTCTGTATTTCAAACGGCCCTATAAACAATGCATTTTCCAAGGTTGGCAGTTCTGGTCTTTTTGAAGGAGAAACGACATAAAAGAATTCTTCTGTAAATTTACCAGCAAGACATTGTAATATTGTACCGGATAAATAAATTAATTTTGTACCTTAACTTTAAATGTAATTTTTGTAATTATTATAACGTGACATGTAATATTCTAATAATATTATGAATAAATGAGTATATGTGTAGTATATGAGAAGACCAACGTGGTAAGCATGTTGCTCACAATAAAACCAAACAAGACGATATAGATTTTATAAAACAACACATCGAATCCTTCCCTACAATGGAATCGCACTATTGCCGAAAAACATCGTCAAAACTCTATTTAGATGGCACGCTATCTATTTCAAGAATGTACGAACTTTATACAGAGGAATGCAAAAAAGCGTCTCGGACTTCTGTTACTATAAACGTGTACAGAAATGTATATGGAACTGAATATAATTTGGATTTTCACAAACCAAAAAAAGACCAATGTCTAACATGTCATAAGTATAACAATCAAAAATACAAACGGACCCGATCTTGAATCTTGGAAACAAAAATATGACTTACTTACACATTTCACTAAAAGAACAAAGTCGAGAAGCCAAAGAATTGGACAAAATTCGTGCTAATGAAGATGAAAGCTTTAATTCAATAACCTTAGATTTACAAAAGATACTTCATATCCCAAATGGAACTGTTTCTATTCTTTATTACCTACGCAAATTGAATGTGTACAATGCTACCATTTATGAAGCTCGCACTCCCAATGACGGCTTTTGTTACCTCTGGTCTGAGCTGGATGGCAAAAAAGGAAGCGATGAGGTGGGTACGGCTTTGTATCTATGGATAAAACGTCTCCCATCTACTGTAAAAGAGATTTCCATATTCACTGACACCTGTGGAGGCCAAAATCGTAATCAACTCCTTTTAAGCCTGCAGTTGTATTTTGTTCAGACAACTCATCTCGAGGTAGTAGAACATAAATATTTAGAGTCTGGTCATACACATATGGAGGTAGATAGCAAGCACAGTGCGATTGAGAACCAATTGCGTTTAATGCCAGTGTACTCAATGATAGACTTCTGTAATGTTATTCGATTAGCAAGATCAAACAGAAAAAATAAGAAAAATTAAACCCTGAAAAAACCGTACGAACCGATAGTTATGAATCACACAGATATTTTGAACCTAAACGACTTGAGAGATAACTTGATGCAGAATCGATCGATTGATGTCAATGGAGAAAAACTGCGATGGCTTAAAGTGAAAACTTTTCGACTAGAGAAAAAAAGGCCGAATGTTGTTTTATACAGATACGATTTCAAATCTGAGTATAAAGAATTTCACGTATTAAAAAGTAATACATCCCAATCTATGGCCCCAATAAAACAACTGCGAAAACGTAAGCTTGAAAAACCCATACAGGGTTTCAATTACGAGTATAACACTTACATTTCGAGAAAAGCTTACAACCAAAAACTGCCAATCACTTTGGCACCGCCAAACTAGCTAAAAAAAGGACTTACTAAAAATGTGCAATGAAAAAATTATACCCGCGGAACTTCACCACTGGTACCAGAACTTGCCAGCCAAAGAAAGTCGTGATTATGTACCTGAAGAAATGTCTTCAAACTCAGAAGACGAAGAGTGAAAAAGATGGATGACTAGGTTTTTTAACTCTTTTTCGTACTTACAGTATTAGTTCAAAATCAAAGGCTGATCTTTTTATTTTAATACTTTTAGAAGTTTTTATGTTTTATAACAGTAAGTAAGTAGTGCTTGCTGTGAGTGTCTGGGATTATAATATAATATTAAGTTCCTCTATAAAAAAAAATCCTTTTTTAGTTATTTTAGTTTGGAGTTACAAATAACGCCATTTTGAGAATTTTATGTTATTGTTGTGGTTTTGTTGAGTTTATATCTGTGAAGTAGAGTTTTTAAAACTGTTTATGCGTTGTTAATTAGTAAATAATGTTCATAAAGTTTCTAAGGTAATAATTATGACTGATGAAACCAAATTTCTCGTTAAAACCTGTGTTTCTCGATTGAATTGTGATTAAAATAAAAAATAACTAATTGTAAGTTCCCTTTAAGCGAGAAAGACAAAAAGTCACTAACTACATATTTAGGCTTTTAAAAACGTTATTTGGAATTATTGTACAAAGTTTTTAATTGGTTTTGATACTAAATATACTTAGCTAACCACTTGTGTTTAATTTTTAAATCTAGACCCGAACCTACAACAATAATGTTCATTTGACTAAGTCAAAACTTTGGGCCCGTTTTTCTCTGACTTGACTTTTTGTGGGTTAATGACTTCTTGCACTAAGCCGACGCATTTGTAGGTCAATGCATTCATTTCTATAATAAATTACCTGACGAAGTTTTAAAGTTACCATTTCCAGTACTTAAAACTTACTTGAAAAAGTCGCTGATGTCTAAAGATTACTATAGGGTCGAGGACTATCTATCAGATAAAAGTGCTTGGCCTAAACTAAACACCCAAATAACTTAATAATAACTTAATCGTAAGAAATATGTAAACATTGTATTGTATATTGTCTAGGGGACGCGGTTTTTGTAGGAGAATGTATCGAAACTTTTTATGTAGTTGTATCACACCATCATAATTAAGTATAATTTTCATAATTATTTTTCTATTACTTACTACTAATTAATTCTGGAGAAAATTCAGAGTTTTGACACATTTTCCTGCTCAACTACGCGTGAAATCATTTATTTCTTATCGTATGTTAGATTCATTGTTTTATATAATTCTAGGTTAAGTTATATATATATATATATATATGTTATATGTTATAGCGGGCTAATTTTCCGCAACTCGACGACTTAATATGCGCCTTTTTTGCGTGCTGAGTCACTGGCACTACTCTTGCCAGCCCAGTTCAACCAGAAAGCCTAGCAGACCCTTGATGTTGCCGACGGCCTCTGGTAGCGACCTCGGTGTTCCGAGGTGACGTGCCCGGTATGTTGCCACCTCTGGACATTCCATGATGACGTGGGCTGCGGTTTTCTCCGCCGTCATACAAGCTCTGCACAGGGGGCTGTCTGTAACACCTAATGTGAACAAGTGTTTGTTAAACAAGGCATGGCCAGTTATGGCTCCAGTTAACAATCGGAGTTGGGCCCTTTTGAGTAATCGTAGGTAGCTTACGTGACAATCCGGGATTGATTATCGGAAGAGCTTCCTTACTTTGCCTGCAGGTGTCTAGGCTGCTCCAGTAGTGTTGGTGCTTTACCTTGGTGATTCGACGCAGTTTTTTCCGCAGCCAGCTGGTCGGCAGGGGCAGAAACGGTTCAGGACCTATCAGTTCCATTTCTGAGCCCTTTCTCGCGAGTACGTCAGCCGCGTCGTTACCGCGTGAGTTGCTATGTCCCTTTATCCACTGTAGGGTGATGGGGTTTAGGTTACATACCTTAAAAAGGGCGTTGTGACATTCGTATATTAGCCCTGACGTTGCTGTATAGCACTGTAAGGCTTGGAGAACTGATCGGCTGTCGGAGAGAATTCGGATAGGGAGATCCTTTACCTTCCTTTGCTCAATCGCTATTGTAGCCATAATGATGCCCACGCATTCTGCCTGGAAGACTGTGGTATGGGCTCCTAATGGCGTTGAGATATGTATGTTTAGATCTTCTGAAAAAGTACCTGCTCCGGATCCAGACTTTGTCTTGGATCCGTCTGTGAAGATCCTTACTTCCCTGGGATTGAGGCCTTCCCACGGATCTTCATACAGTTGAATTTTGTACTTCTTGTCGAAGATAAACTGTTTCGGTATTCTGTCGGTAGCTGCCTCTATGAGTGGCTCCTCGTTAACCGCTTCATAGAGTATTTCGGTGTGTGGTACCCTGGCAGGTTTCCACAGGTGCAAATTCCTAAGACGTACCGCTGTTGCCGCCGCCTCCTGCTGGATGAAGAGGCGCAGTGGCGGGACGTCGAGTATGGCTTCCAGGGATGCTGTGGGCGTAGTCCGCATGCATCCGGTGGCTGCCATGCCGGCTAGTCTCTGGAGTCGTTGTAGTTTTGATTCCACAGTGGACAGTCTGGTGCGTGGCCACCAGACTACCGCACCATAGGCAATGATTGGTCGTATCACTGACGTGTAGAGCCATAGGATGATCTTGGGATGTAGACCCCATGTTTACCTACCATCCTGCGACACTGCCAGAAAGCGATTGTTGCTTTGTCTATCTTGCTGTTCAGGTGGTTGCTCCAGTTCAATTTGCTGTCAAGTACGACTCCTAGATACTTTACTTCATTTGATAGCTGGAGTTCTGTTCCAAACAACTTGGGGAGTTGGTAGTTGCCCAGGCTGCGTTTGTTAGTGAACAATACCATCTCCGTTTTCTTTGGGTTGACAGATAGTTTGTTGGTTCAGCACCAGCGTTCTACGATACTTAGAGCTGAGCGGGTGACGTCGCAAACCGTGCTGGTGACGTTGCCGGTTGTGAGTATCGCTATGTCGTCCGCGTAGCCTACCGCGTAGTAGCGACTGTCGTTCAGTTTGGCGATCAACTCGTTCACAACTATGTTCCATAGTAGCGGGGAGAGAACGCCGCCCTGGGGACAGCCCTTTGCCACCAGTGCTAGTTGGTTGTTGTTTGCATTGAGTCTGATGACCCTTTTGCTAAGCATATTACCTATCCACTCGACCAGGGTCGGGTTCGCCCCGTGCCTGACTAGCGCGGTTGTTATGCTGCTGAAGTTGGTCTTGTCGAAGGCCCCCTCAATATCTATGAAGACGCCTAGGCACATTGATCTGTTCTTGATGGCTTCCTCTACCTTGCTTACTACTGCATGTAGGGCTGAGTCTGTGGATTTACCTTGGCTGTAGGCATGTTGGTTTGGGTGCATTGGTGTGTTAACCAGGCAGCTCTCCCGTAGATTCCTGTCGCATAGCCTTTCCAGGGTCTTTAATAAGAACGAGGTTAGGCTGATGGGTCTGTAGGATCTGGAGTCTGAGTAGTCGCTCTTACCTGGTTTCGGTATGAATATGACTTTGACCTCCCTCCACCGCCTGGGCACATACCTGTGAGCTAGGCAAGCAGTTAGGATCTCGGCAAGAGTCCGAGTTAGTCGCTCGCCACCCCTCTTCAGAAGGGCTGGAAAGATCTCGTCCAGACCCGGTGATTTGAAGGAGTCAAAGACGTTAATTGCCCATTTAACTTTATGGGGGTTGATTACCTTGTGTGCCCGTACCCAGTCTACCGTGGTAGGGGGGGTTTCTTCTCTCGTCCAGCTGGTCGACTGTGATATCACGCAGTCAGGGAAGTGCGCTTCTACGAGGACCCGTTCTGCCTCCTCTGACGAGCTGGTGAGTGTGTTGTCTGGCTTGCGTAAGGAACCCATGGTGTGCGTGGTCTGGTTGGAGAGAACCTTCCTTACCCTGTTGGCCTGTGAACATGCTTCTATGTTGTTGCAGAAGTTACGCCATGAGCTCGTACTCCTGTACCTGAGGCGTTTCTTGTACCTAGACTTGGTCGTTTTGTAGTTATCCCAGTCGTGGTCTGCGCCTGTGTTCATTGCTCTGTTCAGTTGTCGCCTCATCTTCTTCCTGAGCCTCTCCAGCTCAGGGCCCCACCATTTTCCTTCGCTGTTGCGGCTGGCCGGGGGGTAAGAGAGAGGACAGGCATGCTGATAACTTGCTACAATGGCCTCCGTTAGGATAGTTACCTGGTTTTCTATCACTTTGCAGCTCTCGAGTTGGAGTGGAACCGCCGATGGCAACGTAAGTTCCAGCCGCTTGGCGTATTGCAAGCGGTTGGTTTTTCGTGGGTTCCTTCTAGGAGCTTCTGCGATTGTATTTACCTAAATATCGAAACGTATCCATCTATTGTCTGAGCACGACAGTTCCTTTGAAACGTGCCATCCCGTGATGTGCTGTGAGGTTTCTTCAGTTGCTAAAGTCAAGTCAATGATTGTGCTACTTCGTCTGTTTACGAATGTGGGTTCAGAGCCTGTATTCAGGATGTTAAGGTTTGTTGACATTAGGTATTCTACAAGTAGCTTACCTCTGTTGTTGGCGGTTTTCATGCCCCACCCCCGTGTGCGTTGGAGTCCGTGGCCACAATTAGCGGCAGCTCGTACTCCTCACAGTGGGTCACCAGCCTCGTCATTTCGTGTGGCGGCGGATCTTCTGCCTCTGGCATGTAGATTGAGGCCAGGACCACCTCCGACAGGCTGGAGTCTTGCGCCCCTCGCACCTTGATGGCACACAGGTCTCTAGAGCAGAAACTGGTTAAGGGTTCGGCATGTATATTCCTGAGGAGAGGGTGATGGTAGCCACGCACTGCTTGAGCCAAGATACCGCTGTTTGGTCCCCGCACCACAGCCTCAGGGTGCCGTTCACGTGTAACGGCTTTCCCTGAAACTGTGGTCCGCCCCTGCTCTGCAGGTTTTGGACCGCTTCCCTCATCACGCGGGCTTGGATGAGGTTTAGGGCCTCGTCAGCGAGATCAGCCGAGAGGTGACCCGTGGTTGCTGATGTGACAGCAACCATCAAGTCCGCCTTCGCTGCGTCCGCGTACGTTACTCGCGGGGTACCCGGTGACGGCTCGATCCTCTGCTTTTTGGGTTCGCCTCTCGGAGACAAAGTCTCGTCCAGGCGTACCCTCTCAGCATTGGCTCTAGCCACCGCGGGGCTCCCCTCCAAGGCCCTGTTGCCAGCTCCTTTCCCTTTGGGAGCGGCACGGCTTGTTGACGGGTGACAAGGGTCACCAGCAACGACTCGCACCGTCTCCGTTCCGGGAGCACCTGGTTGTTGGTCAGGCACCGGAGCAGCAGCTTGTTCCGCCAGTAACCTACGGTACTTGCGGCGCTGCTTCTGGTTTCTGTGCTTCTTTTTCCCGAGATTAGTCCCGAGTTGGTACGTTAAGTTTTATAATTATATATTTAAAAAACGACTAGGTAACTGTTGAGTTTCTTGCGGCGTTTCTTCTCAGCAGTGGTCTCTTGCGAAGCGCAGGTAGATTTATGACGTGTAAAAGTGCCCGTGCGGCCTACTTACTGAATAAACATCTTTTTTACCTTTTATCTTTTACCAACAAAGTTATTTGATAAAAAAAGTCAAATAATAAAGGTCCCCTTGCAAAAAAATCTTTTTTTTTTGTTTTATCTCATAAACGATAAACAATACAAGCATCAATTTGGTATGATTATAGTATAAACACTCAAGAAAAATAACAAATACTAAACAACAGTCAAGTGTGAGTTGGGCTCGTGCTGATTCGATTCGAAATCGAATACAAAATAGAAGATAAAAATACCTACTGTATCGCCGTACGGAATCCTCGGTGCGAGAGTCCGACTCACACTTGACCTTTTTTCAACAATGGGAATATTTAACAGGTAATTATCAATTGAAGCCAGACAATGTTTAGGTATGTATAAAAATAAATCACGTTATCGAGTAAACATCAAAGGCGCCCTCGTGAACCAACAGCATTGTCGGTATGTGCATTTGAAAGTAAGTTGTTTTCGTCTAGCTTCGGAATTTTCCAAATGTTGTTTACGTTCCAACTGCATGCCCCGACTAATCTTTTAAATACCTACCTAATTAAATGTCATTAGCACAACCTAAGCGAGATAAAATTATAGGACTCAAAACCAATTCTGTTAAATTAAAACCATCCACAATAACGAGATTATGGGATAAAGCGTTCGTTTTGAGCGCCGCAAACAGTACAATATTGCCGGGCGATCCTTTTAATTTTCTGAATAAAAACAGTAAAAAGTCGTCGGCTCATAATCTACCGTATTAACGGAAAGATTAAAACTTTCCAAATGTCCAAAGCTGCCAACATTCGAGGCGGAGTTGCGATTAATAAGTACCTGGCACAAAGGCTGTTTAACAAAGGATTAAATTAGTTAGATTTATACGACGACTTCGCTTTGTCTTAGCAAGCGAGCTAAGTGACAACTCTAGAAGTAATCGTTCCCTTTTTACTCATAGACTTTTACACTTAAAGTGGACAGTACAAGTCGCGCTATCGAAAAATGAGAGATCGTGACAATAGATGCAATTCTTATCTTATGTAATAGATACAATTCTTATCTTATGTAATAGATACAATTCTTATCTTATGTAATAGATGCAACTCTTAGTAGATTTCAATTCGGGTAAAAGATAAAAGATATTTATTCAGTAAATAATCTACCAGCGTTTCCCAAAAGGAGACCACAGCTGAGAAAAACCACCGGAAGAAAGTCAACAATCAGTATTTTTTTTAATATTGACAATTATGTTACTTGACCTAGCATAATATAAAACAATGAATATGGATACATACACCTAAAAAAACACGAGCATATTAATAAATAAATAAACATATATTTTATACTTACATAATAATATGAGGGTTGAGGGTGCAAGACAACCAAATTTAAATAAAGTTTCGATACGTTCTCCTACAGAAACCGTGTCCCCTAGACAAGATATAAATTTTACATGACTAATGACTACAGTACAATTAAGTTTTTAGGCATGATCTTGCTTATACGCTAATTGAAAATTAAGGTATTAATAATGGTATCGAAATATTTGGCGCGATCGTCATATGGATATAAATGTTTTTCATTTCGACTGTACTCAGTGTTGACCTTTAACTCAATATTATCTACCCATGATTTCACTTAAGACTACGCCGAGCGTACGCCGGATGTACAGTGGCGCCCTCATTACTTTTATTGTGTTTTCTAATAAACTAAAGTATTTTCTTGAAATTGGACGAAATGTGTTTGTACTACAACTGAAAACACAACTTATAGGGTATATCATATAGTTTAATAACAATTCACCTTCGAGTTATTAACTTAACGATAAAAAGTGGCCACCTTTTCCCGTTAAGCTGACTACTCAAAGGGTAATTGTTATTAAAGTTTGTTACGTATCCCATAAATTGTGTTTATACTTGCGCTACAAACACATTTTGTTTGGTTCCAAGGAAATTCGTTACTTAATTAGAAAACCCAATAACAGTCATGAGGGCGCCACTGGACGCTCGGCGTTTGCTCGGCGCAGTCTTAAAATATAAATAGTCTTTCTACCGGCGATATTTAGTAAAATATAAACGTTGTATAAAATAGAATGTACATTGTTCATTAGAAGAACAGGTGAGTTTGCTATTATTAATCTAACGACCCTTAAAAGCCACTCCAAACCAACCCCTCCCTGTTAATTAGGTCAAGTAAACATTACCTAATTCAAAACTAAACCAATTAGTTAAAAATACTATTATTTGATACAAAATAGTTTATAAATATTTTTGCGCAATTAAACCGACAAAACGTCTAAAACAGTATTTGATTGTCGTTTCAGACGAAACATGGTGTGTATTTACTTATATTTCTATAAGGGTATTAAATTTAAGATCCCACAAGATCTGTAATTTTTACAGTTAAAAACTATTATTATATTAACGGCCTTCTCAGAGTAAGTGACGATTAAGTCGTGTCGTAGGATGATATTTCATACACAATGTTTAAACAAGGAACGAAGTAAATGTCTCTAAAATGTCTCTTGAGTACAGCGGTAAGGATTCTATTGAAATTCAAGATGCAACTATGCTATTCTCAAGACGTTTCAATACCCCGCTGGCATGCGATGTCAAGTCGAATATCCGGATCAAGCTGGTTTGACCCAGTCCCCCGGACTCGACGCCTGGACGCGCGGGTTCGACCGCGTTCCATTGATTTACTAAAGCCCGCTCAAGCTGTAAGTGGCTTTGCACTATTTTGTGATACGTGCTCTTACGAGCAATATGGGTATGAATTTACGATTTGTGCCGAACATTTGCAGCGGTTTTGAAATCTCTACGGTAGAATTGGTGGTCAAAACGTGCTGTTATATTTTTCATGTAACTTGGATTTTTTGCTAGTTCCAGGTATGTATGTGTGTATTGAGAAGATTGTATTTGAATACTGCTAGTATTATAGTTTGTGTTAATGAGCGCGAATATTGTTCCAAATACATAGGTGGTTACTATTTATTTAGCAAATTATTTACAAAACAATTATTTAGCAAACTGACAGTAACTACTAAATAATTGAAACAGGTTTTTTTTACTTTTTTAATGAAAACAATAAGTTCTGCATTTATGGTTTTTTCAAAATTAGTCTGAAGTTTCTCTAGAAGTGCGTTTCGGGAAAATATCGTCACCGACAGATTTTTCCTTTCTTGTTCACTAGAGTTTGTAAATAAATAGGTTATTAATGGAGGTTTGCTAGCCACGAAGCATTTCCAATGAAAAAAGACTAATAGCCTAAAAATAAAAAATAAAGATTTACAAATGTTGCGCAAAACAGATTATCTGATTCTCAAGCAAGAACAAGGAAGAAAAGTCTAGTACCGTACTCGTACCACATGGAGTATGTAAGTAAGTATTTATTAACTGTTAACTGTGTACAAAAGATGGAAGATAACAATAACAATAGCATCAACAGTTGCCCATTGCGAGCATACAATTATTGTGACTTATGTCTAAAAACACATGAATTTAATAATTTATACATGTATGATGGCCAAAGAATTCGTTAAGATCATAAAATATATTATGGATAAGCCATTTTTTTTAATTGAACTTAAAATAATTACCCTCTAACATTTTTAAATCATTGGGCAGTGCATTAAAAACGTGTATCGCCGTAACGAACGTGCTTTTATAGTACATTAAGTTGTTGGCTTTTGGACACAACAAATTGTATTTGTACTTTTACCCTCACATTATTTTTAATATGGAGGAATATAAATGGAGGCTATGATTTGAAGAAATGCAGCGTCTTGACTAAAAATATCTTAAAGTTGCGGCACATCATCGAGAACATTGAGAATCTCTTCTTGAAGTCGTAACTATGTCCTTGATGAAGGATAACGGGGAGACCATCATCATCATTTATATATATAATATAGGTATGGTTGTGATTCCCGTAGAAAGTACTACAGGGGGTCCTAAATTGAGAAAATGTAAGTATATTCGGCATCCTAGATTTTATTTATTTCATTATTATATTTTGGTCATTTATTTTATTTTGAGCTGGATGAGAGTGGCCACGAATCGTGCTCGTTGGCGTGCAATGGGAGAGGCCTATGTCCAGCAGTGAACTAGTGTGGGCTGATGATGATGATGATGATGATGATGATGATTTCAAAATACAAAAGACCACTCAATGCGCGAGTGTCACTTAATTCTACACATCTACTTCATTAATATTTAATGACACCATGTACATACCTACATCATAAGTCTTTGAAAAAAAAATGGCTACCTGTAATAATTTTCTTACAGTGTTTAGAATATAGTATTCACCACAATAATAATCCATAGATTTCTTGCATTCTTGTGTATGTTTCTAAATGTTTCTTTTGTATCTCCAGAGACCTACTTCACCTGTATACGACGGAGCATGGAGCATCGCATGATGTATGCCACTTCCGAATACATTAGTGTAACGTCTACTTAGGCGTGACAAACGGTAACCGTCAGGACACGATGGTTCGGATAACATTGCTTGGTACTCCTATGTAATGTATTTACTGTATTAATGTAATATTACGTACGAGAGCTATTCTCAGAAATGTCCAAAGTAATACGAATTTATAGTTCGTCTAAAATTTGCGTTCTGGTTATTTGTTGTTTCTGAATACTGTAGGCTAGTATTGGCTGGTTTATATTACTTGTCTCAACGCTAGCGTTGTTCATTGCACCGAACTAAAATATATACGAGAAGTAATGGTTATTTTTGAAAAGTATGTAACATGATCACATGATAGATGGGTTCGACAGTAATGACTTCTTAAATAAAAACCTTACAACGCTTCGTAATTATATCTACAACTTTAAATAACGGGAGTTAAGTTTGAAAACTTCGCAAGAAAAACGAGGGGAATGTCGTAACGCAGCTAGTGCTCTTGGGGAGTTTTGCGATTACAATATGCAGCTATGGTGTTTAATATACCTCTAAATCCATGCGACCTCTTATGACCCGTCCCTGTGAAATGGAAAGAAACATCCATAGTGGAAGTCTTCTACCGTAATTTTCTCGGGTTAGTGATATCCTTTAATACGTGGTAAAGAGCACAAAAAGTAGAAAGTGATTATTTGCACCCGAGATTTGTGTTTGGCTGCAATTTTTTTTTGTCTAATTTTCATTGTGACTATGAGGAAGGTAAACAAAAATGTCTAGACCACTGGCTGAGTAAGTACCTAAGTATCCCATTCTTTCTTCAAACCACTTTCAACAGCATATATGAAAGGTTTATTTACAACGTTCAAATGGCTTGTCAGATAGTAAATTACACGGTAAAAATAAATTTTTACCCGATACATACCAACGTAAAGTATAGTTTACACCTTTCCAATTTTTAATGAGACCATCCCCATTTAGGTATAAAAAGCTTCCTAAAAAGACTGGCGTATTTTTATGATTTTGCATTTTCAACGCGCCGTTTAATGAGGGTTGGATCCCGTCAATAATTTAGTGTCACCCTTAAATCCCTCTGATATACCTATACTTGAAGCCCCGGCCTTCCCTTTTGTCTTCGAGACCAACTTTTCATTTTTACCCCGAGTTCTAATGTTTAACTTTTAAAGCGAACATCTGTGCTTCGGTGAAATAAAATGTTTAGAAAGTTCCGGGCTGGCGATTGAATTCATAGCGAACTAAATTTGTAAGTTATCTGAAATTCAAATAGGAAGAGCATGTTGAAAATAAACCAAGAACACTATGTGAACTGTTTTGCGCCAACAATATAAATAGATTTTACTTTTGTAGTGTATTCCTGACCAAGATTTCTTCAAGCTATGGTAGGTAAAAGTTTAAATGTTATCGTGTGAACTCTTTATATACATTCAAGGGATTTTTACGAAACCTTTTTCCTTTTCTACCAGTTACCACATTTCAATGGTATGCGCATAGACAAATTTCTATCCATACACAGCTAACGAATCGACGAGCGCTGTAACAAAACTACGACGTTACTTTTGTAAATTTTGCAGGCGTGCAAGAAAAAAAGAGGACTGAATATCGATTGTGGAATTTCACTAGGCTGTTTCACACCCTAACGAATGCAGCGTTATGTGATCTGGGCCTCTATTCTACTCGGTTAAACCATATTGCCTTTGACGGTTATCGTATTGTTTTTAACGCAGCCGCCATTTATGTTAAGAAAATAAGAGTAATGAAAGCGTTGACGATACGGTACTACGTTAAACGGTTGTACGTACCTACACGTCAAAAGTCGGTAGTTGTTTTTATGATGAAACTTTATAAGTGTGATTTAAAAACTGGGGTTAGTGTTTTGTTTACCAGTCAAGCAAAAAAGCTGTTTAGGCGAAAAAAATAAGAAAAGCGAATATGAAAATTATGAAAATGAAATAGTGCAATGTGAAAATTCGCTTTTTTGAAAAAATGCTAATTGTGAAAATGATCTAAAAAATCGTCCGGTTTTTTTACCAGTGTGACCTACTAGCAAAGGTTGAACAATTTAAAAAAAAAATGTTTTGCTCTTTATATTTGTTTTATTTTTATTTTGATTAAAATATATATTTTATCATACGATCGCTGGCTTCTGGTCATTATTTAATGCAAAATAATGAAGCAATCCTTAAATCAACAAAAATTCAATTTTCTACTAGTGTGTCTGATTAAATTTTTGTATCTTTTAATATCAAAGAAGCTTAGTTTTATTTTTATTTTAATACGTTTAATTTATTTTTTTATTGTTTGTATTACTTATATCATAACCAAACATTTCCTTGTATCAATTAAACAAATAACTTAGCAAAATAATTTTCCAATACCTAGTGCATGTTTACCAATCCGCGAAGTGTTGAGGCAATCAATAGAGTGACACTAAAAATTATTAGCTTGCATTCAATCAATTAAAAGCAGCTTGCATGCATGTTATTGATATTCCTCGTTATTGTTCTGTTGATCGATGGTCTACTACATACCTATCGATCAAAATGCGCTTATGAATATTCCAACTGCGAGGTTGAGGGCGGTGCTTACTATATAATAGTTAAACGTTAAATGTATGGATAGGTTGCGTTGTTGAATTAATTATAAGTTTTATATACACGATAGAAAAACTATATGGATATATCTTGATTTAATTTATCATAGTTCACAGTAAAAATCATTAAATACCTTAAGCATCATGACACCTTCACTACTAGACAAGCACCTCATTATTGAAATAGCACAATTGATTTCGTATCACTTTCATTTTCAAAAACCTATCGGTAAATCAAAACAACACAGAAAACAATACACCCATCAAGCTAAACAAACGTAATACTTATGATATCCTAGTAATTTAGTTTAATAATGATTCCTTTTTTTCATTTCATCACGAGTTTTATAAAACGTACTGCTATGAAAATTATGACGGAAGTTTATTCAGGGCAAATCGAAAAGAATCTCAATGAAAATTATTTGCAGCTGAATATTTTTCGACGAACATAGCTTTATAAGAATTCAAATAAACTGCCTAGCACAAAATTCCTCTTGTTAGCTTTAAGCCAGGGACGTTGCTGATATTCGCATTCGCATCCGCCAAAATCAACGCGTAGCTATGCGGATGCGGATCCGTCCAAGTCACTGCGATAACGAGGACCAACAGGAATATAAAAAACTTACCTACTTTTATTTATGTGTTTTGCGCGTATCTATGTATGTACGTAATATTCTTTATTACCACGTATCATCAAAACAGCTAGACGGATTTCTAATAATAAGGAATATTTGGAATCATCTTGGAAACCTATTTAAGTGTGTCTTAAAATGCCACGATTTGTGGATCATAAATGATTTGTTCTTTTCTACAAATTAATTTAATAGGGTATCAAAATGAATTATTTTAAAAGGTGATTACAAAAATATACATAACTCATATATGTATTATGCACACTGCACTCATGCTCACTTCTGTTTAAATGTAATAATTGATTAATCTACTTTTACCCCGAAAATGTTAAAACTCAAGGGTCATCTCTCTAAGGTTACCCTCAAACGTTGTTAAATCAACCATACAACCAAAAAACAATAAAATAATTTGACCACTTATGCAATATAGTGTTCGTAGTATGAAACTAAAAAGCTTAATTAAAATATACTAAAGTCTTATGTTCAAAAAATAAACTGAAAACAGAAAAACAAGGTCTATTGTACAATCACACTTTATATTTGAATAATTGATTGCAGAGTTTATACCAAAATTCTAATTCACAAATAAGTCCCCGTCCATAATAATAATTTATTCAAATTTAAATTATGCGTAATTCTACAAAAAGACATGGTTTACCTCGTTTCAGTTTTTAATTTTATTTATTTAAGTATTTGAGTATGTAATTTCTGTTGGGGATCATTATAATTTTTTTAACTCAGTATTAGTAAATAAGAAAATATATTGAGATGTAAACAAATTGACAGTCATAACAAAGAAGATGACATATGACATGGAAAACAAAACATTGACATAATCTAATATTCTGGATACAAATAACTACTTGCTCTTTACAAAGAGGCTTTATATTTCACAATTTCCCTTCTTAAGCTCTTCAAAAATAGTTTTCGCTACATCCACGATCGCATCCGTGGATGTTCAAAAATCTGCATCAACAACATCCCTACTTTAAACTTCAAAGGTTGGCAATCGGGCATGAAAAACAAATATTTAATATAAAACGTTTGGGAAACCTATGTACACAGAATTAACACCCTCGTCATACTACTTCTCCCAAATGCTGTGAATCTGTTGTTGTTTTAATTAGAAGTAAAATCAAAAATATTTTTTGACGAATTTAAATCCAGATAAACGACAGAAAAAGTAGCATAGTGTATCATTATTGACACGAATAAGATGAAAAGAAATGCCTGTGTGAGTTACACGCATGTCAAAGCCAAAGGCAAGGGATTAGTGTGCGTGTCTACAGACAACACACACGATCGGAATAGGTGAATGTCTGATAGAGTAAATATGCTCCAAAGGCAAAAAAATTTAAACCATTGTTTTCTCGGTAAATACTAGACCGAATGTTATAATACTTTGCATATTGGTCAAAAATACCCTAATAAACGTGTACATTTATATAGGCTGAGGACACGTTTAATAGGTGTTTTTTTACACTGTTGCAGAAAAAACAAGGAGTTCGTTTAATGTTTGGTGAAAGGTTGATATTTGAGAGATTAAATAAGTACGAGTAGATTAGTAGTAAGTAACTAAGTATTTGTAAAGTTCGCGAAGCCGAAGTTCCTATAATATCTTAAATTCGCCAAATGCGTCAAAATTAAACGATAGATATTTCTAGAACAAAAAAACCGGGTTGCGATTCTTATACCTCTCGCAACCGGCAGTCATTAATTAAAGTTTATTTAAAAGAAAACAAAATAAAGCAACTAAGCTAAGGAGAGTGACGGATGCTTTATCCACACGCGTGATATAGACTACAACAGTAAATAAATATCTCAAGTTTCATAGGCAGGGTCACTACCAACAGGCTTACTATACCATCTCCCCACACGATTTCTGAGTCACACGCGTCCGTTCTTGGAAGCAGCGTCATAGTCATATTCATTTATTGCTATAAGTTGTGCAATGAGATCTTAAAAATACAGTAGGTAACTTCAACATAAACCCTGCAAGGGCACTGCAACAAGACACAATAATACAGTGTGTGGCCTGTAACTAGGGCAAAAATTAAAAATGTACATTCTTCTCCTCAAACTACGCAATGTTTGTTTGACGACTTTGAAAAAAAACTTGCGGTTTGAATTTTATTACATTTTAAAGTTAATTCGAACACGCAATGTACTATAAAATTGATTATGTCTGTAGAGTGATTAGACTGACAGGCGATGTCAATTAGACGGAGTTTTAAGTACATTGAAAATACTATTTACTTTGTTTGAAAAAATAACAATCTAAAAACTTTATGATTTAAAAAAGTTGCAAAACAAAAGTTGTCTATTTTGAGGAGTAGAATCTACGTTTTAATTTATTGCTTTAGTTACAGGCCCCACACTGTATACTTACATGTCTATTTAAGAAATCACATTTATATTATAATATTATAACAGATTCAATTTAATAATAAAAGGCTAACAGAACGAAACGGCTCTTGAAATGGGGTGCGCCAAAGTTCATATAAAATTGCAAATTAGATTATTGTAATTCCGAAAATGTATCTCATATAGTTTTACTACCTAATGATCACTCTTCATACTCTTCATAATTTGTTTTAATACTAATGCTCGAAACTTATAATCATCTGAACTTATAACGCCAATATTCAGGAAACCGTAGACTTTTCGGAATGTCTTAAATATCTACGTGTAAAATCTAAAAAAAGTAACAGTTTTAAAAAAAAATGCATTATAGGTTGCGATAATTATGACTTAAAAAAGAATGAACAAAAAAGTATGAGCAAAAATTTTTCGGAGTAATGAAGAGTCACAAATCGTTATTTGTATAAAAAATCAAAAGACCAATTTTATATGAGCCAATATTATAAGGACCTGTTGAAACGAGCATACGAAGTCACGTGATCTACTGGTGATGCGATTAAATTAAAAACGAAATCAATAGAAACGCTAGTTAGCTTAGGTAATGCAATGATTCGACACCCACGAGAACAGAGGCTCTACTGTGAAAATCGAAGTTAGAAGTTATGTTAGCTCCATTTTGATTTCTCCTATTCTTTTGAATGAGTCTCGAATGACAAGTAACAGCCGACAGGGATGGAGCTAACGTAACTTCGAACTTAGATTTTTATAATATTATGTAGGGCCTCAGGTCGTTTTGGAGGTTCCGTACCTAAAGTGCCAACGGGACTGTATTAAGCTGCAATCTCACTGAGAATGGAGGTGGTGCGGTGCGGCGCGTTCCCACACTAAAAGCACCTCCGCCACGCTTTTAGAACTCTTTTTAGTATGGAAACGCCTCGCCTCCGCTCTCAGTGTGTTGGCGGCTTTACTGAGCCTTCCTTTTCCGCCTGTCTGTCTGTCTGTCAGTAGGTTGTCTCTCATGCATGAACAATAATAGGTAGACAGTTGCATTTTTAACAGATTGTGGGTTTTCATGGACGCTATAACAACAAATGATAAGTATAAAATAAAATGTGTGCGTTTTTTCGCTGTAAGCCTACCTACCCCTTCTTATATCTCTTGATCCGTAACAGGCAGACACATACAATTTTCACAGATTAGTACTGTTGCCTCCTTTATAACAAATAATAAAAATTTAATTAAATTCGAAATGAAAAGGCAGCCCAATGCAAAACTGGTACTGGAACCGATAAAAAAACGGTTTTTACGCTCTCAGAGGCCAAGTTGGACTTGTCGTGATTTCGTCGACATTATGAAAATAAAATGTACTTAATAACACTCCAGGCGTAAAACAAATTTAAAGAGAATACAAATATTCCTCAAACGGCAATTCAGACTCTCCAGATGTTTATTACTTATTATAATCACAGATGGCGTTACTTGAATAATGAAAGGCTGTTCTTATATCTACACTTAATAAATGTCTACTACAATTATGAAGTTAGTAATATAGTAATAAGTCTATTAAAGCGATCTTAATTATTTAATTCGAAAAAGTTAAATTTTAGTTATACGTAAACACACTGAACATTGTAAAAAGTCTCAAGGAAACAAAAGCCTTCACTGCAGTGAAATATAACAGACACAGACATTTGCATAGGCATTGCACAGTGTATTGCTAAGAAGATATCTATACTTATATTTGGTGTGAAGCCAGACGGGTCGGTCATCGGATCACGGAAATATAATCCGTCAGGTGCTAGACAACAATGAACGTTATTCAAATTTTTGCCTTTGTTCTTAATGTCTTACTCGTTTTCAGTCAATTGCAATTATATTTATAAAAATAAAGTAGGTACATTATTTTTCTATTGTTGGTCTTATTTATTTATAAAAGCAAAACTTGACCAACTTTCAGTTTCTACCAAATTGTTGGTCAAAGTAGTAACAAACACCGGGCAAGAGCATGTCGGAACATACTCAACGAAGGGTTCCGACGCCGTTACTACAAACGCCAACTACCCATACATATCCTTGTTTGACTTCGGAACCGTATCTAAGAAGATTACATGAACCTTAAAAATGAATCGGGAACATGATACAAAAAAATGTTGCCATGAATTTTAATATTCTATTCCATTATATTCTAATATTACAATATTTTTCTAATGTTAATGTTCTTATATTAATCAATTATAAAGGTTTTATGTTGCTTGTTTCTTGTGGCAATTAAGGTAATTCAACAATTAATCTTTACTTAATAAAACACTTACTTACTTAGCAGAAGAGTCCGTTTGTTTGTTTGCTTGAACGTGCTAATGTCACTGGTCCGATTTGTACTGGTGTTTCGGGTGGTAGGACCTTGTGCAGGGTCCGTCCGGATCGCTACCACCATCTTATCCATTAACCTACCGCCAAACAGCAGTGTTCGCATTGGTGTGTTCCGGTTTGGGGATAAGACAGCCGGTGAAATGACTAGCATAGAGGCATTCCATCTTAGTCCTCAGGGTTGGCAACGCATTTGCAGTCTTAGGATTGCATCGCAGTCCTGTGAATGCGAATGTCTATGGGTTACAGTTTCCACTTACCATCAGGTGGCCTGTGTGCTCGTTTGTCTTCTCTATGCCATAAAAAAAAAAAAAAAAAAAAAAAAAAAAAAAAAAAAAAAAAAATTAATGTTAAATAGCCCATTAATCGAGGAAGGCTATAGGCCATATACTCATAACCCGAAGCGAAGCGAGGGCGGGTCGCTAGTTGTTTAATAAGCGTTATCGTTAAGTTTGTGACGAAGTTCGATGAGATAAAAAATTTCGCGCATAAGTCGTGTCACCAACTCGTGTTTTGGCAGCCATCAAAGGCTCCGTAGAGAACGCAAAGGCAAACACAAGCGGACTGTACTCGTAAAATCAGCCGCTATAACTTTTGAGAAATCCGTGAAACTAAGTAAGTAAGTAAGACTATGCAAAAGCACCTCACTCGACGACGGAATTACCAACAAGCCATCTCATTTAGCTCTCCTTGTTAATATTCTCTTAACGAAATTGCTTCACCGAACTCGCCTTTGCTGTGCCACTGGAACTCGTAATAATTATCAACTTTTTGACTTACACGACTTTGATTCCTTGCGTAATAATACGAAATAAGCTACTTAAACAAATGCTAGCGTTACATTTTTGACTACTTTATAGCAGAAACATGAGTTAAACAAGATTATTCTTTTAAAAAGAAATTTTACAACTCCCAGAAAATATATTTTAGAATTCAGCAGTACAAAAAGAGACAACAGACGTACAACCGATTATTTTTTAGATAGAAACGTTTATTGCTTTAATCCCAGCACCTACGATTATAAGTCTATTATTTGGCTTGTTTTTTTATAAATATTTAGAATGTAATAGCGAAAAAAATCCATTTTGTGGTGGAAGGATGCTTGTGCAAGGTTCGTCCCGATCGCTACCATCATATTAATTTTAACCTGCCGCCATACAGTAGTATTTTTTACTTTGTTGAGTTTCGGTGCAGAAGTGGGACAACAGGTGAAACGAAAAGCATAGAGGCATTCCAGCTAAGTCCTTAGAGTCGGCAGTGCATTTGTGGTCTTAAAATCGTAATCATAAGATTGCAAATCATATGGCTGCGTTTGACGCGTGACAAAATGTGGCTAAAGCATCCGTCAGTCTCGTACTTATGACTAATATACGTGTCAAAAAGCGACGAATGTTTTATCCACGCTGTCACAAGATAAACGCAGCCATTAAAAAAACATAATTCTGATCACATTCTCTTTGCCCTGCCCAAATTAATCACCTGATAACCATTTACGCAAATGAAATGCGGCATACTGCAGGTTCTGATACCGATACCCGTTATCTGGAGACAAGGTGCTTTATCGATAAGGCCTCTAAATTGGTAGACTATCTGTTATTAGTTATTAATATGAATGTTTAACACTAACTCAAATAACCCCTTGTGTAACGCGATATCACTATACGCATACGACTAAAAAAATATTTAAATGGATTTAAATTTAAACGCGGTTCAAGTTTCTGCATCAGTTCAGTCTGGACGTAAGTATTATAACAGTTAGTAGAATAAAACCAAGGCAGTGAATTTGTATGCTTTTCATCATTACGATGGTGTTGTTCCACTTCCACTTATGACAATTGTATGGGATTGAAGAATCAATTAACGTTTTATCTATCTATATGGTCATGGGACCCCCCTTGAGCTATTGTAAATCCTTGTCAATTATTTCATTTTTGAACTGTGCCATAAAAAAGTTGAGTTGTTTGTCGTACTTTGGGTACCTGTGACCCCTAGACAGAATTATTGATTTACCTCTGTATATCTATCTATATTACATCTATTATAAGAATCTATTTACTGTTCTGAAATTCTTTTTCTTCGATACCTTAATATGTTTTTGTTATTGTGTTATTGTATATTATTCCTATTATTGTTTGTCGTAAATGTATTATTGTATTATATTACTGCAAGGAGACGGAGAAAATAACCTGGTTGGTCGTAAATCTTGAAACGTAAAATATGTTTTACGAACTACGCTGACGTGATCTTTCTAGTGCACTTAGTTAATTTAGAACTAGGCAATAGGCGTGCATCCACTAGAAAAATGTTTTATTAAATTAAAATATTGACAAAAACCATTAATCAGAAAGGAGTTAAATTAAACTTTAATTGATGCATCAATGAGAATGGACTTACATCTCAATATTTTAATTTTGCTAAAGTATTAATATTGAACGTATACCTACATTAGCCATAAATTCTATTTAATTAAATAATATTAAGATATAAAATCGTGTTTGTGTTTTTTTTGAGTGTTGTAATGTCTGGAACTACAGAATTGATTTTTTTTTTTGACTAATGAAGCTTCATCATCCCGGACCGATACCCTGGAACAAAGCGAGGGCCGGTGACTAGTATAAAATATAGAAGATGAAAAATGTCTGAACTCTAGTGTACCTACTACGACCGTGTTTAAATATTTTTGCGTACCTACATTGTATGCTGTCATATATCTGATAGCGACTTAGAATAAAGTAGATGGTAAACGTGATTAGTTTTTTTCCAAAACCTTATGGTGATATTACGCATTATCGGGTATTACCACTTAAAAATGTTATCCCAGACGTAACCATGACACTGGATGCAAGACTATTCATAGTCAAGTCAGACAAATCTCTCGCGCGGCCCTACCGGCCTTGCCGCGTAAAAATAGACCGTCTCACTCTGTCGCCAAGAACTCTCCCAGTTCTCTATCGTGCTCACTCGCCTTATCACTTAAAATGGCTAAACGATTACAAGATAATCAACTAACGTCAATAGTTCCACATGAATCAGTGTTTACAAAGTGCAAATTCGCACTTGACGTGGTTTAGTGCATCGAGTTATTTTGAGGATGTCGTCGACAACGTCATTGGCAGGGAAAAAATGTTAGTAACTATTATTAGTAGTGTCTGCTTGGTTTTTAGCTGGATTAGTTTTGTATATACGTAGTCGTATAATTTGATTAGCGTAGCGCGGGCCTCATGTCGTTATAAAAGTGGTTCTCCAGTCGCGAGGTGATCGTTCTTTAATAAAAAATAAACAAGTCTTGATTTATGTTTCCGTTGGCGAGGTGTTAATAAAGTCGTTAATGTTTTTTTGTTTTGTGCTGTGATGATGCAAGTGCGTAAATACATTGGAGTGTAAAATATTGACGTTAAATATGATGGGTTTAAGTAAGTACTATGGAGGACGCTTTGAAGTGCGACGCGTATATAATATTGCCCAGACAAATGTTAGGTCTTGTTTGTTTCATACAGGCTAGCTGTTTCAAAACACTTTAATAAATGACTAAATTATTATACTCGTACAGTTGTTTTACTAATTATACGTGTATGAGCTAAATAAGTAAAATGAATACAAAGTACTTGATAATTTTCAGGTTAATACTTTAATCGCCATAGTATTTTACTTAAACAAAAAACATTAATTAGGTAATGACATTTAAAAATATATTTTTAATACGAAGTGTGATCATGGTTTAAATGTTAAAATAAACTGATTGCTTGTTTTGACCATTAAAAAACCATAATTCAAACGTTAACGTTAAATTATGTATAACGCCTGTTATTATCGGTCTCGAAACAATTGTCGTGTTATCACTAGAGTCCATCTGTTATCTTTAATGGTCGTCACGCTAATTACTTTTCCAATAATTATTACCTAGAGTGTTGTTAACGGGAACAATATTAGAAGTAAAAACGTATTTAGATTAACAATTAAATTATCTTACTAATGATTAACTAGTAAATACGAGTAAAATAAACTAACAAGGTTCCTTTAAATTATGTTTTCGAAACCATTCTAGGCAAATAGAAGTAGATCCTCCCATTTTTAGGGTTCTGTATCAACGGCTTTCCAGCTGAACGGGACCCTATTAATATGCTTAAGCTGTCTATCCGTCTGTCCGTCCGTCCATCGGCCCGTTTTTCCGTCTTAACTTTACAGAGCTGTATCTTTTGAACCGGAAAAGGTAACGAGTTGATTTGTTTTCTTCGGAATATGTGTCATTACGCCGGGTTTACAAACAATAAAAAACCAAGTAAAATAATAAAGGGGGACCCCAAACAACGTATTTTTATTTTTATTTTATCGTAAAAACGGTAAAACCCACAAGCATCAAATTTGGTATGATTATAGTACAAACCCTAAAAAAAAACAACAAATAAACTAAATCGGTCAAGAGTGAGATGGGCTTGCGCTGATTCGATTCGAAATTAAATTCAAATTGGAATATAATATATTTTAATACCTATGGTGCGTCGGTACGGAAACCTCGGTGCGCGAGTCCGACACACACTTGACCGGTTTTTTTATAATGGCAAACAACCATGACAATTCTGCAACAAAAGACACAACTACAGCCAATATATATATTCATGAAAAAATAATTTCGGCTATCGGACTGATATGAAAAAGTATGAACTGGGTACCTAATAAAGCTTCGAGCTCGTGGGCACGTAAGGCAGACTTAAGGTGCTGTTCCTTTAGTGAGGCGAGGCAAGAAGAGACGAGTGGTGGTTATTCGGTGGTTTTTTTTTAATACAAAATTTAATTCTCGCGCTTCCTCGTCGGTGGAAAAGTACCTTCAAGCCACACGAATAACAATTAACGGCAATTACTACCCAGCAACAATAGACACATTACTCTTACGTTTCGTAATAGATAGAATGAGACGTCGTCCGTACAGTTGGCGGAAATGATTGCTCAAAAAATAATTAAGTAAGTGCACGTTTTGGCCGACCTGCTTTGTCGATCAGCGACCGAATAAAAAATACACACACTAATATGTTAATACTGGCCTGGGGCCCTAATATGGCTGCGTTTATCGCGTGACAAATATTGGATAAGGCATCCTTCACCTTCTGACCCGTAAATAGGTACGAGAGTGATGGATGCTTTATCCACATTATAGACACACGATATAGACGTAGCCGTGCTAGGACCGCTGATACGACAAATCAGGCTTGCCGATCAACAATTTGAAAAGTGAGTTGTGTAAAGATGCATTTTCACGCGCAATTTTTTGATTAATACTTGCCCGTCAACATTTCTTACAGACATCTCATTCCTTTCCACAAACATAGAGTAAGAGGGCTATTGTTTTCGGCTGTGAATTTCCGTTAAAAGCCGCGCCTGTTTGTAAATGCACCTCAAAGAAATCACTTAACAGGACAACATCGTTATAACGTTCAAAAGCGTTAATGCTGGATATGAAACCATAACATGAGTCTCCAACCCTAATTCTAGTATTAAACTTGAGTCATCTTTTCTCTTTCCAGTGGTGCTAGGAACCCTGCTAGAGACGGACCACTACGAGAGCCTAGTGAAGGAGTTGACATGCACCAAGTGCAACAAGTACATGAAGCCACCCATACACTTGTGTGTGGATGGACACAGCATTTGCGGGAGGTGCTTTGAGAAGAGTTATCAATGTCACGTGTGCAAAGTAAGTTGTATTTTCAATTTCAATTCTGAATGATCTCCACTTAAAATGCTTATCAATTTTAAATCACTAGGCACTTAAGTCTAGTAATTCAACTTCAAATAATATATAATCCCGAATTAATAAATATTTTATTAGGTACTTATGATTTTATATTAACCCTTGAAGAAAAATGTAAAAACTGTAATCTACGAGTACATAAATGATCCTAACGTAACTTATACCAGACCCGCTAGATCTCAACATCACCATAATTCAAATGGTACTCCTAAAATTTCAGAAAGAATTCTCCTTGGTCAGGCCCATCGTGCTGGAGTCTCTGGCCAACAAGGTGCTGTTCCCGTGCGTGAATCCTGGCTGCCCCAAACACGCTACCCTGCCCCTGCTAGAGAAGCACACAGGACATTGCCAGTTCCGTATCATCAACTGCTTCATGGCTAGGGTCTACGGTACGTTTATCATTCTTGTTCTTACTTACAAAAATGTCTTTATTAATTCAGACTGCGCTCATTGGTATCACTTTGAAACGTAAATTGTTGTGTCGAATGATTCTTTAAGGCTGACATTTCCTAAATTTAATTAACATTTATTGTGTCGATTAGTTGAATGTAGGTTAGGTATATTATCAATTATTATATTATTAGGGCAGATATTTGTGTGATGAGCGCGAATATTTGTTCCTGAGTCATGGATGTTTTCTAATGTATTTAAGTATATATTTCTCTATATAAGTATTTATATCGTTGTCTAGTACCCATAGTACAAGCCTAGAGCTTAGTTTGGGACTAGGTTAATTGGTGTGAGATTGCCCCGTTATATATATTTTTTTTTTTTTTTTTAAAAACGTTTCAAGTGTAGAAACCATTTTTGACGAAACGATTTTCGACCAAACAATACATTAGTACCTACAAACAATGGCTATGCCACTTGACATAGACTAGATACGTCTCATTTATATGTGAAGCTTAGCATTATATTATGAATGCTTTGTACGTTTTAACTTTAAATGCATGAATTGTTGTGTTAATAATTGAATCATACGGCCTATAAAAGCCCTAAACCTAATATTAACTCGAAAAAATTACTTTAAATGAGCACTTTTCTACTCGGTAAAACCTAATTCGTCGGTGCTCTTGCAATACCGCGTAAGTAAAAAAATCATGTAGTTGCAAAATGTACCTTACTGACTTAGGTGCTAAGGTGTACTTTGCAACTTATTTAATTTGTTAGTTACGCGGTATTGCAGGCGCACTGACGAATTGCTTTTGACATGTTATCGTATTTGTCATCGTTATATCTAATACTAGCTTCTGCCCGGGACTCTGTCCACGTGTAACTCGTTTATATCGTAGCTCCATACAAATTTTCACCCTCTATTTCACCCCCTTGGGGCATGAATTTCGGGAAAAAAACTATCCTATGTCCTTTACCAGGATTCAAACTATCTTTACACCAAATTCCACCTAAATCGGTTCAGCGGTTTAAGCGTGAAGAGGTAACAGACAGAGAGACAGACAGACACACTTTCGCATTTATAATATTAGTATGGATTTACTTAACAATAATGGCAGCCGAGTTAAAAATAATACGATAATATGTCTAAGAATTTGGCTTTACCGAGTATACATTTGCGGGTGGTAGGACCTTGTGCAGGGTCCGTCCGGATCGCTACCACCATCTTATCCATTAACCTACCGCCAAACAGCAATGTTCTCATTGTTGTGTTCCGGTTTGGGGATAAGACAGCCGGTGAAATGACTAGCATAGAGGCATTCCATCTTAGTCCTCAGGGTTGGCAACGCATTTGCAGTCTTAGGATTGCATTGCAGTCTTGTGAATGCGAATGTCTATGGGTCACAGTTTCCACTTACCATCAGGTGGCCTGTGTGCTCGTTTGTCTTCTCAATGCCATAAAAAAAAAAAAAAAAAAATCCAAAAGAGACACAGGCTCTTTTTTCGAGGCTTTTTTCTCACAAGTGCGGCAGTGTAAAAATACCAGGAAACATCAATGTATAATATTTCGTAACTGAATTTAAGCATGAAACGATTAGCTTGCAAGCGTGGTTAAACGCAACGATGCCATTATGAGAATGGTTAATAGTTACGGTTATGATTTTAAATGGCGCACTATAGTGGTCGGGCTTTCAATAGATCCCTAGTATACCATGCGATTGTTTTGGTTCCATATTTATGGACAATATTTATATTGGTTTTTTAAGCTTTATCAATTAATTAATGCCGCACCCGCAACTGCGTCTGCGTGGTACGTACTTGTTAACCGCTTTTCCATCAGAAACTGTCAAGTATTCTGGGTTAAAAGTATCCAATGTAATGGAGGGAAAAACATCTCACATATTTACAGTCTTTAAAGTTATAATGAATGTTTTTATAGTAGGATAATTAAGATAAAATATGTTAGGGTTTAGTTCCTCCTTTCATACCGATAATCGTTACTGCTGGTCTTTTATGTGAGCTCCGATGAATGAAACGAATGAATCTAATATCATCTGTAACTGTGTGAGTGCCATTCTTTTAAAAGTCGTTCGAAGTTCAAACAAAAGGCTGTTGTTATTTTACACACACATGTATAATTTCACTCTCCCATTCGATCCATTTGTGTCAGCTATATCCACCTATATCTTTTTCAACTCATTTATCTGTATTTGTACATAGTTGAGAAGTCAATAAGAAAAGCCTTATTTTTTTCTATTTTGTAACGAATATAATAACTAACCTTAAGCATTGTTTAACTAATTTTCGTTACGCAACGGAAGAAAGTCAACGTTTTCTCAATTAAACACTTAACTGGAAGCATTTCAAAAATACTATTCCTAGTTAAGAACTCAATTAAAAACACCTTTATTTTTCCTTTTAGTCAAGAAAATAAACCAGAATCATTGTATGACTAGTTTTCGTACGCAATGAAGGAAAGTTAACGTTGTCACAATTAAGTCCTTAACTACTTACAATATTTTTGAAATTCACCTAGTCTTCATTTGTTATTACACCACGAAATCATTCAAACGTAATAAAAATAAGCAGTACGTTTTACTTGGGAGAACATATATTACAGACCTTATGTCTGCAGGCTATTTACAGTTTTGTTCGCTCAGATCAAATGTGGACCCTGATCGAAGTGATACTCTTCCAATTACCGGTAACGTTGACATTGGATTTCCAGCAATTTGGAGCTTATTTAAGACAAACAGAGGAAGGATTTTCGAATGAAATGCCATACTTGACTCTAATATAGTACTAGTAAAAGTTTGCGAAGATGTGACAAGGATTGACACTTAACCCTTAAATGCATAATGATGTAGATTTACATCGCATATTTTAAAGTTCAATTTCAAACATACATTTTAAGCAAATTTCAATCTTAGAATTTATGCAGTAAGATTTGTAGCTTTGTCAAAATTCAAAATGGAAATGAACTTTAAAGACGCGTTCGATTTTCGAAACGCTATGCATTTAAGGGTTAATAACGATACATTTGACAAACGTGTTACCGTAGGAATAACGAAAAACAAGTCTGCAAAGACGAAGCACAAAACTTTAAAACAAAGTGATTAAGAGAATGAAATTTAAGCAATGATTATACAGTTAATATTTTTTTTGATATCGTAAATACAAAAACTAAACACGTTAAAGAAGCGCAGAAATACGACTATAAGTCGCAGCATCTTGCTGAGCTGGTCGCCATTTAAGTGCTTGCATGTTTTGATTGTTGATGGTATCTTTAAGTATATTGTAATAAGTTTTTTGTTTTGCGCTTAATAAACGTTACTCTTTCTTTTTTAAATTTAAAAGGTAATGAAGGTAATATGGATCATAAATACAGAGTGATATATCAAATAAAATCTTTATCGTTCCATGTCAGTCGACAGAATTTTCCTAGAGGTCGCAGTTTATAAATCATAAGAGTCCTGTCTTGACAGGTTAGCAGGGTCCGGTTGACCTACAATATTATCAATAAATAATCTGAATCTAAGATTACTTACAGCTCGCTGATAACAGCAAGATTATATAATCAGTTCTAATCTCGTCGAAGATAGATGATCGATTGAAGTCATTTGAGGTAGTGTGGTACATACCCAACCTTAAGCTTTGCTAATTATTTAAAGTATTCGATATGCACAGCACACATTGTTATAGAAATCTTGCAGAAGTTTACTGCCAGCCGATGTGTTTATTATTTTACTGCTACGTTAATTACAATATTCATCAATCGTACTAACGGAATGAGTTATAAAATCATGAACTTCCACCATATACATAACTGAATATACACAAACCTGACATGATGACAAAGGTATCAAAATACCTTTTTATCAAGGTACCTTTGAACCCTGACGAAACTATGAATTTATGTTACTCAATACCCTAAAACGGGGTGAGTAGGGATTAAATTATGACACAACCTAAAATAAGTCATAACTTGTCACAAATAAGAACAAGTATTAAATGCACGTTACGTCTATTGGAAATAATTTCAGTCTTATAATTATTAACATAATGCTTAATTTTAGCCTGTCCCTACTCACTACTTAATCCCTACGCACCCCGTTTTACGGTGCAAACATAATGTTGTATTGCTATTGAAGTTCGGAAGTCCGTAGTTGGTTTTAATAGAACACTGATTAAAAAATAACTTCTTGTATACAATCAAGGATCAGTAGGGTTATTATGACCTATCTGTGCCATCCATTTTACACTGAGAGAAAAGGACAGACTTATGTACCTAACTGCTATAGCTCCGTCCTTTACGCTCACCGTAAAATGAACTGCATAGCTATGTCATAATAACCCCCCAGTTGTCTTTTAATGATTATTCTTTCAGCATGAATTACCTGCGGTATTATTCTTACAGGTGAATGTAAATGGGAAGGCCGAGCCGGCGAGTGGATGGACCACTGTTTCGCTGAGCACAAGCAGAGGGTGACGGAACTGCCGTTCATCACCGTCAAAGACAAATGGGACCCCAAGCGGACGGAGCCGGTTCTCAATTACTTCCTACTGCGGTGCTACGAGAAAGTGTTCAACATTTACCAGATTTATGATAAGAGAGGAGGTACAATTCTTTCGTTTTGCACCTTATAATAAAATAGAAGCCCACCCCGACTTCACCAGAGGGACTGTTGCTTAACGCACTCGCAATCGCCATTGTTTTCATTTTGAAAATTGAAGGCTTGTCTGCATACAAAATGAAAACAATTGTTCCGCTTTGAAGCCAATTGAGATTGTGAGTGCGTTAGGCAATAGCGAAGCCGGTTGGAAATAATACACAATTTATTACCTAGGGTAATATTAAATATTATCCCTTTAAAATAGTTTTTTTTCTAAGCGGTTACCTAGACACATACTACAAACCCCACTCTCGCTCTTGGTTTTATTAATTCTTCGTTGAATTTTTTTAGAGTTTTGTTATCTTCTATTAATATTTGAGCAATATTCCAAACATTGTCCGGTAAAAAGATTGTATGAGATGATTATTGGACTAATGCTTGGAATAGTACTTTCAGTCTTGAATCATATCAATTTAGACTTACAATCTTTTATATTAACAGTTTTTACTGATTCACGGTTCAATACATTGTTTAAAGTAATCGCAGTCAATATTTTGTTGGAAATAAATCGTTTAAAGTAACTTCATCTTTCAACTTAATTCGACGACGGGTTTAGCTTAGTTGGTAGAGACCCTGCCTACGAAACTAGCGGTACCGGGTTCAACTCTCGATATGGGCTAATATTGGGACTAGGTTAGTTTGTGTGAGATCGTATTTTATTTTTATTAATTATTAAATGTGCAAATCATTCCATTCCAGGCAGAATGATGTGGACAGTTTTAGTGAATGACGAGCACGCAGAAAAATTCTACTTTGAGGTTGACCTATTCCTTCCATCTCATCCGAGTAAAAGAATAATGTACAGGTAAGAAGTAATATCTTTTAACTGTGTCTTTGAATAACTGATGTGTAAACATTTAATAAAACTCTATCCTACATAATAATATGGCTTGCAAGAATATTATATTACTACAAACATTTTCTTTTGTGTACAAAAATAACGAAGAAAGAATTGGGTCAGAGCCCAACAATTTTATATCTAATTGGCCTCTTACTGCCTCTCCAATATTCAAGTCCTGTATGACAACAGCTTTGCTATACACGAGGGAAGGAAATGAAAATATCTTGCGCTTTTGTCGAGAGATACCGAAAGGTAACACTGTTAACGGTGTCTCTAAATCTCCCTTGTTTACCTCGCTGTCAAATTTTAAACTCTTTCCCTCAGGGGTGTTTAAATATTATAAATAGGCCAAATCTCATGAACCACTCCAAGATAAGTCCTAACTGAAACGAAGCCGCCATATTTATGGCTTAATCTTCCGTTTGTTAATGATATCGCATCGTTTACCAAGTTTGTTGGAAATTATGTTTATTTCCTCGGGGAGAAATGAGTAAATTTTTGGACGGTAAATATTTAGCGCGGTAATTTTTATTTGGAGAGGTATTTATTAATATTGAACGAGGGCTTTGAGTAAAGGTAGTTCAAAAGGTGTGCTTCTAGATAATTGATAAAATAATGTTTTAGAAATCAAGGAACATATAGCCCTTGACGTGCCGCCGTGTTGCTAACGTTAACGTGTCAGTTAATATGTCAAAAGCAATTAGGTTTTACCGAGTAGAATTAGAACCCCCGGTCGAAAGTACTTAAAATATTTTTCTTTGCCTTTTTAACCTTCAGGAGTTGGTTTTCGAAATAGATCAACAACACTGAAAAAAATAATCCCACTACACTTAGTAGAGCTAAAACTACATAAGTATCAAGTGCTTAGGAATTAGTAAAAGACACTACATTTGCGCTTGCTGATTGAACATTAGTATTTAATTAATATTATTATTAATTAGCCTAGTCCTAGTATGGTGCAAAGCAGTGAATGTTCATGTTTTTTCGGTTAAACATGTTGTTTTTTTTTTAGTAAAATTACATTTTGTGCAAACATTTCTACTTTTGAAAGGCAACATGGCCGCTAAGTTTATGAATATCTTGTTACAGGCGTCCATGCAAATGCGAAAAGGATGCAGATTTCTTAGAGCACACCCAAAACGTGTACATTCCCGTCGAAAACGTGTTCTCGATGTTAGACGAAACCGAATCTATGAATTTTACGGTTCGCATTGGTAAGTGTCATTTTACTCCTAAAAAAAACAAGCATATCGATTATAATAAAGATCATCGTCATATTCATAATACGTAAGGCACTTCCGATTAGTTGCTGTCAAACAGCGTATTATGTTTAGTAGTGTCTACTAAGTTGTTATATTTAAGTAAGCAAGTAAACTAAAAAAACAAAACAACTAAGTAATATATCGTTACACAAAAAAACATTTTTGGAAATATAAATTATGTGCAAAGGCGAACTAATCCCTTATTGTTATGGTAAGAACATTTTAAAATGGCCTTTTCTGTTAAACACATCTCTTTGCTTATAGGGTCACTTCATAAATTTCGTACTATACATATATTAAGTATTTAGATGCAAATGCCTGTATTAATGCCAAAAAAGGTCTGGTCTTCGATGTCTGCAATATGTCTATATTGTTTTTAAACAATCAAACTACGTAGGTATACAATTATCTGATTAATAAATTATAGTATTTGTTTTATAATCTCACTTTAAACGTAGCCTAGATATTTTCACGTTTGAATCGTGATTATTGTTGTATAACTTTTTGGGAACCAACTGAATTAGGTACTTACCGAGAAACGTTTTATTCGTATCATGTATCATTTTCTTGAAAGCAATTTTCTGCTGAAAGCTTGGTGTGTTCTGGAAATACTGAGCATACATTACGTAGGTTAGCTATTGCATTTCCCAGTAAACTGTCAAATGAAAATTCAACTAAATAATTTTACACTAAACTCCTGTTCGAAAAGTAAGAATTCCTATATTGCAAGAGTGGGAAGCAAATGGCGTTTCTATCCCTAAGGAGGCTTTTTTGAAAAAAAAAATGGTCTGAGCCAGTTTTGATTAATGGAATAACCTTATACAACTATTATGAAATAACTCTGTCTTTTTCCTTTTTATTAAGTGCCAAGAATAAAATGAGACATCATATGTGTGTGACAATAAGAACAACACATTATTAATATTAATAACAATAACAGAACATTTTTGTTTGCTTTTCTCTCAGTAAGAATGAAAATTCGAGGTTTTAACTCGGCTGAAAGTGTCAATAGCACTCTTGAACTTCTTTAATGCTTTATTAGGTGCGCTCGCTTGAGCTCATTCAACGTAAATATCTCATTCAGCCCCCGGGTTAACAAACTATTATATTCTATGAAATGAGTGTCGAAGTCATAAGGCTAAACCAAGTAACAATAGGTAGGTACATCTCGTAGCTAACTCTAGTAAGCCATTCTTCAATTCAGTAGCAGAAACAGTCAGATTCTGTAGCAAATTGTGACAACGTTAAGATGACCATTAAAGCCGATTATTCTGTGAATAATAACATAATAAATCAATCTTTGAATAAAATTAAAGATAGAATGAATTAATCCGGTTTAAGGTAAGGTAGGTAAGGTTTAGGTTAGTATCGTTTGTCTGAATTTTCGTTAATCCTAAAACCATTTTAGCCTGCATTTTAAAACTTTTAAGTGAGCGCAGATATTTTTAGAGATCTTAAAAAGTTGTCTGACTCAATGTCAGCTGAAAACTAGTTTAAGACAAACAATTATTCGGACAAATGATGCGTTAGGACAAACGTTATGAGGAGCACTTAGAAGGTGCTTCGGGTTTGTATTTCTCTCTCACTTGCCCTTAATAACAGCGTATGAGAGCGAGTGAGAGACAATTACGATCCCGAAGCACCTTCTAACAGCTATTGCGCTGTACTTTTTATCGGTCTGGGGCAGTGTAGCTCCCCAACGGATGGCCCGATTCGAACCCTTCTTTGAACAGAAATTTTAACTATCGTTTCTATCTGTGTGTCGAAAATTGGTTAGTCTGTTTATGAGTTATGAATTTTGAAAGTAGGGTTGCAATTTTTTTAGGGTTTTTTATCTATTAAGTATTTAGTAATATTTAAATTATTTATTTTACAGGTGAGGCAGAAAACTTAGCGCTGCTCGAAACTCCTTCAGCCAGTGAGAGCCGTATTCTGCTCCACGACGACGATGATATCGTCCACATTGACAATTAAACCACAACAAAAATAATCAGCATAACCCCTGAGTATACAGGGTGAAAAGGAACGAAAGCCTTTTCGGACAATGTTATCATTAAGTAATGTATAAATAATCGTTTTGAAATAGTTAGAAACGTACTAGATAATATTGTAAAATGTTTACGTTTTACAATGATTTAAAGATAATTTTTGGCGGGGTCATGGTTAGGGGGTTGACCTTATTGTCTATTTCGAAACAAAGTTCTTACTCGGAAACAATGACAGATATTATATTTTTTCTTGGAGAAAAATAAAGTAGGTACTAAAGATTCCTTTCCACCCTGTATAGTTTCACAACCTGCCAAGTGTTTCGGGCAGTGAAATGAACGTCAGCTATAACACGTCTTCGTCCTGCGTTCTCAGCGTGGAATTTTGTAGGCTTTGTCGATTCGTCAACGGCTTCTGATGACGACATAAAAATTGAAATGATTTTGATGGATTTGAAATCAGTATCTTCTTTTTTTCTAGTAAAAAAAATCAAGTTGGTTTGGACTTGATTATTGTAAAGTATGTGATACATGGTTCTATGAATGCAATATAATAAGGAACAAATAAACGTTGAAACAGTATTTTATTTACTTTTACGCGGAAGTGGATGCACCTGGTAAAATATTTACTATAAGAATCAATAAAATTTAATAACACTGACATAACACCTTTACAATTTAATATTCGATATTATACTGCGAGTTGTGCCTTCTTACCCAATTTTTTGACTTAATACTCTTAGTAAGTTAGTTTCAAAGCAGTCAGAAACAGAATATTATAACTATTGAAACGAGAGACTAAATCTGAACGAGCCATTTAAAAGTTCAAATACCCAGTGTCATAAAAAAATACTCGTATGTGACAGTTTTTGAGTAGTAAAACTAAATTGATTTTGTTTTGTTTCGCTGTACGAGATTGAATATAACATTTTTAGGACACCCTAGATTGTTTGAAAGATATACTTGAATATGATTAAATAATAAAAGGGTTTCTCTCAACTACAATGAAAAAGCACTCAAAAGTCTTTCAGGTGCGGGTAAACTCGGTAAGACTCGTATAGGAGAGTAAGAAAATCATTAGAGTAAGTGAGAGAGAAGTACAAACCCGAAGGCATTTTGAAGAACTATCGCACTTTACTATCTTTGTTGATGATGGGGTTGAGAAGTGATCAATCGGCAAAGCAGGCACTTGTTTTTGAGGAATGAACTCTCGGCGTATATATTTTGAATCGATACGTAAACAATATTGGGTATTTTATGTCATAAATACAGTGCTTTCTAATTACAATTCGTGTAGGTATATGGTAAGTATAGAAATTACCCATCAAGGCGGCTTTGTGTTTAAATCGATACTACCAAGGAATGTCAAAAAGTGTATGAAGTTACAAAAGTTTGATCTGTCATATTACTAACCGGCCTTTATAAAACTGGACCTAAGCCAACCCGACTGTTGCATCAGACATTTTAATTACGACGAACGTGGATAAAAACTAACCCGACTGCTTTACAATGCTCTTCAACTTGTGAGATCACCGAAGTTAAAATTCGATATTTACGGCTAGTAGTTAAATGCGGTCGTTACTTCAACTGCCGCCGACGCGAAGGAAACTTCTCGGAACTTCTAATAGAGCGCCATGTTTAGTACGTACTCATTTAAAACATTCAATAAAGTCTAGTTTTTTCTCAAGCTCGCTAATTTAGCTTCGATAACCCTTTTATTATTTACTGAGCATTAAATTAATAGGAATATGAACAGTTACGATCTAAAAAAAAACATGTTAGACATTAATTAAAGTTCATATTTCCCATGACGTGATTTCTCCCTTAAAATGTTTTTTATTGTTGTTATAATCCACTTAATATCAGGCATAAGTGGAGATTAATTTTAAACCTGAAGTTTTGTGCAAATACTAACAATAACGACAATTAATCAAACAAAATGCATCCCGAAATTCAGTTCAGTTCCCCGAACAGGGGGGTTATTATGACATAGCTATGCAGTTCATTTTACGGTGAGCGTAAGGGATGCAGCTATAGCAGTAACATAACTCTGTCCTTTTCTCTCAGCGTAAAATGAATGGCACAGATAGGTCATAATAACCCCACAGGTCAAAAGTATGTTTTAGAGGTAATTAGAACAAAAAATAATTAGGATCCTGGAAATTAACAACAAATAATTAAGGCTAACGACGAGGTTCATATTCTCACTAAAACACCCCTTTCTTCATTTTCCATTGTTACTAGGTCCTGAAAAACGCTAAAATTAGACTATTTACAGACTTATCTGTTTCCTCTGCGATTGAACGCCAGTCAAGCGTAAACCAAACCGACGTAGTAAAGAGATTGCAAACTATTCAGATTAACTTGTTAGTGATGCTACTGCACTATGGCTGCTCTCTGGTCTCTTATGTTTATAAAAGAAGGTGATCATTACGTTATTTATTAGCGAAACGTCTTAAATCCTGCCTCAAAAAAAAGTGAAGTCAAATAAATAGGTACAAATCCATAGTCAAACAACAAATCGAAACACAACAATAAAATTAATTAATGTACTTATAATAGAATATGAGCAGTACTTGTGGCAAATTCAGACGAACCTCGGCTTTTTTTGGGCCCTATTTCTTCAAATCTGTATCGGCCGTGGTGCGAAAAGGCTCGGAGGATGCAAAGTAAATCGCGAGCATTTTTATGGTCGATGTAACAGGTGGGTTATACGATTTAATAACGACTCTACCCTAATTTGATCAAAAAAAACTGGTACTTATGTAAAATATATATTTTTTTTTTTTTTTATGGCATCGAGTAGACAAACGAGCACACAGACCACCTGATGGTAAGTGGAAACTGTGACCCATAGACATTCGCAATCACAAGACTGCAATGCAATCCTAAGACTGCAAATGCGTTGCCAACCCTGAGGCTAAGATGGAATGCCTCTATGCTAGTCATTTCACCGGCTGTCTTATCCCCAAACCGGAACACAACAATGCGAACACTGCTGTTTGGCGGTAGGTTAATGGATAAGATGGTGGTAGCGATCCGGACGGACCTTGCACAAGGTCCTACCACCCGCAATCAAAATCAAATAATATGCATATAATATGCTAATCAAAATCTAGTTCGAATAGGTAATTATGTGTGTATGGTGTACTGAGTGACTCCTTTAATTACACTTGGTGTTATGGTGTTGCTTTTATATGTTTGTGTGACGAAGAAATTATGAGAAAACTTTTAAAGCAATAACCTTTGAAATACTGATGACAATATGTACATTATAAATATAATATGTTTGTTAATAACCTGAATATATTGTATTGATTTAGGTTCTTAATGCGTAGGTATCCTGTTCAATTAGACCTAAAATCAGTTCATATTAAAATATTTCATTATCATCATCACATCACTAGTTCCGTTCCCTTTTTTGCAACCATAGTTGGCAACAAACGAACTGAAAACTTTCTACTCAAATAAAAATATATCGGTACTGCAATCGATAGTTCTCAAACCATTAAACGCCAAGCGGTCCATCGGAGAATATCGGAAATAGCAACCGCGACAAAGCAAAATACTGCTTTGAAACTATTCTTCAGTCTTCATTCATCGACGTTTGGAACTCCGTTTGCGGTCGGATGATTTTAAAACTTAACCTCACCATTATTTCACGAGCGAAAATAATCGAAGAGAAACTTAAAACGAAATACCTTCGTTAGGACTTTCGCACACTTCTATCAAATGAAAACTTCATTATACAGGCTGTCAATATTTAAAAGTTCACAAAACATTTTCCCGGTCCAATCCATTAATAAATTTAAGCGCAAGGTTTAATTGGCATATTGTACAAAAGTGTTTCGTGTCGTTGAGAATCATGTTGTAAATCACGCCGCAGAATTATGAGAGCGTGAAATTTATTACGTTCGCGTCGGGTTGCAAATTTTCATCATAGGGAGTAATTTTCTACACAATACGAAATTATTTACGGGTTCGAGTCTTATGGCTCTGCGGGTTGATGCTTTTCAACGTCCTGTATTCATGAACGAACTCTACGTTCTTTAAGCCAATAATGTTGCGTGAGTAGATAAACGTGTTTCTGCACCCGTGGCAATATCGACGTCATGATATGATCCCGTGTGGGTAGTGTTACAAGAACATAACAACCTATCTTATTCAGTTTAACGGCTCAGCTTTGTATAAGTCGGGAAAGTTTCAAATATGATATAGTAACTATAGGTAGATCCTTATTTGAAAATGATAAAATGAATTATTTTAGAATAGGTATTATTATGATAATAATAAGAAATAACATATGTTTGGAGACTAAAAATTAAATTAATAAAATTATCGGGACAATCTAGGCTTATACTATGGGTACTAGATAACGATACACAATGCACAATTGGTACCTATATAGTATCTAATTTTTATTTAAATCTTAACTATTATGTTTGCCAAGCCTTTAAAACCTCATTTTCACCTCGAGCTCATTTATTACAGTGATACGAAATTTGAAACATTCCGTTTGTAAAGTCATTTATTTATTAAATATGTTCCTACAAATTACTTTCGCGCAAGACGGCTCAACAGTTGACAGAGTTTGCAACTTTACTTGCAGGGCCTCCACTTTACTTGGTAAAACCATATTGCTTTTGACATGCTATCGTATTGTTTTTATCTCGTCCGCAATTACTGTCAAGTCATTAAAATAGTAATGGTGTTTTGAAAAATGGAAATATTAATATATTTTTTATTTTACTTGCGGTAAGTACGTTTAAAACGTACGTGTGCAAAATGTGGTTACAGAATTATCAAAAAGTTTTTATAGTTGTTGGAAATTCTGTAGCTCTGCCTACCCCACTCTGGGAATAAAGGCGTGAGTTTATGTATGTATGTATGTAAGTACGTTTAAACGATTTCACTCGGCAATTTCGACCATTTCTTCTCCTTCTCCTTTTGGTACCTCTGTAATTACTGAAGGTTGCCCAACAACTACGGATACATATATCCTCGTAAATTTTGAAGGAGAACAGTTTTGCAGCATGCGTGACACCGGTCCCCTTGCGGATGAACTTTAACCAAGACTTCTTCTTTCTTGTTTCTTTACTATTACACTCGTAAGTTGCAAAAGTAAAGACCTCTCGGAAAACAGGGTGCAAATAGAGTGTATATTGTCTGCCATAATTATTTTTAGTCATAATGCTTAAAGTCATATTTATCGCAAGTCATAACTTTTTTTTTAAGAAATTTGACATAACCTTGTGTACACGATAGATGTTTAAAAAATTCTGATAAATTACGATCCCAGCGATATTTAAATTATGACTATCAATAATTACGTCAGCAATCACATTATGACCAAAATAGGGAAACAACGGGTTTCGTGCATATAACCATTTAAACAAAGCCGTAGGCATTTCAATACAAATGTGGCATTGAATTACCGCAAATCATCAAAATGTTAATGTATTCCTGTCCTACCGTGAATACTCTGTGTGCTGCGACAAGTCTGTCGTTTGACTACTCATTAAAGGAAACAGTACCCAGGAATGCGCTTCATTATTTCTTGGCGTTCTCAAATTGCGACCAAATACTGCTCGCAGCCGGCGATATGCTTGAATTTGAATTTCATCTTGAATAAACATAGTAAGTATACGTGTGAGCATGAAGTGACGCTTGATGAAAACTCTGGGATGGTTTCATTTTAAATTCTTGGAAGTGTTGTTGTTGGAAACACGCTCGAAAAGGATGGCATTATTACATCGATCCATCACGACTGTAATGCATCATGCAGGCGTTAGCGAGTACAAGAGAGCATAGAGGAACGGCTCACAAACAAAGGAATTTATCATTTACATTATGTCTATATTAACCAGCAAGTAAATGAACAGTTGTTAAAACAATTCAAAGGGATGTAGGATTTTAACTTGTTTATTTGCTATAGTCGTTTATGGTCTAGAAAGCAGCAACAAAAGTAACGAGTGTTTTTGACTAGAAAATGCTGAGCCAAGTCCTATTTTACTTCACACTACAGTGCAATTTCAAATTTTGCTCCAATTTAATATTGGTTTTTATTTATTTGTGCAGTGTGTATTGTATTGCAGTTTTTTCTTTTTCAAATATATATAATGAGTTTGAGCATGAGTTTGAAACTACTTAAACAATATTGTCATCACATGGTTAACATTATGTTAACTCCTATTCACTCATCAGTAAAGGCGGTATCCGTTAAAACAAATTAAAAAAGAAGACCCGGCTAAAAAAGTTTTCATTGGAAAAATAAAGCTCCAATAGCAACCATAGTAATGGAAACTACTGGTTATTATTCTTGGTTTAAAACCCGAATAGTCAGTTCTAATAATAAAATAGCAATTTGAGCATGTCATAACAAGTCAACTGCAAGGATATAAAAACGCAAATAAATATTTATGATACGATAATTTTAACCGCATTTTAAAAACGTGACTGAACCAAAACTCGGTTTTGTGTCGCCCGCAGTCGTATTAAATGGCCGCGTTCGCGATTTTTCAGTCGATTGAAATGTATAATTAATTGATTCGAAAAGAGGATTATGGCTGTTTCGTCTAGACTGCTACTAGCTGCCAATTAATAAAGATCATTAACAAAACCGGGCAAGAGCATGTCGGACCATGCTCAGTGTAGGGTTCCGAAGCCGTAACGACCAACACAAAAAACTATCTCAAAAATCAACATGTATGAAACAATTTTCTATTTAAAGTTATTTGGCGCTGTCTTAGATGATTTTTAGTAGGTATAAACCCGTTAATCGCCTGTATCTCAGGAACTAATCATGTCTACTTAGCCGTGATAGTTTTCCTTTAAAATTCGTTATATGCGCTTTCGTTAAAGATTTTTTTCAGATTTTTAGTACTTGTAGTTTTGGCTGTAGGGGGGGGGGACACTTGACTCTAACAAAAAATAGCGCTTTAAAGCTTAATATTTCATAAACGGATCCCTTAATCGAAAAATTGTTTTCATAAACCCGCAATATTTTTGAAAGACCTATCCAACGACACCCCACACTATGGGGTAAGCAAGAAAAAAAAAAGACATCCCCACGTTACGTGTAGGGGAGGTGCATTAAAAAAAAATATTTTTCAAAATTTTATTTTACCACTTTGTTGGCGTGACTAATATGTACATTCATGCCAAATTACAGCTTTCTAGTACTATGAGTCTCTGAGCTAGACTGGGGACGGACGGACGGACGGACGGACGGACGGACATGGCGAAACTATAAGGGTTCCTAGTTTGACTACGGAACCCTAAAAACGTCCATTTATATTTAAAATGTTTACTCCATTTGCAATACAGGAAAAGCCGTTATCGCTATGACAGTGACACACAGGCAAAATACCCTCTTCTTGCATCGGGAGTTCAAAATGTTACAACGTGAACAGCCGGACGACAGCGTGCCTATTTTGCTCGACATTTTGGGCTCTTCCGCTAAGAATTAATTTCGGTACAATTAATTCCAGGCGTCGTGCACCTTAGCACTTTGTACCTACCGACGTCACTGGCAATATTAGACTTAGACAGCGTGGATAGTGGAATAATTTAGTTTTGGAAGGTTGGCAATTACTCGCGCGGATATTCAACTGATTCTGCGCGGATATAGAACAGCTTCCAAATTAGATGCGGGTATGTTAAGGGTCGTCTCCAAACGATGTAATACAATTACTTCTTAGCATTAAATCGTGGAACGCAAAATAAATAAGAAATGTCTTCATAAGTTGGAATTTACTTTCTTTAATGATCTAATTTGTCATTTAACATTAATGCGAGGAATAATGAAAACAATACCACAAATTAATAAACTCTTTCGACATAAGACATTAAAGGTGCGTAGCTAATTAAATTAAAAATACAAAAGTAAAAGTACTATTTATTTTTGGGCATAACGATGTTTATTGTGGCCTTCAATATCAAACACATACTACTTCAACACTTTGGTTAGCTAATTTGAAACATAATAAAAAAGCCTCTCCAATTTTTGAGACCTTGTCCGAACAGGTTCTGTTAAACAAAATTCTATAATTAAATTAAACTTAAGGCCCCAAGGAATGATCAATCTGGTATCTTGCGATCCCTCGAGATCATTATGACTCCGAGAGAGCAAATTAATTAAGTCTGGACGCTGAACTGCCTGCTAAATTAAATATCCAGAGCCACAAAATTATGGAACAACGGAAATTATTCGATGCATTAATTAAAACCCCCAAAATAAGGCACGTTTTGGAACGGGACATTGATTTTAGTTTGCGTTTTAGAGCTTAATGGATTTATCGTATGTATATTAAAGTATTGTTGGTATCGTAAAGCTAGGCATTTAATACAATGTTTGTTACGTAGTGTCTGGGAAATTAAAATAATTACAAAAGAGGTTTACTTACAACATTTTAATAAGCTGAGAAAAAAGTAACCGTCCTATTCATAATCATCTTATTCATAATTAGCTTAAGTGTGCTTGAAATATGCTCTATCCTTATGTCACTATGTGATTTGAATTGGACAGAAAGTGACAAATAATACTTTAATTAAAATCCAGTGGCGCCCTCATTACTATTATTGTGTTTTCTAATTAACTAAAAAAATTCCTTAGAATCAGATGAAATGTTTTTATAGTTCAAGTAAAAACACAATTTATGGGATACGTAATAAATTTTAATAACAACTACCCTTCAGCTTAACGGAAAAAGGTGGCCAATTTTTTCCGTTAAAAAAAATACAAGAATATACTTTAGTGTATTAGAAAACACGATAAAAGTAATGAGGGCGCCACTGTACATCCGGCGTACGCTCGGCGCAGTCTTAACGATGGCTGTTTCAGTCTTGGTAATCTTTTAAATGTCATTTTACGAATGCCTAGCCTAGTGTAGATGTCACATGAAACTATAAAGTGTGATGTCAATGGCGGTAATATTCAAGTCTCCTGTTATAATTTTAATTTGTATCTCCATCTACTGGTCAATAATGAATTTGAATTTGAACTGATGTATTAGGCAGTTGATGTAAAAAAAAAAACAAAAATAACATTATCTGACAGATAAATTGAAAAATAAGGAAAAGCGATAACTTTATCTAACATCTTTATCTTTATCTTTATGATGGTGAACGAGCTTTAAAATTCATGGGTCTTTGAGTATGGTGGTACCACCTAATACAACAAAGAGCAATATAGATGCTACTTCACCGCCTCGATGCTTTGCTAGATAAAATTTCGGTGACATTATTCTTTTGCACAAGTCGCTTTTTGATTATATTGCTGGCTCATGATTCGATGAAGAATTACGAGCCAGTAATATAAGGCTGTTCCATGCGCGCGTGGGCACTTAAGGCAGAATTATTTAGCGCTTTCGTCAAGCTTATTTGATGACAAACCCCGAAAGTAAATTAAAAAAAAACTAGGTTATAGTGTAGGGTTTCGGAAATACAAAAAACTTCTCTAAAAACACAACTGTGACGTACTACGTGTACGTGAGCGTGTCTTAAGACAAATTACCTGATGGTGTCAATGAGAAGATCTCTCAAATAATTTGATACAGATATGTTTTCGTAATTAAGATGTTATTTTTATTTCATTTAAACGTCTGTCACTATTTTACAACTTGTTAAATAAAATGACTGTCTTACGCAAAACGGCTGCCATGTGATAAACTCGACATGGACTGCTCGGTTTTTATTTCAATTTGGAGCTAAATGTTACATAGTAACATAGATCAGGTTACATTGTAACAAGTGCAAGAATTTTACTTTGCAATCTAAAATAAAGTTACATTTTCTGTCCCCGCTAAACTATCAAAACGATCAAAAGCTCACGCGGGTGCTTGAGTCGTTGAGTCGTGCTTGCAATATGGCTGGAACAATGTAGGTCAATCAACTTTGCCCTTACTCTCGATTTTTTCCCGTTAACTGTAAAAAATATGTTTTAAATTTTACTGTCCCAATGTTTAAATTGTTTAAGAGTATTATTTCATAGAACTTGCTGTACGGTAACGAGCGTTAATTTGGGACCCATTTCAAAAAAATTATGCTTTAAGTCGTCAATGTCATTAGAGATGTCAAGTCATTTGTAACTTTTAGGAAACTCAACCCTATTGTTGTAGAATGTCAGATTGACTTTGGACCTAAGGTGGGTACCAAATGAAATTTCGTGACTGTATCTACACAATCTTATTTGCTTTGTTTCAACATTTGCGTTTGATTTGCGGGTAGTAGGACCTTGTGCAGGGTCCGTCAGGATCGCTACCACCATCTTATCCATTAAGACTGCGCCGAGCAAACGCCGAGCGTCCAGTGGCGCCCTCATTACTATTATTGGGTTTTCTAATTAACTAAAGAATTTCCTTGGAACTAAACAAAATGTGTTTGTAGCGCAAGTATAAACACAATTTATGGGATACGTAACAAACTTTAATAACAATTACCCTTTGAGTAGTCAGCTTAACGGGAAAAGGTGGCCACTTTTTTTCGTTAAGTTAATAACTCGAAGGTGAATTGTTATTAAAGTTTGTTACGTATCCCATAAATTGTGTTTTTACTTGCGCTACAAACACATTTTGTTTGGTTCCAAGGAAATTATTTAGTTAATTAGAAAACACAATAAAAGTAATGAGGGCGCCACTGTACATCCGGCGTACGCTCGGCGTAGTCTTAACCTACCGCCAAACAGCAGTGTTCGCATTGTTGTGTTCCGGTTTGGGGATAAGACAGCCGGTGAAATGACTAGCATAGAGGCATTCTATCTTAGTCCTCAGGGTTGGCAACGCATTTGCAGTCTTAGGATTGCATTGCAGTCTTATGAATGCGAATGTCTATGGGTCACAGTTTCCACTTACCATCAGGTAGCCTGTGTGCTCGTTTGTCTTCTCCATGCCATAAAAAAATATGTATATAAATATTTGACCGAGCACAAAAGCTGAGAATCAATTCAATCATGATTTCTATTATTGAGATCAGTTAGCGGTTAGAACACTGCGGCTGACAGTTAGTTAGACAAAGTCGTACAATGCACTACAGTGTTACAATAGTGGTTTGAAGTTATAGTGAATGCTATCTAATTAGCAACCCTTTGTACTTTAACACACCAAGTTTACCTGGACGCTCTTAAATTTTCCCTCGGCAAATTGGGATCAGTTTTATGGTACTTGCTTAATAAGTACATTTTTTTTCCTTAGTCCATTCTAAGTTATATTATGAGTGCGTTACAGAGTTTGATCCTTTCTTTTACATTAATCCGAAATAAATGGAGGATTACTTTATTAAGTCAATTAAAGTACTGTGCAGTGATTATAGGCTTTACATTACCAGAAAATATTGACACATCTAGAAAGTTTAATGCGATGTATGAGACATGTATTTTAGCAGTATTTTAATGCTAGAATTGCTTCGCAAATAAGACAAAGCTCGGATGTCAACAGTATCAATTTACTGAATTTGTTATCTGAATAATGTTCGTATTATATCTCGCAGCCACATATGCATAGGTACACAATAAACAGTCTTAATCGTTCTAAGAACACAAAAACGTATTTAAAATTCAAAAAATATATTTTCTTACGGACGAAATTCAAATGTGTCTTTACATCTATCACACTTTGGACGACAATAAAAGGGAATATCTTTGTGTTGTAATTCCAAACTTACCAAGTAGTTGTACCATTTAGTACCACTTATTTAATTTATAAAGAAGATTAAACATAATCGTTACAAAATATCGATAGGCAACCAAAATTTAAAGCTGAAGAAAATGTACAGAAAATCCAATTTGTTGTTCAAATTTTGAATATACTTTATGCTTGTCTTACAGTTTACTTAGTCGCAAAGTGGTTTTAAACCGCAAAACTTCAACAATCGCCGAGTTATTTTAATCTACACTTGATTGCTTATTTAATTATTTATATATTTAAAATGACGGGAAGATAGAAAATGCCATTGTTCGATATAGGTTATGTATGTATCAATGAATTCGCAATTTTTATGACTGTTTAATGTTACTTGTCTAGCCACCGTACTCAGAGACATTTAAAAGTCATTTAACATTATCGTTCCATTTGCAAACATGTGCATAAAAAAAACGAGTCGATAGAGACCTCATTTGTCAAAATCGGTTAGGGACGACGGCGACGCTAGATGGGAACATCCATACATATCAATTTACATACGAGTACACTACATAGGGTGTCATTACCCTTCCTTTGCTTTGCCGTAGACGGGTAAAGAATCGTCACTAAGGAATATGACATAATCGTTCTTATTTAACTTAGTGCGGCCGTAAAGAGAGAGGACAACATAACGACATTGATACCAAGCGGTTACATAACAATCTCAAACATAATATGACCTTTATTATAAGGATTGAGGAAAGAAATGTTATCGCATTTCAATCACTATTCGAATCAGGCAGAATATCCAACTCAGGACCTTTAGGATTTATTAAGTCGATTAGGAGCGGACGCAACATTCCGCCATCTTTCTTTGTGTACTCCCTAAGGAGATTTTCCCCGGAGCATCTAATATCCAATATCCGTTCTGAAACTATTCGGTTCGGTAATTCTAAGTATTTTTTATTTATTGTTCTATAGATAAAAGTACTCAAGGACAATATTGGAGATACACGAGAAAATGTCTTCTTAATACAAAAGTAAAAAAAACACAAGTATTGTAAAAAAAAACAGCATTTTAAAAAGTGTTGCTTTTATTTTAATCGTGAGTAAAGAAAAAACAGACCTTCGGCTTGAAGATTCTACAAATTTAAAAATCAATCAATTTAACGATAAAAGTATGAAAAAGGTTATAACAAACTTTTCAATTTAAGCCAAGACTTCTGTTCCACTTGGTCTTAAACCATATCGTTGTCATATTGTTAAGGTTTTATGGTCAGTACAGCTAAGGCGGTTTAATAAATGGAAGGACTAAAGACCAATTGGAACAGCCAGCAAGCCTAGAAATAGATTATGATTGAATGATGATAAAGTGTAGAAATATGCTTAACCGAACTGGGGGATATTATTTTTCTGAATAATTTTTATACTTATTATCTGAAGAAAATATAAGACTTTTTTATCTTGCTGCGCTTCTTGGTTTCGAGGTGAAAGTCTATAAGTAGTTCGGTTTGGATGTGAAGTCGTAATTCTAGTTGCAACAAAGTTGGCTAGAGTTGTGAGACGTGATAACTCTATAAGTAATAATCGATAGGAAGCAACGGAGTAACTTGCATGATTATCTAATAATTACGAAAATTATATGATGTATTTTGCAAACGCACTTATCCAATATAGTCATTGACAGTAGCTAAAGGAGTGGACTCAAGATCGTAGGGTACCGATTTGGATCCGCAGTGGCCATCGTGCACCCAAGACTTGTTCTACCTGTAAATTACACAATTTGAGTGATTCCTTCAGGTTAGAAATGCATCTGAAAAGGCCCATCTGGATAAAATAAGAAAGATAAAATATAACGGCCGCTGTTTTTTCCAATTTTTTTTTTTATTTTTCACGACTGAGGCCAAACATTCAAAGAGTAGTTTAGAATAAAATAGAATAGAAAATATTACTTTTGCTTTAATTTTTACATAATTACTTATCGTGAGAATAACAGTGCTGCGAACAAGGTATCTGTATTTAAACGTGTAATTTAAAAGAAACAAGCTGTGTTAAGACGGAATTATAGCAGTTATACAGGGTGTAATCTAAGTCGTGAATCAAATGATCACCTCTGTGTTCCACCCACGAATATGAACAACTTTTACTATGGGACTAACTCTGCAATCACAAAAAAAAAACAGGTGTTTCATAGAAAAGTTCAATACGTAGGTACTTGACCAAAATGTATGAAGCAGCTGATTTTTGTTTCATGATTTCAGTTTTGGGTCCCACAGTGAAAGCTGTTCATATATTTTGTGGGTAGAACACAGAGGTGATCGTTTGATTCACGACTTAGGTTTCACCCTGTATACTTAGTTCTGTCTGTATCGCTGCCTGGGACATGTTTGTTTAAAAAAAACATTATACAGTGCATATTATTTTATGGAATGGATAAACGAGCACACAGACCACCTGACGATAAATGGACTCTGAACCCCATAGACACATACATTCATACATCAAATTACGCCTATTTCCCAGAGTTTTTTGTTTTTGTTTCGTAGGCAGATACCACTTCTTTCCACTTGCTACGATTCTTGCAATCTTACAATTACAATTTTACTAAATGTTATTGAATTGGAATAATTTACATTGTAACCAAGTATGATTATGTAATAATCTCTCCCGCATTTTATGTAACCATTAGTCAAAGTGATCTTACCCTTGTTACAACACCAGCCTCGCAAAACCGTGACATTGGCATATTGGCACATCTTAGTTTGCAGTCGGCTCACTCACGTGCAACAAAACATTACTTACTGTCATTTATATTAATGGTAAAAATTTGTACTTGTGTACTTTATAAAATCAACACGTAAATAGACAAATAAAAGGAAACATCAGTCCAATTTGAATTTCCGACACGACTTTTGCAGACAAGTTTTATTGTAAATGCAGCGAGTTTTTTTCATATCATAGAATGGTAAGTAACCTTAGGAACCCATGGACATGTGCCATTTCAAGATGACAATCTCAGGACTGCAAATGCGTTGCCCTGAGAACTTAGATAGAATACCTTTACCGGTGGTCTTACAACCAAACCGGAACACGACAATTCAAATACTGATGTTTGATGGAAGGTTAGCCTAAGATGGTGGTAGCGATCCGGTCGGACCCTGCACAAAAAAACAACATCATCATTTATATGGGTTAAGTTTATATTCATCCAACTTTCTCAATTAACTTATTGACGGGTAATAAAACAGAACGAGAAAGCAAGATTATTACGAGCAAGTGAAGTGACACAATACGATTTGATTATTCACTGCATTCCACTGGACGGACACCTGCTAGCCAATAATAATATTTGCTTGTTTGTTTAGGCGTCGGACAAACATTTTAAACATTCTATACGAGTACACACGTCAGCCAACCAAAACAGTACGCTTCCGTGGTGTCGCATTAATCACATTAGAACCCTAAAACCGTGTTCTCGCATAACCACGTCACGAACAGCTCCAAAATGTCGGAAATATGAGCGTGAACTGACTACCCACTAAAACGAAGTCTATATTAAGACTGCATAAAAACAGCAATAACAACTAAATGAAAAGCAAGCTTCAAAAACCCGACTCACATCTAAATCGGTTTAGGCGTTTAGAAGTTATCTTAGAATAAAAAATCGTAGATACATACATACATGAACCCTGAAAACTATACACTCTTTTTTTGGGCAGTTGTTAAAAAGTATCTACATATTAACGGAAAATACACATTAATATACCTACATATTTATTTTCTCTTAGCATAATATACTCTATACTCGTATCTAGCTTAGTGGCCTTCCATCTCAGTTATTTATTTATATATTTAAACTTATTTGCACAAAATACAACGAAATACAATAAAGTACAAATGACGGACTTAATGCCAAATGGCAACATGGTCGTATTTTCTAGCCTTTTAATAAATCCTGGTCGATATTGGTTATGCACACAACAGCATAGTCAATAATAGGCAACACGAGTGCCCTAACCCACAATTTCTTTGTACTCACATGAAAAAGTGCTGCCTAGGGTCATCGCAACGGTAGCAGCAGGATTCAAATCGGTCAGAGTGGAGAGCTCTATTTAAAACCAGTGTCCATGACTTTGAGTCCCTCCGGTATTCCGAACTGGATGCCAAATGAGACGAATTAAAAGCCCGACCACCCGCGGCAATCAATCATAACTATGTTGATGGTGTGCTCACGTGATTACTTTGTGGGAAAGCATTTTCCGAATAGGTTGGCTACGTCAGCCACATGCAAGCACACCATCGACACTTCACGGAGTTAAAGCAGTCGCCTTGGTCGAAATCGGCAGAATAGCATCATCATCATCATCATCATCTCACTGGAAGTTAGTGATCCCAGTCTTGAGATCCTAGTCGTGAGATTGCAAATATTCATGACCTGAATTACCATTAGGTAGCCTGTTTGCTTGATTGCCTTCTCCATATTTATAAGAAGGCAAATTTACAATCGCTCCTATAATCCCCGGCTCGTTGGTCTTGTTAAACGGTATAACGCTTTTAAATATTTGGAAAGTCGCTATTGTATATTTTTTTAATACAATCTCTTTGGAACCCACGTACCTGCACGCCTTCATTCCCAGAGTGGGGTTGGCAGAGCTACAGAAATATACCAACAATTCTAAAATTTCGTGATAATTCTGCAACCATATTTTGTACAAATAGGGTAAGATGTCTACCAGTGTATGAGTGACAGGTTGCAAGCCCATCGCCTAACAGTACTACAAGCCTTTATTCCCTTAGTCGCCTCTTGTCGTACTACGGGAAAACATGGAGTGGCACTATTCTAACCCGGCAACCACACGGGAAGCTCTGGTTTAGTTTGGAAAAGGTCAGGACCTTTCAAGTTCGAGGCAGGTCAAAAGGATATTACAGTAGATACGAGTATATGAGACTAGGAAAGAGACAGAGTTAGAACAAATCTCAGTTGGTCTCTTTCAATCTTGTCAGATTGTAACAGTTCATAACCTTATACTTAACAAGTTTTAGGAAATGATAACGACAGAGATAAATGGCTCCCAGAGCTCTATCCTTTGACTGACTGATAATGTCACTCCTGTTAAAACAAACATTCATTTAAACATCGCTATAAACAGTCATATGAACTTCCTCTTCACTTTTGAGAGTTCAAAAGTTCAAAACAAGACGTTTCTATTTCTCAAACATAATTATTAAAGACGCAGTGAGATATCTGTTCCCGGGAACATTCTGCGACACCAATGACAGCCGCCCTACATACATCAGAACGATCAACCCTTCGCGCAGGCAAATTTGTCACGTCAGTCGCAGATGATTGATAAAGGAAATCACGTCTGATATTGAATTTGCTCTAACAGACGTGTCGTGAGCGATCTCGGGCTTGCGAGGCCTATGTAGTCTCCTAAATCGTAAGATAAAGACACCTAGAACATGTAACACCCAAGTTTGCACTACTATCGACAGGACATGGAAACATCCATGGTGTATATAATGTCACCAACACAACTATGGGGTCCTAGTAAAAAAGGGTACCATACTGTGTTCAACATTAATTTATCAAAGATGTCTAGAAATAGAATTAGGATTGTTCATATTTTTAGAATTACTCCAATTCGAAAACCATTTCGAGGAATAGGGTTTTAAAGCCGTTCTGCATTATTAAGTTTCTGATATATTTATCTATTATGGATATTTCGGCAAAAGTATATTTAACCTTTGTTTGACTTTCGTTTTCGGCTTGAAGCCCTCCTATGTGTATCTTACGAGTTAGGCGAAAACAGATTGAAAAAGTATGTTTTAATACACTATTACAATCACTTTTTTTCATTAGCTATCATTTAATTGTTGTAATTTATTAGAAAAAGCTAACCCAAATTTAAAATATTCATGTCATCCATAAAATGTCTGCTAAATAAATAAAGATATTAAAATAAAACTATTGGGTCAAATACAAAATTAATGAAATAGGTGTCTTAAAATTTCCTATTCTTTCCAATTAGAAAGTAAAAACCGTGAGTTATTTTTTTTGGTCAATCCCAATTCCACTCGGCGGTAATACTTTTAAGTTCAGTTCCACAAACGTGAAATTGGATATTGTCTTAAGTCACAAATTCATAGTAACAGACGGTATTAATAATACATGCTAATTAAAGTTAGTTCAACTGCATTTAACGTTTTCACTCCCGTCAACAATGACAACATTCCAACTATTACTCAATAGGTACTATATTGAATATACGGTACGAAAACTGAATAAAGTGAAGCATTTGTTTCAAAATCTTTAAACAGAGTAACCTAAACCTTATGTGCTTATTTCCATATAACCAAGCAAGTAAATGCGAAAACTACTTTAAATAAATCTTACAAATCCAAAGCCGAGTTATTGTAACCTACATTTTACTTGCCGAGAAAAACCCTGACATGCCTGTGGTTTGTAGTTTTAGCCGTACGATGTAAAGTATGTGTTCGAGGAAGACACTTTGTAAGAAGATATCTACATCTTATGAATTATTCCTAACATCTACCGCCAACTTTGCTCAAGGATTTCCGAACTATTTGCTGTTTGACATAGAAAGACGTTGAAGAGCACGTACGTAAGCATATTATAACTCTTATTTACCTATTAGTTGCAATGGTTTCTATAATGTATCTATAAGTTTATTCTTAAATAGTGCATAAAAAGAACAAATTATTTTAAAAATATGTCTGCAGTTAAGTTAATATATGTCAGGGGTTCGAGCTTAACTTTTAAAGATGTTATCAAATTGTTAACGCATTTAGTGACATCAAAGCTACGAGTGCTACGCTGTAGCCTGTAGCAGATTTTTTCTGCTACGTAGCTAAATCTCCTACGAACAGTGGACCCAACTCACCCAACTATCGGGTAATGAGAAATCAGTAAATTGTTACAATAATTATCATAATTTTACGAAGGTCTTGGTTAATTAATAGCTATACTATTTAACAGTTCATTATGAACCCTGGTGGGCACTGCAGTATTAGATCACTGTACCTACATTTGAAATTCGTCATTAAGTTTGTCATTCATTGAGCGAGTAATAAGAATTATTAATCCGTAGATTGTTTCAATATCCGAATGTGTCATTGGCACTGAATATGCGTTGTGGTAACTCTTATCAATCGCTATAAATAAAATGTTACTTAAACCCAGTGGATGATATTAAATAATGAGATATTCAAGTTAGTTTATAATTAAGTCTGTAACCCAGCGCCGCGGCTTGCTGCGGCACAGAGCTGAGAAGAGGGCCCTTTTCAACGCCATGTTAAATGTTTGTATTTTTAAATATGCGGATGCATAGAATAAATTATTTATATTTATATTTCTCTAAATGCGAAAGTAATTCTGTTTGTTACTCTTTGACGGCTAAACCGCTGAACCTATTTTGATGAAATTAAGGTTCACGATAGCTTCCTGGGAAAAGACATAGGGTACTATTTATCCGCAAGTAGCTACGAACGACTTCTACGCGGCCAAAGTCGCAAGCAACAGCTTGTATTTTTATAAATTTTGTAAAAACAAAATAACATTTCCAAGAAATTTCAAATCCCCAAAGAAACAAAAGAAAAACCGTCATTAAAATCCCTCGCGCTGTCGTAAACATAGTCGAATGCTAGCGAGATGTAAGCTTGCATAACGAAGACTCATTCCCCAGCTTATGTATATTATTTAGTGGTATCCCACAGGCCGGTCACGTTTGACAAAGATGAGACATGCGAATCCCTAACGAATGTTTACTTTGACTTCGCATTGCTACAGCTCTGTATGCTGGGCTATGAATATTTTTGTCCGCCTGGGACGAGGCTATCCAGACTGTAGTACAAGTTTCATACGAGTACTTTGTAGTAATAAAACTTAAATTAGAATATGGTTACAGAATTATCGACAAGTTTTTAGAATTGCTGGTAATTCTGTAGGTTCACAAATGTTTTGCCAAATGTTTTGACAAACTATATCATTTTACAAACTTTTGTTTCGCAAAGAGATTTCCGCCGCATTATTTTATAATTCCGTGTGGTCAAACGTTTAACCTAACCTAACTTATTTAACAAGCCCTTGTAACCTTTGTAATCTATATAAATAAAAATGAATCACTAAATGTGTAAAACTCGAGATCGGCTGAACTGATTTGGCTGATTTCTTTTTTGTTGTGTTCGTTATTGTCAGGATAAGGTTTGTACGTAAACAAAAATTGAAAAATCCAACCGGAAGGTCGGAAATTTTCAGCGGGCCGAAGCCACTGGTGGGCAGCTAGTATGTAATAAATATTGTATAAAATTCAATTTATGTAATAAATAATGTCAAATACAACAACACTCTAAAAAAACACATTTATGAATTGTTTTTATGATCGACCTATTTTTAACAACAGAAACATTGTTCGTTTACTCCATATATTCAAAAAATAACCAAATGGATTTATCTTGTTGTCCGCTTTTCCCATGGAAGTATTATATGTACGTATGCAAGTACTTATTGAATATCGTACCGTCAGGGAAAACCTATACAGATGCGAGGAAAAGGAAAAATGTGGACGTCTTACGATAGAATACTGCCACAGCCAGGACTTAGCTGTTAACAAAAGATCTTTGTATCTTGGTTACTTCATTGTATCGGAGTCCACGTGTGTTGTGTAACGATACTTGTGCCGACCGCCACGAGTATCTATTTTATTAAAACACTAGATGTGCGCGCGACTCCGTCCACGCAGAAAAATAAAAATAGCCTTTTTCACTCAAGGTGAATGTAGCTTACTAATGGTGAAATAATTTTTGAAATCGGTACAGTAGTTTTTTAATTTATTCATTATAAACATACACACACACAAAAATACAAAAATACAAACCTTTCCTCTTTATAATATTAGTGTAGATTGAATGGATGCAGTAATAAATTATTCCTAAAAAGCACTTTGTCATACATTTATCCGGTGAAATTACTAGCAATGAGGCATTCCATCTTAGCCCTCAGAGTTGGCTATGCTTCTGAAGTCTTGAGATTGTAGTCCAAAGAGTGCCAAAGTCTATGAGTTCGAGATCCCACTTAAAATCTGGTGGCCTGTGAGCTCGTGCGCCTTCTCCTTGGTTGAATGTTTCGAATTTTCCTCATGTCAGTAAACCCAATATAATTAATTGATCTATCAGCTGGTCTGAATAGTATCAAGGTAGTATTAATTCTTGTTATTAAAAACTACTCGTAGATCCAACAAATCGACTTCAAAAATTACTTTAAAGATCTATTTAAACTGTACCTTTTTGTTTTTGAAACAACTAAATATTCAACCATTTCAAATAAAGCTCTCAATTCTCTTTGGGATTGTTCATATTTTTACAATTACTCCAATTCGAAAACCATTTCAAGGAATAGGGTTTTAAAGCCGTTCTGCATTATTAAGTTTTTGAAATATTTATTTATTTTGGATATTTTGGCAAAAGTATATTTAACCTTTGTTTGACTTTCGTTTTCGGCTTGAAGCCCTCCTAGGTGTATCTTACGGGTTAGGCGAAAACAGCTTGAAATAACATGTTTTAATACACTATTACAATCACTTTTTTTCATTAGATATCATTTAATTGTTGTAATTTATTAGAAAATGCCATCTCAAATATAAAATAATCATGTCATCCATAAAATGTCTGCTAAATAAATAAAGATATATAAACAAAACTATCGGGTCAAACACAAAATCAATGAATTTGGTGTCTTAAAATTTCCTATTCTTTCGAATGAGAAAGTAAAAACCGGGAGTTATTTTCTTTGGTCAATCCTACAATGTCCCAAAATAGCAACAATAGAAACATTGACCACATAAGTTACAACGCAATGCCGAGTGACAACGGGCTCGTAACATTCGTTAACTATTGCGACCAGCCAACAGGAGGCTGGCTTCAAACAAAAGTAAACGGGAACAACGGAATACATAAGTTACGCGGTTCCAGTGTTGATGGAAATGTGCCGTTTGTTGGACCGTTCCATGTTTGAAATTATTCGGAGAATAATTTTACTTTGTTGGTCTGAGGCCTTATACTACTTTGTACTTATACCTATTGTTATTGTATATTCAACGTTGTAATGGCACTAATTAACAATAGGTAAAACATGGCCATAGGTGTACAGACAAAATATAGCCTTAGAGTCCTTATGCTAATAAGTGAAATACGAAAACATGTCATAAGCAATATGTTTTTAACCAGTAGAACCAAAAAATAGAGATTCCCCATGAATAACCCTTTCTATATATTTCAGTGTCACTTACATATTTGTTGAATTACAATCTTATTCATGCATAGAACAACCAAATATGTGGGTAATCATGGCCTTAAGCAAAATGAGGCAGTAAACTAAATCGATTTCTTTGCCACTCAAATTCTAAAAGACTTTAATAATTGTATATGATGAAAAGACTCTTTTTGCATTTTATATACCTACGAGTGCCATGATGACGCGGTATTTACGTCCCCGAGATTTTTCAAGCGGGTACTTGATTGCAGTAGGCAGGCTTCTCCGTGCTATTGCAGGACATTTCCGTTGAGCCGATTGGAGTAGATACACGATTCCGTTTTCACCGCCCGTCCACCTTGCTCCTCACTGGGCTTTGTGCTTGCTATTCTCTTTGATGGGCATTCCAAGTGCTATGTAGACTTCAATTGATATGTAGATATAACTGATAATGTTTTTAAAACTCTTGATAGTTGAAGATAGTAATCTTATTGGCAAACGTGGCGCTCTTTGAAAGAAATAAAGCCTTTTCAAAGGAAACCGCCACTTACGATTATTTAGGGTAGTAAATATAAATATTATTTTCATTGCCATGCTACGGGTGTATTATCAAAAATCTCTTACTAAAGAAACAAATCACAAAATCGTTGACCGTTGACCATTGATCTTCAACATTGCCCATGGAGGATTGTAAGGTTGAAAATTTCCATACAAAATATGATAAAGTTCCTCTAAAAACTAGTTACCTATATACGTCAAAGATATTTATTCTTGGGAAGATACAAACTAAAGAAAAAAAACAGAAATGTACACACCTACTTAGTGATTCGTAATAACTACAACATAATTGTTCTAAAATCGTGTAAATCGGAATAGTTTTTTGACAGCTACGCGATTAAAAGCCGCTTCACTGTCCTGTTAAGGACTTCAAAAAGATATGTTTCCACAAGAACACGGCTTCTATGTAATCGGGTCACGAGTTCGAAACTAGTCCAAAGAAACGCCGCGTATTCGTCCCTCTAGGCATTTCAAACATGAATTTCCATAAGTAAATATTTTTCCTGGAGAGATTTCCAAGCAAGATAATCCGAGTAGGAGTGTCGTACGTGACAATGCTGGAAACAAATCCTCGAAGCGAGCCATGGAGTCAAGCAGAGCATGCAACGCGAAATGCACTATCGGTAGAGTAACGACTGGTTTCTAGTGCTTTTCGAAGTTTAAAGTTACACGTACAAAACACACACTTTAACACTAATAAAATGAAAGATGATGATGACTTCAAACATGAAAAAAAAAAGTTTGTCTATCTGTCTGTTTATTACGCTAACACGACTACCTACATTGTTAAACCGATTTCGATGATACTTGGCATGGAGATAACTTGAACGTCGAGGAAGAACATGAACGACTTCTACGCAGACGGTATCTTCTAAGTAGCTGTGACTTTTAATTACTGCCTTATAAAAACGGTAAGTATTTACTTTAAAATCACAATCAAGTGTATTGTTGATAAAGATGACTGCAAGAATAAGAATATTTTAAAATATACCTTAACAGTTTCATTTAACTTGAGAAGAAACTAACAATTTGCTTAACATCATAATAAAATCACAGAAAACCCGGTGTAGTTTTTGCACGATTCAGCTGTTTACTTTCTAGTAACAGCTCGTTTTCAGCTAGGAACTAAGCAAAATACCGATTTGGGTCGACTCTAGAAAAATATTGTAACGCGAATGAATTGGTAAATTACATTGCAAGATACTTTTAGACTTTGAATATGTGTTTGTAATATTTTCACGCTGCCATATGAATATAATAATGCCATGAAACCATTTCTTACGTTTAAATTAAAACAAGTATTTTTTTGATTCTACAGCGTCGTTATTAATTCTGTTTTAATTATCCAAACAGATTGTTATCCCACGCACAGTTCGCTGTTAATTAGAGATAGATGAAAGAGCCTAATGAACTTTTGTTTTTTTGTCACCTTGATACAATTAATGTGCTAAAATTATGTTACAGTGTTTTTCCTACCAACAAAAAAAAATCAAATCTCGCCTTAAAACGATGTTCTTGAAACCGTATTGCAAAATATTTAATGTAGCTGTTCAGTCCTTAATTCATCATAACAAAGCCTCTTAACTAACCTCTGATTGGTTTTCCATAAAAACTACTACGGATTAAAAACGTTATAAAAGTCTGATTTTATAACATTTTGTATCCAACTTTATAGTCCACTCATAAAATAACAATGACTGTCGCAAACTGTCAGTCCTGCCTGAATTTGTGAACCTGCTCTCGAGCCGAGTTTAAGGATGCACGGTAGTAGGCGGGAAGGGTAAATATTCGTTAACTATTCCTTTGTCGCGTCTTGCCGGCGTGATGAGCATGTCAAAGCCACCTTACATTCTGCCAACATGCCGGCACGAGCTGAAAATATTCAAATGCGAATATTATCTGTTTTATGCAACCCTTTGAGGCCATGTTTTACTAGTCGAGTAATCAAAGGAAATGAAAAACGAGGAAATTTATTTTCTGCTGTTTAAAAACTTAGCTATAAGAGCGTTGTCGTTAATCTGTATAATGTTTTAATCGTACTCTTTAATGTTTTTGACCCGTGCAAAATGAAGTGTTTTTGTATTTTATTGTATTTTATTACCTAGTTTTTGAATGGAGTGCGATTATAATTATTATTTCATATCATATGGAGGTATACATATAAAACAAAGTCGGGTTAGTTACACCATTTATAACTCAAGAATGGCTGAATCGATTTTTATGATCTTTAATTGGATTTGTGTCTGCCTCAAATAGCAGAATAACTGTTAAAACATCTAGAGGCCAGTATTTGTATAAACGGAGAGTATACTTTATTTAAGAATAGAATAGAAAATAGTAGTTTATTCGTCACTTCGTGAACAAAGTACATTTAGGTCATTGGTGCTAGCTAAAATAAGTACCCAATATACTCAAATTTCCCAACCCAGTTTTCACATGAGTAAAGTAATAAACGATTATCAAGTAAGTGAAAAAGAATATACGAAAACTTTTTTTGCCTTTCGATTTACAGTGTTTAATTTGTTATGTTATATTGATTCAATCACTAAGATATAGAAAGGAGGGGGGGTTATTATGACATGGCTATGCAGTTCATTTCACAGCGAGCGTATAAGACAGAGCTATAGCAGTTATATAGCCTTGTCCCTTTCTCAGCGTAAACGGAACTGCATAGCTATCTCATAATAACCCTCCAGTACAGTAGACATGACAGGTAGGTCTTGTTTTAATCACAATGAACCTTCATATTACAGCCTTAAAGAAGGACCCATCGATCATAAGAAAATTTACGTCTAAGTTAGGTACTATTTTATCTTTTATTTCTGTTTATCTTTTCTTAATATTCCTTATGACAATGATAATACTTATCCTAACATTATATATAACAAAGAACATGGATGAATAAAAGTAATATAAATATCATGAATAGTTGAGCAGAAAAACGTGTCAAAAGTCAGAATAACAACAGGAAAAAAATCAAAAATGTACATTGGCCTCAAAGATATGTTTACATTTTTGCATCTTTTTTATTTAACCAAGTTCATCACACGTTTACCCAGACCTGACCACCGAACTGAGATCAGTAAGCGTCGCAACCTACCAACTAACCCAATCAAGTCCTCATGTATTTAATTTATTGCTAGCTCGCCTTTGTTATCGGGTTACACCTAATTTCAAGTTTCCACTTCTGCCTCAACAAAGTTATACAACAAGAGCAATAAAAACATTGTGCCAACGTAACAAACACAATATTACACAAGTTTTAGTCCAGCGGTTATTCGGGCCGGAGCACTCGAGCCCGTATAGCACTAACTGCCACTTAAGTTCATACATTTTGCGGCCGTCTCGCGCAGGACTGTGGATGCAGCCAGGCGAAACTTGTTGCTCGGATTACAACTAGACTTAGGTACCTGAGTTTGAGGTCAGGTATACCGCAGATGCTGTTAAGTTCACGCTTATCTACTTACTGATTTTGTTCGTAGTTTTCGATAAATTTGCCTGTTTACGATCAAAAGGCAATGCAAAATTCCCAGAGCCCACATAGACCTCTCCGATGCCCTTTGACTGACCTTGAGCTTTTTTATGAAGTCCATCGTTAGCGCCTACCGATAAACGACTTCTACGCGGAAAGAGTCGCACGCAAAAGCTAGTATCAGCTGATAATATATTTCAGCTGTACCTTAATTATACACAATGTTAATATTTTTCATTGATTATATTTTGTTCAATATTTTTAGCTGCTGTCCGATTTTTCGGGATAAAAGTTAGCATATGTGTTATTCCAGACTGTAATCTATCTTTGTACCTACCTAATTTAGTCTAAATCCGTTTAGCCGTTCTGGCGTGATGGAGTAACAAACAACACTCCAAACTCTCAGATAATTTACGAGATGAGGTGACATTTTGCTGTACGAGTCAAACTTCAATACAGGCCCAACATTATTCTTCTTAAAGGGTCTATTATGACACTTCAGCAAATTGGAAATAAAAAGCTTTCCAATTTATGTAGCATTTAGATTTTATCACTTTTCTACTAGTTGTGAGTGCCAATTTAAAATAAATTGCCAGTTAGTGAGCACCTGCAAAAATACATTCAGTTTTACTTTTTCATTCTACGAAATTAATTAATAAAGAAAATCTGCTTTGACAAAATTTCTGGGAAGTTTCTATTCTATTGGGTAAAAACATATTGCTTTTGACATGACATGTTTTGGTACTATTTTTAATACAGCTATTACTGTCAAGTGAATAAGAGCTATCGTAACGTTGACAATATGATAACATGTCAGAAGCCATATGGTTTTACCGAGAAGAATAGAGTCACAAGTCGTAAAATAATGTCAGTGGATTTGGGCATTAGGATAAACTTATTAAGTTACAGCAGACTGAATGTTTTGAGCAAGACAAATTATATGGATGTATTTTTCTAGTGACTGCTTCTGTTTGTGTGATTTTTGCTGTAATACCTACATAAAGTAGTGGCGGTATATTGGATGAGACGCCTGTCTCAAAACACTTTAAAGTAAACGTCAAGTCATATAAAACTGTCATTTCTGTAGCGTCTTGAGACGGAGATCTTTTTCAAGATCAATTTATTATTTAATACGGGCCTTAGAGTTAATTATGAAGGAGCTGAAAAGCGGTTTTATGATGTCTGTTGTAATAAAAGTAGACTCACTTAATTTGAACGCATGAAATTGGTTTAGCTGTTGATGGTTATTAAAGAAAAACTAAAAATCGGCGATATAACTTGACTTGAAAATATTTATTCAAGTACTTAGTTATTAATAGAAAAAGTAGGCGGCGTCCCAGATCTGACGTAAGCTGTTCTACTAAAGAATAGCTATAACAAATGGGTAACCAACAAGACTAGGCCCACGTTATTTATACTGGGGAGATTTATACTACGACTAAGGACTCCCTATAGAGTAATAATAGAGCCTATTCAGGCCGCCACAACTCGTGTCCGTAGTAATCCCAATAGATACAGCCAACAACTGATAAACGCCTAACGTCCAAATTCTGCCGCAACCCCTCTTTTGTGACAATTTTGATGCCACCATCCATACGACTAATTAAGATGATTAAGTAAGAGAACGAAAAAAAAGTAAGCCTAAATTTTTCCCGACACTGTCCACAAATATTTCTTGTAACTATCTCCATTATTTAAGTACCTGTTCGGTATGCTATTAAAATCCGCCATGTTATTTTTTTATTACAGTGATACTTGCGACGCTATGACGAATATAAAGTATGTAACCTCGTTTGTCGAAATTGGGCAATCTACTCAGCCTCAACAATTGATTCCATTGTGCATATTGTGCAAATTATGCAATAATTTGCGTTTACTGCCCGTATACTAACTTGATTAAAGTGGAGTCATGTAATTGCAACTATCTGGTTAATGCAACTGACTTAAATAATTGTCCGTCTTGTTACCACTCGATATTGTTTATTTAATGCATACGTAGGAAATTTGTCAGATATTAACCGTGTTCACATTCTACCTACCTACTTTATTAAACAATCTATTACTAGGATTTTACCAACTCCTAATAATAAATTCAACTCTTTCAATGCTGCAACTTTTTATTTTGTTTGATAAATAGTACACTCGCAAATGAGGCAAAAACATAAAAAACGCTAGTTGTCCGGGTGGAAGTAATAATTTTCCTTCTCATTTCCTCCTTAGCGCCTCAAGATTTTCCGTTCGAAATGCTCGTAAATTCAGTCTTCACTGACTAAGAAGTGTATAACTCGCGAGTTAACTAATAAAGGGAGTTAGAAGCTGCACTAATATGTTTAAGTTATATTTAAATATTGAACTAATAATTTCAGTGTTCATTTAAAAAAAATATTTCATGTAACATGACACATAGATATTATTCACTTTTTTTTTTTAAGTGGCACAGCATTTAGACATGTACACAATATATATTACCATTGAATAATGCTGGTGGGAGCATGCAATCCCGCACAGTGTAGCATAGCACAATCAGGCATATCATATATCATTCTTAGAATGGTATTGGGATAGTCATTGCATTATACATTGGAAATGTTTTTTGGTTGTAAAGTTTATCACAACTTTTGTAGGTACCTAAAACATTCCTTTTTCCCTCTAAATTCAGACCACATAGCAACGACACAGCGTTCATGAGAAAAATCTTTGTATATGACATTGTAAAGTATAAGCAGTTACACGACCGCACTGTAAACCTCTTTACCCATTGACCCATATAGATAACCATTCTGCAAACACTTCACGTCCATTGTTGAACACTGCAAAGCGTAAACAAAACGCTACAAAAGTGGGCACTAAGCGCGCGTAAAATAATCATATCCTTTTCGAATAAAGCGATACCTACGGTAGCTACACAAAGAGGGCATTAGATTGTTTCTTTGGAGAACTTTGTATACATGAACGGAATAAGGGATCGAGTTTGTTTCCAGTTTGTGTAGTTTACGAGTTGCCATATCACTATGTACGACGATAGTTCAAGTATTCTGGAAAGGTAAAACGTACTGCAAGTGAACATAAATTCGTTCAGCGACTTAATTCTTGACACTTAACTTTGTATAAATGTCCCACATCGTTGTTTTTCACACACCACGGTAAAAATAAGCGAAATACGAGTATATATGATATACACTGTACAATGTATCGCACATCGGTAAAAGGTACCGTCAAACCATACCCTTGCCTTCTTCAAACTGGCGAGTTCAAATGTGTTCAGTGGTAAACCTGCCATCATTATTTATTAAAACACTAATTACTTTTCTTTTAGCTCTAGTCAATATTCTAAAAGTAATTAGGCAAGCCTGGCTGTCTCGCGGATAATAGACAAATGAAACGCAGCGGAAGATGGCGTCGGATCTGCCAGACCTGTGTCAAGTGGTAATTACAATTTACCACCTCCGGGCCCAGGTAAACAAAACGTCTAACTTAGACATCCCTTTTTGAAAGCTGTTTCTAAGTTATTAAGGTGATTATTTAGGACGTTCTAATATTATATGGGTAGGTATTAAAACCGGTAGATTTTGTGGAGACCAGTGCAGGGCTAGGGCAGGGTTCTACACGGTACAAACTTATTGATTTTGATGTGTTTCCGTATCGTCCACGTTTTGATAGCTCTTATTTGACAGTAATGGCGACCGAATTAAAAAAAATAACAAATCAAAATCCAAGATGACCAGAGGCCCTGTATGTAATATTTTACGAAAAAAAATACAATTGCCGTGTGGTTGCCGGATTAGAATAGTGCCACTCCAAGTCTTCCCGTGGATGTCGTAAAAGCCGACTAAGGTAATAAAGGCGTGTAGTACTGTTAGGCTACGGGCTTGCAACCTGTCACTAATACACTGTTAAACATCTTCGCCTAAGTGTGCAAAATGTGGTTACAGAATTATCAACAAGTTTTTAGAGTTGTTTGAAATTCTGTAGCTCTGCCTACCCCACTCTGGGAATAAAGGCGTGAGTTTATGTATGTATGTAAAAATACAACCTTCAGATAACATTTTGCTCGTCAGTTTTAAACCAGGGTGTATTATGGAAATTTGCTAAAATTTATATTATGTTATGCCGACTACAATTCAATATTACAGTATCTAAAAGCTGATGGATGGATGGGGGGTGGGGGGGGGAATTATGACAAAACTATATAGTTCAGTTCAAGCTGATAGGAAAGGACAGAGATATGTAACTACTATAGGTTTGTCATTTACACTCACTGGAAAATGAACTGCATAGCTATGTCATAATAACCCCCCTGACGATAAAGCTGGCAGGTGGCGACTGTACCTGATGTTAGACCCACTGAGTTTAGACTTGTTTGTTTGACCTCTATAAATATATAATGGCTATGCAAAAAATACAGTCTGCAACAAAAGTTTGTCCCGAAATGGTTTATTGACAGAAATTCTCATGAATTTTACAAAGCAAAATTTTACAAAGCTATTATTTTTTCCTTTTTTTAGTAGGTGTGCTCTAAAATTCGCCAAAGCTTAGCTTGATAAATTATTAGGTAATCCAATTATTTCGTGCCTTGTGATGTTACATACTTAAATTCTTGTGTGACTTACATTTTAACCTCAAAATTTAACTTCATGGTTTCTGCGTCAAATAGTAACGCCGTTGTTGTTAAAAACGCGCCGCGATAATACGCGCGAAACCCAACACCTCTTAAATTGCATTCTACTCCCGATCCTTAAAACTGCCATTACCTTGAGGAGGCTATTAAACATATTTTACTGTTCCCTTCCTTGTTTAGACCGTTGGGAGACCCGAGTGAATTTTTATGGGTGTAACTTTCTTAATTAAAATATTTCGTTTAATTAAAACTGTTCTCTATGCCGGATAATTAGTAGCGAGGGGAATAAAGCGAAATAGTTTCGTGTTTTCATTTAGATGTCTTAGTGACTATGGAAACGGCTTTTTGGTAAACGACTCCACGCGATTCTCGCACATGCTGAATTAACCAGGAATGCGTTAATTTAGTGCCCGGAATATAGCCTTCCTGGAAGTCATTTGTATTTGTAGCTTATACCTTACGTGTCTCAAATATAAATACTAAACCAGACTAGGTTTCAATTGAAATATAACTACTGCGTTTATGTAAGGTTTATCCTCATAGTGATTTAACATTATCGTTTTTAACTTTGAGCACAATTTTATTGTACATTGGTTATTTTTTGCTGATATTCGTAAATTTTCAGGCTTAAAATACTTTCTCAGATTCACAAAATACATCAGGCAAATACAAAAAATCCGGTTGATCCGTCTGGTAGATGCCTAGCTCCAATTTGACGTTAAAAAAACAAGAAACAAAACCCACATTTAAATAGAATTCTGGTGACGTAATTCATAATTTTAGCAACTTAAGTTAGGCCCCTTTAATAATTATTACTCGAAATCGAAAGTTTTTTTCACTCAGGTGACTCTAATTTTATTCTAATAGTGCAATATATTTATTCTAAGTAGACTCCGTAATATTAAGCACAGCGCGATACTAAACCACTTTGGCCCGGATGTTTAGTGGTTGTCAACCCTAAATTACTCGTGCCGACAAAGTACTGATACCTAATACCTGTTCATTTCTCGTGCTCCAAACACCAGCTTCCCAAGTATCGAATAACAACTCATCAATAATTTAAAAGAAGTTTGAAATTTCAACCGCCTTTTTGTTATCAATTCAAGGCTATTCGTTTAAAACAGGAAGACTTTTATCAACCGAACAAAATGAGGACTTAAAGCCAACTCGGTAGACATTTGTATATTCGTATGTTTGTTCGACGATAACTTGAGTAGGTAACGTCGATCCGATCTTTATGACATTTTATACGGGAGTAGCTGTGGCCAATTCAATTTTACAGGCTTTTTATTAACTTGCAATAATAGGGTGTTTTTTTGGTCAACAACTTCCAAAACAGGAGAGATAGTTTAATCAATGCTGAATCCGAAACTCACATTAAAAAAAATACCTTAGGAGGTCAGAGAAATTGCATTTTCAATTTTTCCCATTATTTAACTTAGTTGTGGTTACCATGCGCCGTGTTTACCGAAGACGTTAATAATGTAATCACCGTGCACAATGTTATGATTCATCTTTCCCTTCATATTTGTTACGGGCTTAGGACCGTCAAAGATTACAAACACGGTGGTTCAAATCTTCCTTGCAAGATTTGAACCACTTCCCGGGGACCGATTGAGAGGAAATTTGTATACCTAGGTAACCGATGACAATACAATAATATGACACCATCAAGCTGGTCTGACGATGCTATATTTAACGTAGACCCACCGTGTTGGACCCTTCGGACTCATTCGATGGGTCTTAATAAGTAAATAATGAATTTGCAAAACAACTTCAGTCGGCAACAAAAGCTTGTCCTCACAGATGTAAATACCCATAGATAACGTAAACACCTCAATCTGTATAGAACCAACCGTGTCACCTTTATCTGCGAACTGGGATGTCGCAAGAGCGAATAAGTGATGTGAATTCCCCGTTTTCCACGCAAACTTGATTCAAGGTCGTCGCTTTTTGGGTAATTGCAGTTAATAATCACGTTACAAGGCATTGTCTTCATTTTTACGGCAGACGACCAACCCCGACGCTTGGTCCGAGTTCGGATACGTGAAGTAGAAGATGCATTTGCGCTATCTATGTGTATTTATGTATGTATGTATGTATGTAAACTCTTTATTGTACAAACAGAAAATAACAAATAAAAAATAAACAGAAACAAAAAAGGTATGTACAAAGGTGAACTTATCCCTCTAAGGGATCTCTTCCAGTTAACCTTTGAGCGATATATGTGCTTGTATTTCTATATGTGCTTGTCTCATTAAATCGGCCAAGGAGTAACGGAGTTAAAGATATAGAGATAGAAATACATACTTTATTACACTACACAAAAAACACACGAATAAACAAAAAACCAAACAATTAATGTGACAAGAACCACACGGACTGTCCTCGTGGTCGATAGAGGAAAAAGTCGTGAGGTAGTTTTAATACCAAGGCCATGGATTTAAAAACCATTTCAGTACTTAATTTTCCCCAATTACTAAAGGTAATAAAGAATGAAGGCTGTTATAAAATTACTTGTTCCTGTTACAGTCTCACGCTTCACCAATCACGAGCCAACATCAATCTTCGTGTCATTTTCTGGCAGTGGCCTTTAGAAAAATGACTTCATCGACTTTACATCCTCAGAGAAATTCCGAACTCATTAATCTTCCGAATAAAAGACGACGAAGCTTATTTGTTTTCGCGAAGAAAATTTCACTTTTACAATTTTTGTCCGGACTTGAAAGGATTCGATTTAATTTTTTATGAATGCCTTAATAATGGTGATTTATCGGTCGTTTAAAAAAAAAGTAAATTTAGCGCACACTGAACGTAATTTCGAAGAATTTATTAAGACAAAGTATTCTGAAAATAAAAGATGAACATGAATATTTTAGTTTCAATTCGTTCTAGGGAAAGATCCTGAATGTCTGTCTTTCATCCGTTTGGTTCTAGGTTCTAGTTTTGAGGCGTCCCAACACAGACTTTTTAAGTCTAAAGGGAGGCCTCAGCAACTGTAATTTTATAAACTGGCTAAGTGATAATAAATAAATTTTGATTTTTTTTTTATTTTTGATTAATAATGATGTATTAGTAACGTTTTACGGTACCCATAAGCAGTATCGCGTTTGAAACAAGGGCGCTCTATTCTCCCCGGTACCAAATAACTTGAACGTGAAGATAGCTCTTATTTACATTGCAGTAATGGCAGCACTGCGATCGGGCAATGTCTGTCGGGTCCACTAGTGCCATTTAAAAATAACGAAGCGTTCGACGTGTAAAAAATATTATCTAAAAACAAACTTACAAAAAAACAATGATTAAATTTCGTTGTAAATTGTAGATTTATTATAATCCTCATGACCGTTTAACACTTTGTTGTGCTGGAGGGCACAGATCGATCGGCCGACAAATGAATGATATTCCGCAACATGAAAGCAAATACATTTGTTTTGACAATAAATGCGAATGTGTAGGCAAAATGAAAATTCGCCAGTATCGAAATTAGCGCGCTTTAACGCTCATAAAACGGGAAAATTCGATTCCGGATATAAAACAAATTGGATTGTTTCCGAAATCTCTATTATAACGTTTTCAATTGGCAATATACTGACAAATGTAGGTTTGGTCTCTTTGGAATTATGTTTTTGGTCCAGGGTTTATTCTACATTGTCTTTTTCCCTGTCACTATCGTATTCTCAACGTTATGAGAGCTCATATTAACTAGACAGTTAAGGCAGCCAAGTTAAAAACAATTTGATGACTAAAGGTTTAAAAACAATGTAAAACCCCAGCCTATAAATAAATATATAGGCTATAACTCACATAGTGTTTATAATTGATCGCATTTTATATTTCTAAACTTTTTTTTGCTGCCTATAAATTCGAATACTGACGTTACGAATAAGAAGTTTGGTAGCCTATTTATTATGTACTTGTGTCATCAAGATTAAATCATCTATCTATCTATCGATATAAATAAAAATTAATCACTAAATGTGTTGCTAAGTGAAAAACTCGAGATCGGCTGAACTGATTTGGCTGATTTCTTTTTTGTCGTGTTCGTTATTGTCAGGATAAGGTTAATACGTAAGTAAAAATTGAAAAATCCAACCGGAAGGTCGGAAATTTTCAGCGGGGCGAAGCTGGCAGGCAGCTAGCTATTAAACAAATAAAAATAGTTAGTCTGTCATGTATTATACTATTTATGTTTTGTAGGAAACATTCCAGGCCCGAAAAATATTCGTGCTTATCACAAATATTTTCTGCTAGTATAGTATAGTATCCGGGCCCACGGACTCCATGAGCAGTTCAACCAGGCTCACAACCCGTTCAAAATTCAATCATACAAAACCGGTCAAGTATGAGTCGGACTAGCTTAACTTAACTATTTTTTAGTACCTATTGGTTGTTTTACTTAAGGGTTTGTACTTTCTCTATTCAATCTAAATTTGACGCTTGTATGTTTTACCGTTAAAAAAAGTTTTACGTATAGAGAACCCTTTTATTATTTCACTTTCTGAATTGTAGTAAATCCGTCGTAATAACAAATTATATACTGAAAAAAAACAATCCGATATCGTTGACGGGTCAAAAAACCGCTGCTTAAATTTAAGACGGACGGACGGACAGCTGCTACTTTTCGGGTACGAACCCTAAAAATCTTGAACCTTGAAAATACTCCAAGATTGTTTTGACATTTTAACTAATGTAATTAAACAAACAAAAGAAAAATTACTAAATGTTGCTTATACTCGTGTTTTTTTTTTCACTCAATATTACGAGGGTGCATTGAAAAGTTCTGAGCCTAAGGTTGTATATAATAAAAAAAAAACAAATAAATACTAGCAGGTAAAAGTGCCATATTTAATCGCCATTATGCACTATCTTTTGTTTTTTTCTTGTCACAATTTTGCATTTTATGCTGGAACTGCTACATAAGGTCACTGATTTTTCAAGTAATGGATAAAATTGAGCACCGTTCTGTCATAAAATATTTGCAAAAGAAGGGGTTAACACCAAAACAAATATTTGAAGATATGAACAAAACATTAGGGCAATCTGCTCCATCGTATGCTACCATAAAAAGATGGGTAGCTGATTTCAAACGTGGCCGGGAGACTGTTCAAGACGAGCCTAGGAGTGGGCGGCCGTTGACGGCTACTACGGATGAAAATGTCAATAAAATATTATATGCGATAATGAAGGATAGGCGATTGAAGATTGTGGAGATAGCGGAAGCAATGGGTATTTCTTATGAGCGGGCACAGAACATCATCACCGATGTTCTTGGATTTTCTAAGGTGTCAGCCAGGTGGGTGCCTAGACTGCTTTCAGTCGAGAACAAACGAGTACGTGTTACAATTTCCCAAGATTGTTTGGACATGTTTCAACGTGACCCCGAAGATTTTCTCAATCGTTTTATAACTATGGACGAGACATGGGTCCACCACAGTACACCAGAATCGAAAGAACAATCCAGGCAATGGAAAAGACCAGGTTCACCACCACCCAAAAAAGCCAAGGTCATTTTGTCAGCTAATAAGGTAATGGCCTCGGTTTTCTGGGATTGCAGGGGGGTTATCATGATAGACTATCTCGAAAAGGGCAAAACAATAAATTCAGAGTACTATTGTGCTCTTTTACGTCGTCTGCGAAAGGAAATTAAAATAAAGAGACCTGGAATGCTGTCGAAAAAAGTATTGTTTCACCAAGACAACGCTCGCGTTCACACTTCGGCGAAATCAATGGCACAAATACATGATTGTGGATTTGAAGTGCTGCCGCATCCCCCTTACTCGCCGGATCTAGCTCCTTCCGATTATCATCTCTTCCCAAACCTCAAAAAACACTTGGGAGGACAAAGATTTTCGACTAATATGGAGGTACAAGAAGCAGTAGATTCATATTTTAACGACCTCAGAGATTCTTTTTTTTTTGATAGGATAATGAAGTTGGAGGCGAGGTGGACTAAGTGCATTGACCTTCATGGAGACTATGTCGAAAAATAAAATTGTTATAAAAAGTGAGCCAGTTAGTTTTTTTTACCAGGCTCAGAACTTTTCAATCCACCTCATACGTACAACGCGTATTCGCGATTAATATTTCTTGGCTGGCTAACGCTGTCACATTCTTTTTTCTTTCCTTACCTAACGTCAACCATTCTGATTACTCTAAATTACAATGTACATCTTGAGAGGCATCACAAAAATGAGAAAAACAACGAAACCTATTTAATATTTAATCACCTGTTAGCGTAGCCGGGGACGTCGTCAAAAGATCGTTATTCGCGACGCGAGAGGCTTGTTAACCCTCTTTGACATCAAAAGAAAATATTGCGAATTATCCACTCTCGTCCTCTCGCCTAATTATAACAAGCAGCTACTTGAGATCAATGACACTTTATCAAAGATATTGGTCAAGGAATATGGTAAAACATTGTATTGGTTAACACCATTATTGCCATAGATACAAGGGTTATTTGAGAAGAGTTTGCACTCTGCAACCTGCTATTTGTGCATACTGCTACTTGTGCACCCTGCTATCGGTGCACCCTGCTACTTGTGCACCCTGCTGCATCTAGCATATAAAATGGCTATAACACTTGAGTTTCGTTACAATTTTGTTTCCGAATACGTAGCTCTCTAAGCTGTTGGTCGTCTAAGCAATCGTGTTCCTAACACTCGCGGATAAATTTAATGTTCTTGATGCCTTAAAATTAATTATAATATTTCTCAGTGAATTTTCATCGGACCCTAGAGACTCTCCCTTAAGCCCTCTTCTACTTTGCGGGGCCTATGAACTTATATATTTTTTTAGTGTCTATATTATTAATGTACTGGAGGTTGTTAGTTTATTCATACATAATATTTTTAGTATCGTTTACACACATACGCATAAAGTAACTGATTCCAACTGACCCCCATGCATAATTATATTCCATAATTAGTTTCACTACGGAACCCTAAAAGTCTCGTTCGTCCAGGGTAGTGATTCTCTCAACAACGACGGTCGAACGGACGAACGAGTGTATTGTAGTGAAATAAGGTCTAAGGTCTCGTCCAAGCGGCGAGTTTAAGTAGTATTTTAGCACGTGCATTCTCAATTTAGCAGCATGGTTTCTGCCGATGTATCGAACGTATAAGGCTGCTTAATTGAAAATGCACGAGCTTAAATCTGTTTTGTTCGCTTTGACGGGACTACTTAAACTCGCCGCTGCGATTTGGCTCGTCCGTCCGACCGTCCGTTGTTTTTGAGAGAATTACACCTCTGCCCGCAGCTTAGCTTAGAGACTCTTAGTTCTAGAAAGCTGTAATTTGGCATGAATATAGATATTAGTCACGCCGACAAAGTGGTAAAATAAAACCCTGAAAAAATATTATTTTCGTTACCTCCCCTGCACGTGGGGATGTTTTTAGCGATAGACTAGAAAATGAAATACCCGCAAACAATTTTTCAGAACCCTATACTGAGTATGGTCAGACATGCTCTTGCCCGGTTTTCTTACTTATTGATTTAGGATTAATTCTTGATTAAAATTTACTTTAAAATTTACTCGTACCCAATGTCAAATATGTTATGTTGTGTATTGTTAATGTTTGATATTATATAAGCGTTACTCGTTTGTGATTTGTAAAAGTTTTATAAGCAATGTAATAAAACGAAAGAAAAACGTTTGAGATCTATATATACCAAATGCTTTGTGAGTGTGTTTTCAGAAATAAAACATTTTAACAGAGCTGAAAGTATTTCTGATTTCTAACCAAACCTTTTTCAGATTGTAAATAAACAATCCAACAATCACAGTTCAGGGAAACGTTGAATCGTTACGATTTGCAAATACATAACCGTAAAGTGATGTAAACAAAACGGGAATTGCATCTCAAATATTTACAATTTATTTCGTGGAGTTTTTTCCCCCGCACCAGGTGTGTACCTGTGGCTAATAATAATTTAAGATGGGGAATAACTATTTTCCGGTAAACAGAGGGGCGTTAGAAGTAATAGCAGCAATCTGGGGCGACGCCGCCGACTCCACGCGTCTGCCGAATTTCCCTTGAGGCTATCCCAAGTAATATAGGTTCACGGAAAATCAACGTGAGCTGGGAGTGAGGTGAGTTTGGATCGACAAAAACTATCTGATATGTAAATTGTGAATGATCGTTAATTTTATCTTTATTGCGCAAAATTAGTAGCGCAGTGTAGACTAAAGGTGTAATTTGTGTAGATACTTTTGGAATATCTAAGCTAGTGAAATCCAATTGTACCGTTAGGCACGTACTCTTACAGGGGCTTGCATCAATTTGACATAACTAAATCGTAATTTGGACCCAAACTATAAACATATTTTTGATACTAGTGACCCTCAATCATATTTTAAGTCTAGGTATTAAATACAAAACGCAATTTTTTTATCATTTATGTTTAGAGACTCCAGACTTCAGTCACTGTCACAAAACAGCGCAGCATTTAAAATAACTTTTGCAAAGTACAAGTAGTATAGAAGAGCATTATAAATTAAATTAACTTTGGATTCAAATTAGGTATAAAGTGTCGAAACATGCCGCGTTGGCTGCGGGGAGGATTAACCGAGAGGCCATCAATGATTGCCCTCGAGGTAGTCGGATGCAAGCTCGGCTATTTCGAGGACGGAACCTCAAACGGTGGGTTAGTATCAGTTGTTTGCAAGTGGGCGCTAAGGTGGGGGCTTGATCTTATCAGTTCGACGTTTGAAGTATGTCAATTGTTTAAAAAGTCGTCCTGTGACGATACTGACAGTTTTACTAAACTGAGCCTTCAGAGTCCTTAACCATAGTTTTATATTAGACAAGAAGAAGAAGAAGAAGATGAAATACATTTATTCACTACACAGAAGACACACAAATAGACAAATGAAAGATAACAAACAATGACAAACAAACAACAACAACGAGACATTACTGACGAGATAATATTGTTGTGTTATTATTTGAATTTTCTCACTTGCTAGTTATTAACAAATGCCAGTTATGATATTGAAAACAATACGAAAGCAATAGAGGTAGTCATTAGAAAAACTAGATACGCAAACCTTTTGAATACTGCCGTACCGTACTCGAGTAACGCAGACCGTTGGTTGCGATTTAATTGAAACAGGCAGATACGGTGTCTTCAGGGGATTAATAAACACAATACATACGGGACCGGGAGCGACGTCGCACCTTCTCGAATTTATTTGCCGAATCGTGTTTGGAATTGCATTCGCTATTCGTGTATTTGAATCTCATTTTAAACCTTTTACTGTATTCAATTGCTTCAATTAAAAGTATTGCTTAGCTATATTACTTAACTCATTCAATTTTAGAAAATTTCCTTTTGGAGAAACATAATATTCTTCACTAGGTTTAAATTTTTAGCGTGATTTCAAAGAATGTCTGAAAGACAAAAGTAGCAAACACTTTACTGCTATCGTCAGCCATAACAGCCGCCTAACTTCACAAAAACATTCCCGACCTTATTAAGACAGTAACGTTTTATTTAATTTATCTAGCTGACGTGAACTCCCTAAGACGAAAAGTTGTTTTCTGTATAATATTTGAGTTTTGGGTTATTTCTCCGGAGCTGTCCGAGAGCAGGCAGCGGTAATGTATAATTAGACCGTGACAAGGGTCTGACAGTCGTATTTGGGACAAGAAAGCACGATCTTACTAACAATTTGGAAAGGTGCACCTGCGAGGAACGTAGCGGCAGACCAGTTTTATTACCTAATATATTTATTTGCCATTTATCTGCTTAATAGTATAGCAGTACCTTCTACATATTGCATAAGTAATCTAAAGCTGGAAGACATCACCAATGCTCAACACAGCCATATAATGTTTCACTGAGGATAAGTACCTTGTGCAACAAAGGCGTCTCGAGATAGTTTGAAACCGTCACATGGCGAATCGCTGTTTCTATTGAAAACAAAAACTTCTTTTATTTTAGAATGCTAAGCGGTGCACTATATTTTTTTTTGTATAGTTAAGGACTGAATTAAACAACGGTTACTGCTTTAATTACGTAACGAAAATTAGCTATACGTGTAGGAAAAGCTTGAGTTTTAAAATTATGTTCAACTACTTACAGTCAAGGGCGAAGATATGTGTCTATCGATATGTTTTTTTTTATTCGTAACCATTGTTACAGGTCAGTGTACAATAAACAATAATACGCGTTATAATTGTTGATATAAGTATCGAAAGAAAATACATAATTTTAACGCGACCGTTCAGTATATTTGAAAGCCACCCAAAAATCATGTCATATTTATAACATGTAAGCAAAAACTTTAAAGTTCTCAATCCGTTTTTAAACAGATACTAATTGTTATTATAAATACACAGAGCCACTAATATTTTTTAAATACTTCTTTTTTTTGTAGTACTAAGATATCAGATAGATATGGGATACATTTTGTGTCAACGTGCAAAAGGGACATATTTATAAAAAGGGTCACCGCAGTGCCCACGGCCACCTGCGACGGGATGGTTATTAACATTTCAGAAAAAGTTTCAAAGCATAAAACCATGCATGAACAAAAACTCTTATAGCATATCGTCACAGGCGAAATCGTTAAATAATATCGTAGCATCAACAATATTTACCTGTTTTATGGGAAGTAATGACATCTTCGCCACTGATATTGTATTATTTTATTATAATATATTGTGTTGTGTTGTATATGTTACTGTGGCAAGGAACTAAAATATACACTACTTATGAGGAATAAGAAGCGGATCCGTCCTCGTTTAAACCTTCTATAGTGACAGTTCCTACATCGCAGTGTTTGAAATTCGATTTGTCTCGAGATGCGTCAAAAATGACAGTGTTCTATGGTTTGACGTTTACTTTGACGTATCTTGTGACGGGCCTCTCAGCCAAGATGAGTTTATTAATACGGCCCTTAGAGCCAGTTAATAAGTATTAAGTCGTTTCTGTGCAGGACGATGCAAACACACCGGCACAGCAAGACAAAGATGATTATAGAACTCTGTTAATTAAGTTAGTTGTAAGTTTAAATAAATAGAAATGCCAGTAGGGACACGGGAAATAGGTAGGTATAGGAGATAGGTACAGGATAGTAAATAGTAAACATCGCATCCCCTCCTAAAAAGGCTTAGGAAATAGTATCCCCACTCAGACTCTCTTTCGTAGACTTCCTTGTCTCTCCCTTTAATATCACTCCTCGTTCCTTCACTGTCTTAATCAATCCCCCCTCTTACACGACCCTTCCGGTCAGCGAGTTTGGTCGCCTCGGACCTCTCGCTCACTCCGACCTCTCTGTCCAGCGCTTGGGCGCACACCTCGTCGCTACCAGGACCAAGTCCGCCCCACTCTTTGCACGACTCCCTCCATTTTTGTATAGCTGTCTCCCTCTCGTATTTTACCTTCTCTCTCACGCATATTCGCCGTCTCCCTTTCCAAGTCCCTGTCTCTCCTACCAAACTATAGCCTCGTTCGTTTACCAACTAGGTCCGTTCCCCAAAACTGGAATATTAATAGGCCCCCGATCGATAGAAATTGTGACAAATCGTGGAAGCAAATCAAGAAAAGGGAAGCAAACCAGTAGCAAGCAAGAAGCCTTCGGAACCTACCGCATAGAAGGGACCCTCGGCACCCCCCCCCCATAGAAGCTTGCTACAACCGTCACCGAATAGTTCCCGCTCCCTACTGGCAGATCGCACGCATATAGAAGCATCTTCGGTTTTATTTCTTCGAAACGAAATCAGCCCCCCACCTCCGAACATACAGTCCACTGCTCTGCGCCTTGTGCGGGGCAATAGCAATTCGACGTCCCGCACATTGGTCCTTCGAACCGGATAGAAAAAAGAAAATCGAAGATGCCCGTCACCAGAAGCAAGAGCGGAAAGAAGCTTCCGCCGGCAACAGAAGCTGCCACAACGACGACAGAAGCTACCTCGACGATCGAGCCTCTGTCAATAGCCACAGGATCAAGACCGGCTGCGTCAGTCCCGCAGCCGGCAACCACTGCGTCAGTCCCGCAGTCACAGGCCGCTGCGTCAGTCCCGCAGTCGGCACCCGTCGCGTCAGTCCCGCGACAACAGGCCGCTGCGTCAGTCCCGCAGCCGGCACCAGCTGCGTCAGTCCCGCAGCCAAGGATCATCCCGTCGACAAAGATAGTTCATCCGGATCCTCCAGCGTCACCAGACGTGACAATACCGGCGCCACCGTCGACACAACAGGGCGCCGGCTTCGGCGTGCTCCATCAACGAGCACGCACATCGTCATCGAAGACGGGGCGAGCATCCAGGCTCGCCGCCGCCAAAGAAGAACTTGCGAGGAAGCAAGTACAGTTAGCCGCTGCCCAAATAGCAAGAATAGAAGCGGAACCATCCGACGACGAAGATGAAGAAACCATAGCGTCGGACGGGGAAGCAGCACGAAGAGTCGGTGACTGGCTGGAAACCTCCCAGCCACACCCAATAGCCGTCACCGACACACCACAGTGGACGCTGATGCAAGATCGGCCCTACTCCGCGTCGATACAACCGAGCTCGGCGGCGCCCCTCCAGGCGCCATCCCCACCACCACCGATGGCGGCGCCCCACCAGGCGCCATCCCCACCACCGATGGCGGCGCCCCACCAGGCGCCATCCCCACCACAGCAATGGCAGCCGCTACCCCCACCAGCGGGTACCCAAGCCGTATCCCCACCAATGGCGGCTCTCCCCACTCCAGTCAACAATGAAGCAACGGGAGCCAGCGCTACAGTACCGGGGGAATACTTCAACAACTTGACGTCTGCCATCACTCAAGCCATCAATGCTGGGTCATCACGTCGACACCATATCGAGCTACCAACCTTCACCGGCGCACATCAACAATGGCTGTCATTCATAGCGGCCTACAAAGAAGCATCAGCGCAACATAGCGACATAGAAAAAATAGCAAACCTCAGAAGAGCGCTTAAAGGGAAAGCGCGCGAAGCCGTCGAAGATTTATTCATCTGCGGCGCTACATCCGAAGACATCGTCGCTGCATTAGCGAACCGCTTCGGACGTCCCAACTCCATCGCTCTGTCAGAAATAGAGCGGCTCCGGGCACTACCACGCTTGACCGACGTGCCTCGAGACATCTGCGTGTTTGCCAACCGCATAGCCAACATAGTGGCCACGCTGCGCGTACTCAACCGCGCGCACTACATGTTCAACCCGGAGCTGACGAAGAACATTATAGAAAAATTTACACTGACGTTGCGCTACAGATGGTTCGACTTCGCGGCCACACAGAACGAAGAAGAAGCTGATCTCGTCAAGATATCAAGATTTCTAACGAGAGAAGCGGAGCTGTGCGCCCCATATGCACAGCCCGAAAACATAGCCGCAAACGTCACGATCGAACCGCCGCGGCGATACCCCATCAAGACACAGCATCGAACATTCGCCGCTGCGGAAACACATAGAAGAAAATGCGCTGTATGCAACAGCGAAGCCCACAGTGCAGCAACCAGCTGCAACAAGTTCAAGGAAAGCGATAGTCTGGCGAGGTGGGAACTCGCTAAGAACCACAACTTGTGCTACCGATGCCTACGATACAGATCGAAGACGCACACCTGCACGAAGAAAACCTGCAATGTCGGCGGGTGCGGGCGGACACATCACAGCCTCCTACACTTCAGGAGGGCCGAAAACCAAGCAAACGAAGACCAAGAGCCCGCCATAGTCGCAAGCGTGCAATCGAGCCACCAGATGCGATCCTACTTGAAGCTCGTTCCAGTACAAGTCTCGGGGCCTGCCGGCACAGTACACGCCTGGGCCCTACTGGACGACGGATCCACTGTAACCCTGGTGGATGAAGAAATAGCTGAACAAGTCGGCGCCGAGGGCCCAGTAGAAGCCCTACAAATAGAAGCGATCGCCGACATCACAATAGAAGCCCCCAAGTCGCGCCGCGTCTCTCTTACGCTGCGCGGCACGGGCGAAACACAGCAAGTTTATGCGCGAACGGTGAACAAACTCCACCTATCGCCGCAGACCATACAGCAGTACGACATCGAAGCGTGCAGCCACTTAGAAGACATCAAGAGTCATCTAACCTATAGCCAAGCAGAGCCAAGAATCCTCATAGGTCAAGACAACTGGCACCTCCTACTAGCCACGATGACGAGAAGGGGACGGAAACATCAGCCCGTCGCCTCTCTCACACCGCTCGGCTGGGTTCTACACGGCGCAAACACGAGAGCAATGGGACACCGAGTGAACTTCCTGCAACACGAAGAGGACGAGAGCATGAACGAACAGCTGCGCCGCTACTTCGCCATCGAATCACTCGCCATCGAACCCAAACAACCCGCCTCGAACCCAGATCAACGCGCATTGAAAATACTAGAGGCCACCACAGTCCAATTAGAAGAGGGCCCCTACCAAACCGGCCTGCTATGGAGCGAGGATGACGTCAGGATGCCGAACAATTATGAAAACGCTTTGAAAAGGCTAGCAACTACAGAAAGAAAAATCGATAAGAATCCACAGCTCAAAGAAAAGTACAGCGAGCAGATGGAAGCACTCATAGAAAAGGGGTACGCAGAAATCGCCCCTATTAACAAGCACGAGGGCCGCACCTGGTACCTGCCGCACTTCGCGGTGGTTAACCCCATGAAGCCAGGGAAGGTCCGCATCGTTCACGACGCAGCCGCCAAGACAAGAGGAGTCTCACTCAACAGTCACCTGCTCGCAGGGCCGGGGCTCCTACAACCACTGCCCGGAGTCATGATGAGGTTCCGGCAACACAAAGTGGCGGTGACTGCTGACATAGCCGAGATGTTCATGAGAGTGAAGATGCGACCGGAGGACCGCGACGCGCTGCGCTACCTGTGGCGCGGGGACCGGCGAGATGGAGCACCCGATGAGTACCGAATGACCTCTTTAATATTCGGCTCAAGCTGCTCGCCTACGTCGGCAATCTACGTCAAGAACCTCAACGCACAGAAGTACGTGAACTCTCAACCCGAGGCCGTAAGGGCTATAATAGAAAACCATTATGTGGACGACTACCTGGCCTCCTATCAGACAGAAGAGGAGGCCATAAGAACATCGCAAGAAGTACTCAGAATCCATGAAAAAGGGAACTTTCACCTACGTGGATGGGCGTCTAACTCGCCGCAAGTTCGTCAGCAAATGACCAAGAGTGACGTCACGCCGCCGCCATCGACACACATCGCGATTGACGACGGAACAAAAACAGAACGAGTCCTAGGCCTTATCTGGATGCCGGCCACCGACACCATCGCATTCAACCTGGACATGGCCCGCATACCGCAGCAAGTACTCGCCAGTGACGCACCAACGAAGAGAGAAGCGCTGAGAATAGTCATGTCGCTATATGACCCGCTCGGACTAGCCTCGCCTGTTACAACGAGGGCTAAACAAATACTACAAGAGGTCTGGCGCCAGGGCACAGACTGGGACGAACCACTAACGCCAGAACTGGCGCAAGAGTGGAGGAAGTGGATGACGCACCTGACCAGCCTAAGAGACATAAAGGTACCACGGTGCTACCCACACTACAGCGAAGCAGTGAACCTCCAACTGCACATACTGGTCGACGCAAGCGAAGCCGCCTACGCCGCCGCCCTGTACTGGCGCGCCGTGACACCCGACGGCAACATACACCTGTCGTTAATAGTAGCGAAGTCACGCGTCGCGCCGCTGCAGTGCACCTCGATACCGCGGCTGGAGCTACAAGCCGCGGTGATGGGCGCAAGGATGGCCGCGGTCGTCACTGAAGAGCACGAGCGACGACCCGACTCAAGAACCTTCTGGTCTGACAGCCGGACGGTACTGGCGTGGATACGGAACGGCTCCCGTACCTACCGCCCGTTCGTGGCGCACAGAATCGCCGCTATAGAAGAGCACACCACCGTGAACGAGTGGCGGTGGGTGCCAACCAAGATGAACACAGCCGACGACGCCACACGCAACGTACCTACGGACTTCACGAGCAAGCACCGATGGTACACCGGCCCGGAATACCTACTCCGCGACGAACAGGACTGGCCCATAGAAGACTCGCAGAAACCCGAAAAAACAGGGGAAGAAAAAGTAAACGTCGTGGGGCAAGAAAGACGCACGAAAATGAACCTTCGCGACAGCCTGCCTGACCCGACCCGTTTTTCTAAATGGGAACGGCTACTGAGGGCAACCGCCAGGGTGCTACAGTTCATCGACCTCTGCCGAGGGGTCAAACACCGCACTCACTACAGTCGGACGAAAAGGAACAAGGAAGAAAATCCGAGCTGGAAAAATGCAAAGAAAATAGAACCGAAAAGGACGAGCGAGCCCGCTCTACCCAAGAAAACGAAGAAAATAAATTACAGAATAATTGAGGCGGGCTGCCTAAAGAGAGCTGAACAGCTGATCGTGCGAGCGGGACAACAAGCGTCCTTCCCGCACGAAATCAGGGCGCTGGAACAAGATAGAAACATAGAAAACTCCAGCCGCCTAAAGAAAATAAGAATAGAGCTAGTGAACGGGACGATCCAACTCAGAAGTCGCATACAAGCTGCGACCGAGGTCGCCGCTGACATGAAAAGTCCCGCCATCCTCGACGGAGACAACTACGGAACGAGACTGTACATAGAGTACGTACATAGACAGCTGTCGCACGGCGGGGTCGAGACGACCATAAACGAGTGCCGACAGCACTACTGGATCATAAAGGTACGCCCAGTGACCAAGCAGATCGTCGGCCGGTGCCTACCGTGCCGTATCCGACGCGCCGTACCTCCGCGGCCCCCGACCGGGGATCACCCGGCGTGCCGCCTCGCCCATCATCAGCGCCCATTCACATACGCGGGCGTTGACTACTTCGGCCCACTAACAGTGACAGTGGGCCGCGGAACACAGAAGAGGTACGGGGCGCTCTTCACCTGCCTGACGACTCGCGCCGTCCACCTGGAGGTGGCCGGCTCGCTCACCACCGATTCAGCGATCATGGCGCTCCGGCGCATGGTCGCGCGCCGAGGCTGCCCAACCGAGATGTGGTCCGACAACGGGACCAACCTTCGCGGTGCAGACCGCGAGCTGCGCCTGGCCATCGACACCGCTACAGAAGAGGAGGCGAGCGCCAAGGGTATCGCCTGGCGCTACATACCTCCCGGCGCCCCGTTCATGGGAGGCGCCTGGGAGCGCCTCGTCCGCTCCGTGAAGACCGCGCTAGAGGTGACGCTGCACGAGCGTCATCCCACCGAAGAGGTCCTCACGACACTGCTCACCGAGGCTGAGTACGTGGTGAACAGTCGCCCGTTAACCCACGTACCAGTCAGCGCCGAGGACCCGGAGGCCATCACCCCCAACCACTTTCTCCTGGGGGGCTCCGCCCGGGTCCCTACTCCGGGAACCTTCGACGACCGGGACCTTGCCGGCCGCGCCGCCTGGAAAACAGCACAGAGGCTGGCAGACCACTTCTGGGCTCGCTGGCTGAAGGAGTACCTGCCTGACCTTCAATACCGGCGGGAGCCACACGGTCAAGGACCAGCCCTCAAGATCGACGACGTCGTGCTCATAGCCGACAGCACGCTGCCACGAAACACTTGGCCCCGGGGGGTCGTAATTGCTACTTACCCGGGCGCCGACGGCATAGTGCGGACGGCGGACATCCGAACCAAGGGCGGCGTGCTCAGGAGACCGACTAAGAAGCTCGTCGTGCTCCCGACGGCACCATCGCCTGCACCGAATCAAGAGTAACGCCTGCAGCGATACACGGCGGGAGAAATGTGCAGGACGATGCAAACACACCGGCACAGCAAGACAAAGATGATTATAGAACTCTGTTAATTAAGTTAGTTGTAAGTTTAAATAAATAGAAATGCCAGTAGGGACACGGGAAATAGGTAGGTATAGGAGATAGGTACAGGATAGTAAATAGTAAACATCGCATCCCCTCCTAAAAAGGCTTAGGAAATAGTATCCCCACTCAGACTCTCTTTCGTAGACTTCCTTGTCTCTCCCTTTAATATCACTCCTCGTTCCTTCACTGTCTTAATCAATCCCCCCTCTTACACGACCCTTCCGGTCAGCGAGTTTGGTCGCCTCGGACCTCTCGCTCACTCCGACCTCTCTGTCCAGCGCTTGGGCGCACACCTCGTCGCTACCAGGACCAAGTCCGCCCCACTCTTTGCACGACTCCCTCCATTTTTGTATAGCTGTCTCCCTCTCGTATTTTACCTTCTCTCTCACGCATATTCGCCGTCTCCCTTTCCAAGTCCCTGTCTCTCCTACCAAACTATAGCCTCGTTCGTTTACCAACTAGGTCCGTTCCCCAAAACTGGAATATTAATAGGCCCCCGATCGATAGAAATTGTGACAAATCGTGGAAGCAAATCAAGAAAAGGGAAGCAAACCAGTAGCAAGCAAGAAGCCTTCGGAACCTACCGCATAGAAGGGACCCTCGGCACCCCCCCCCCATAGAAGCTTGCTACAACCGTCACCGAATAGTTCCCGCTCCCTACTGGCAGATCGCACGCATATAGAAGCATCTTCGGTTTTATTTCTTCGAAACGAAATCAGCCCCCCACCTCCGAACATACAGTCCACTGCTCTGCGCCTTGTGCGGGGCAATAGCAATTCGACGTCCCGCACAGTTTCTTAGCTTCGACAATACAATAAAATATACGAATTTGGTGACTTAATGCAATTGAACAGCAAAAATACGACATAGATTTACTTACACGTGAAATGTAACACCATCTTTTGGTAAGTTTGATGTCCCAGACCTCTTATTACAGCTGAAAAAAGAGCAATTCGGCATTTTAAGTGTAGGCACCTTCCACTCGCGCGACTAGACTCTGACTAGTTGACGCAATCCGAGTGACAACTAGTTTTATTAGATACGCATGCCCGCTTGGGCTTGTACTCTGACAGAGGGGAAATGGTGCGAATACCTACTCCCTTCCGTGTTGCTCGAAGTTTCTTAGTGACGATTTTTTATACACAAGTTTATTTTTACTATTTTATTATACAGGGTGACTCCTAAGTCGTGAACCAAAATTATGGTTTCTAACACAGCATTTCAAGGCAAATTCAGTTCATTAAATCGAAAAACCAACAATGAAACTTTATTGAAGTAAAACTTAATTTCTTTATAAGGTAAAAATTACCAACCGTGTCACCCTATTCTACTAGAAGAGTTATGTATGAGTCTGACAGTTCAACGTAAGAAGTATGGTAACCATAAGACTCGGTCAATTTTAAATTAATATTTTTATTAATTATTACAAAATATTACATTTACAATGTTTTGCATGAAGTTACGTACGAGTGCCTTAACTGAAAAATATATTAGGGTTCACGACTTAGAAGTCACCCTGTTAAAGTGTGTTTCACCAATGTCGGGGTATTTATAGACAATTTATAGACAATTTTTAGAGAAATAAGTCCATAGATATCATACGTGACGACAGTTGTTCGGTTAAATAGTATTTTATCTTGTGGACGGCAGAAGCATATGAGGTTAGTTCTTCGCGATTCTGTCAAGCCCATGTACAAATTCGAAAAGTTACCCTCCTTTGCGTCGCGCAGTCGGGTAAAAATAGAACGAGTTAAATTTCTCTAAAATGTCTCTGAGTACGACTGTAGTTACCCACACTTTTCTGCTTCCATTTAAAGCCCACTTTATTCCATTTGTAACCTTTATCAACACTGAGGTCATTATATTTGACGACTGCTGTTAGCACGCAATAACTTGTAATTAATGTGACACAGTAGTATAAGGAATTTCAGCTGTTAATAATTAAGGGTAGTTTCCATGTTACGCACTTGACCTTGCTAAAGCAAAGGGTCGACTAAGGTTAATTAACTGTTAGTTATTATGTCATTACATAAAGTGGCAACTAATGGTTAGGTGTAGGTTAAGTAATTTGACAGTGGACATCTATTGGATATTAATTTGCGTGTTAATAGCTCTGTACCTCGAGCACGAAGTTTAACTCAATTGATAACGTAACGTTATCGAGAAAATTCAAAACGCGATTGGAACCAGCGCCCTTGTGTCCATAGTTAGAATTAGAACACAACTTCCAACCACCGGGGGCTCTATTCATATTTTTCTTCTCAATAAAACCATATTGCTTTGTACTGTAAACGTTATGATGGCTCTTATTTAATCAACAGTAATGACGGCCGAGTTAAAATACAATAACATGTCTAAAGCAATATGGTTATCGAGTGTTAGTTCATATATAAATGTTCTTAGGTTGATTTAATATAGCTAGCCCTTCTAGATCTATATTGCTGTGCCCTTGCAGGGTGTCACATGTATACCTACCTACCTGTATTTCCACCTGTGTTTTTGTAATGTGATACGCAATAAACAATTTGAATTTGAATTTGAATTTGGTTCTACCGAGCAGAATACAGCCCCAATGCGGTCGATCAAATAGCTTTTTTCCACAAATAATTTTTGGCTTACATTACCGGCCAACCCTTCGTACAATGAAACAAAAGAACCGTCTTTACAAAATGTAATAATGGCCGATTTATTTGCTAAAGTCCTGGTTTAAAATGTAAATTAATTCATTAACAAATACGGTCTACAAAATTCCTGATGAAATATATTAATTAAAACGGTTTTCATTCACGGTAGGGCTCAAACATTTAAGACAATTGAAATGGTTTGAATTTGTTTTATAGTGAATGCCGGGAAGGACGTCTACAGTTCAGCAAATTGCTTTTGTTAACAATCCTTGACACGCATCTTTTCATTGTTTTGATCCCTTGTAATAATTATGTACACAGTTGAACGCAAGTTTTCACTTTGATCATTATTTGAAGCCTAGATTCATCTTTTGTTTTCTAAAACTCAGTGTAAAATATTAGTTGAGTGGACAGCGAACTATACTAGAAACGACATCCGTAGAATATTTCACGGATGTTGACCATATTTGTGAGAGTCCATTTAATCATCTACGTATATCATAGTTTTATCACAGATACCAAAACGATGAGCAATAAGCAGTGGTCGCACATTCGGATATAGGTTGTTTCAATTTGCATTTAGGTTGATTAAAATTAAAGACTGGTACTTAATTATAGTTTGAAATTCATCGGTACTGACATTCAGATGGACAGTAGCAAAATCATCAAGATAACTTTATCATTTAAGAAAATTGTATGTTGTAATATCCAATTGTATGATTAAATACCATTCTGGAGATATAATAAATTATTTTAAACAATACCCGTCGTATGGGCATTCATACTTGTTAAAAAATATTTTGTCAATTTGTTATTTTTAGTAATAAAAGGTGAAGAATTTAGGCTGCTGCTGTGATCCGTGTTTAAATTGCGATTAAGCTGTAAGTTCTGAGAGATAATTATTTTTGTTTATATTATTTACTTTTGCCGTGTGGTTGCCGGCTTAGAATAGTGCCACTCCATGTCTTCCTGTGGAAGTCGTAAGAGACGACTAAGGGATTAAATAAAGGCTTGTAGTATTGTTAGGCGATGGGCTTGCAACCTGTCACTAATATCTGAGACGCGTGACGTTATGTATGTATGTATTTATGTATATTATATATTTATTATGTATATTAGTAGCATGTTTAGATGTAAAGTGGTAAGTTTACATCTTAACATGCTACTCTAATGTAGTATCCTGTGAATTTGAACTTTCGTAATTTTTTTGTCATCAGCACTTTGGTTTTCAATATCGTTTTTTTTTAGGATCGTGTACATTTCTCGTTACCTACTCACGGTTTTCGGAGGTGCGTTTAAAAGCAGTTCATTTACTTTTAATATCACGGGCAATCCATCAAGCGCTGTCAGGCACCCTACTCAATGGAATGTCGATAACACAAGCCAAGGTGCTGTTTCTTGTTCCTCCATTATTACAATCTTTATCAAAATCTGATAAAACTAAGTATGGGGCAGTTAGTGCATTTCCTTTGAATACCGACGAAGGGGAAATTAAGTGAATATTCCGAGAACATTCAACGAAACTCTATAGAAGCGACAAAATGTAGGACGAACACGGTTCGTGATTTAATTTACTCAGTTTGGCTTGTCTTTGGACGACACGCGGCTGGCCTAGTTGGTTCTGACCCTGCCTATGCAGATAACAATGGTCCTGGGTTCGATTCCCGATCAGGGCGCTTTCGTCCACTCTCACAACTAAGATTTCATAACTGGTTATGAATAAGGATTTCTTTTCACTGTTTCATAACCAAATATTAAACAAGACTTTTTTTTCCATTTTCATAACCAAAAACTAGGTAGGTTTAGGTTATGTTAGTTTTGCATCAGGCCCGGAGGGCCAAACCACCCAGAAATAGGAGCTCCGCGTGAGCGGAGCTCCGTCGACACTGTCCAATTGATTTGAAATAAGAGAGGTGTATAGTTGTACCTAGGTTCTGGTTATGAAAATGGAAAAAAGTCTTGTTTAATAACTGGTTATGAAACAGTGAAAAAAAATCCTTATTCATAACCAGTTATGAAATCCTAGTTGTGAAAGTGGACGAAAGGAAAATTGCTTTTGCGTGATGAGCGCGAGTATTGTTTGTGAGTCTTGGATGTTTTCTAAATTTATCCAAAATTTAATTAAGGGGCTTCTATTGCGTTATATTACGTTAAGTTCTGGGTACCCTGTATACAGTTTAAACACATTCCTTCTGCAGCCAGTAAATAAAATTTGTAAGTAAATAAAGACAAATCGTTCCCGTTGAGCCAGTTCCCACGCGCGCCATTCAGACGCTAAGTCCACCATTAAAACGTCTTCCCGAAACTCTAACCTATTAAATTTAGGTTCTTACTGAACTTATGGGAACTTTTCGCTGACTCCTCCCGACAAGGCTTTCAAACTATTAGTAGTTTTCATAGCGTAAACTTTTGTAAGTCCATTGTAAAGGATGCTGTTTAAAAAGTGCTGACATTTAACATTATACTAACCAGATAACATCATACTTCATAGTTACCGAACCCAATAATGGAATCACTTGTACAGTAGTTTAAATTCTGTTTTTATAAAAGTACTTGAATAGGTACTCTAGGATCTTATTCTACAAAAGGAATCGACCTTATTGACCAATTTCTCCGTGGAAAAACCGTACAGTTCTATCAAATTGTAGATTTTTTACAATTTGTGCCATAAGAAGTGTTTTCACAATTTCAATAAAAAAAACGAAAAAAATATACCGAAGAAACAGCGGAAAACTGTTTTGGAATGTACGCGTACGTAGTGGCAATCATCCTTTAGTATTACAAGAAGTATACATACTCAGTAAGATTGGCTTCGTATTTTTTATTCAAATGATAGGGATTAGATTAGGTTTATTAATAGCTTAATAATAAAATAATAATAAGTCCGTACTAGTTACGGCTATTCTGACTGAACTGAAATGGAACTCTTTTTAATAGCTTACACTTAGTTTCGCTAACTTTGCGTTCTACTGTTATCAGTTTAGTAAACGTCTACATTATGAATCAAAGTATTTTAAAACTCACTTCTATAACTACTGGACTACAATTGTTTTATTTACTTAATAAACTCATCAACTTCGAAGTGAGGTCTTTAACTTAAACTTTGCTAATACTAAAACTCGGTAAAGCCTCCTTTTGGGGATTGTATTTGTTGTGAACACAAATTACGTTTAGTAAATTGTATTTTACTGGTCTAAACGACTCATCTAAACATTATTGAAACTTCACTAAAGGAACGCAATATGATGGAGCTCGAAGGCGAACATATTGAACCATACAAGTGCACCTTATTATTACCAAGTTTATATTACCAAGTAGTATCAAGTAGTACCCAGAGCACTTCCAACTATAATACAAACAACCAATACAGTACAATAAAACAAAGTTCTGCTCGTTTTCCTTACTCAAGGAATTCACCCTTTTCTCTCGGAAATTTTAATTAGCCCTTTATTTCCTCTGCGAATTGCCTCTGAGGCGATAAAGTTAGAGCTTGGAAAGATAGGTATTTCATTCAAGTTATTGTTTAGGTAAGTATGTTCAAGTCAAATAACTAAATATACTTTAGTTTTTTTAATTAAATCGCTTGCCTAAATATATCTGCACTCCTAAGCCTATAAGCAGTATCCCAAATACAATAACTAAAACAGTCTGAATTCCCTTCCGTTAGTACTAAGGTTGATATTGCTACTAGGAGTTTTATCGGATATACTGTCTATAGGTTTAGGGGGGCAGATATGTAGTCACGATAAATGCCTACGTAGTCACGATGCCTCCCAGCTTTTTCCGTAGAATCCCATTTTTTTTAAACCTACAAAAAAGTGTATGTTACGTTATTTTTTTATTACCTTCGCCAGACAAACTAGCGTTCCTGATGGGAAATGGTCACCGCTGCCTATGGACATTTACAACGAACGGTCTCGGTCTCGAAGAAAAATAACACTTTTTTTTACAAAGCCCCATATTTTAAGCACATTCTCATCATCATCATCTCACATTCCGATAGTACGCACCTGGAACGTTCTAGAGAACCGGCGTATGAGGACAGTGACTTAAGATTACGAGAATGAACACCCTGCCGATGACGAGAATTGTCTTATTGACTGTCTAAACAGTTCCTCGGATAACTCACCATTACACAGACGGTAGAAAACGCAGAAAGGAACCTCTCCTGAGGCAAAGCATCGAATTGCCCGGTTTCTTAACTTAGCCTATTTTGTTCTCAGTTGTTCTTGTGAAGGCTCAACTTTGCAAATTATGTAAAACCAAATAATAATAGATCACCTGGAACAGCGTGCGTTGGATGTAATCCTGATCCAGAGTTCGAGTCCTTGCGGTCATATAGAAAATAGTTTTTATAAAGTATATGAATCGTAGTCCGAGTGTCGGACTAAGTGGAAAATAATAATTCCTTGTAGTCCGAGTGTCGAACTAAGTGGAATATAAAATTCCTCGTAGTCCGAGTGTCGGACAACGCTGTCGAACCACGTGGCCGGAGGGTATAACTCTAATGCTCACGCTTTGTGGTGTTATACTACCTTTACTCGTAACTCGGTTGTATTGTCTTTAACACGGCTACAATTACTGTCAAGTAAATAAGAACTGTCGTAACGTTGACAATATATACATATATACCTGTCAAAAGCAATATTGTTTTAACGAGTAGAATTGAGCCCCAGGTTATCTCAAACATCAGACATATACATATGTGATACAGTTTTTACTAGTACGGGGAACAGAGGACGCTTACTCACTGTATTAAACTACCCACTTGCTACAAGAAATTGTGTACCTATTTTGTAAGCAGTTATGACCTATAAGAAGGCTGAATAAAGTTATTATTATTATTATTATTATTATTATATATTATACATACATACATTCACGGAAATAATGAGTAATTGTGTAAGTTTATTACAAAATACACTTCATAAACTCAAATGAGACTATTAGAAACCACTGACTCCCATTAGGTACTGTCAGTCCATTGGAACCCGGACCCACCATAGAACAGTGTCACAGTGACATTATAAACAATTTGTTTGACACTTGTTACGACTTGAATGATAACGTCACTGTGACACAGTTCTATGGTGGGTCAGGCTTCCATTGGGCTGATAGAACACAATTCAATTATTCAACCTAAATCGATCTAATAAAATTGATGAAACAAGTATAACAGCGTCGATATATTCTGCTCCAAGGTATCATCAGAAACAATTTCAATTAATTATTTATCTTTTTTCCCATCACGCCATTTGCTCGTTAAGTGTACTTTACTTTGTACGCAGTTGCGTTTTGCGTTGCCTTTGTCTTCCTTTTCACAGCGGGACAGACACTAAATAATCGCTGTTCATACTTAACTTAGCATCGAAATTAATTTGATAAAATTAACCTACCGCCAAGCAGCAATTTTCGTATTGTGCATTCCATCTTAGTTCTCAGGGTTGGCAACGGATTTGAAGTCTTGGGATCGCAGTCTTGAGATGGTAGTCTTGAGAAATCAAATGTCTATGGGTGTCGTATCCCACTGACCATCAGATTGGCCCCTCATTTGATCGATTGTATCATTTCGTCGAATTTTATTTAATTGAAAGCTAATTTTTGCTGAAACATTATTATTTTTAGGTTATCTCAAGTATGGGTTACATAAGCTAAGTTAGGCTAAACCTGTGACCACCAAAACATTATAACTTCTTGCTTTGGTATCGCAATCTTATCGTTGACGGTTTAACAGTTCTTATTGTATTGACAGTAAGTGTGATTACGAGATTACGATGTCGGAGGAAGTTGTGACAAACCAAAGCAGAACGGTTCTACTTATGTTACGAATCCACCTGCTAGAATAAATAAACAGGTTAGTATTTTTTATTTAACATGTTAAGTTTCAAATTATTATTAAGTAAAATAATTTTCTTTGAATCAGCCTGCCAGCTACTAAAAGTGTTCGTATTTATTTCATATCAATTAAGTCCTTAAAACAATATCTCAATGTAAGTAGTCAAAGTCAAAGAAGGTAATTTAAGATCCTCTTATGAAAAAAAGGAATACCTAAAAACAAAATTTGAGGCAATTTTGCTTTAAAATAGATAAGGTACAGTAAGGTCAAAAGCAACCACTTTTGTACTTTACAGCGTTAACACATTTAACGTGCATCTTACGTGCACTGCTTACAATGACCGTAAAGCGACAAGGTACAATAGATCGTACAAATAATTTGACACTGACTATACATGTGATTAATATACATACAAACTCACTGAACAAATGCTAACAAAATAATAGTTTTGAATAACTCTAGACTTCTGCCCTAACACCTACTAATAATGGTACCATCCAATATCGATGAAAACCAGAAAAAGTGAAAAACTATAATTATGTTTTTCGTGAAACTAAATCCCTACTGTAAATATCTCAAAACTTACCAACTTAAAGCATATTTTGTCACTTTCTAACAAATTCAAAATTCACAATGAAAGATAAGGTCCCATACTTTAAGCATTACTTAAGTTATTGTACGTTTATAAATGAGAGGCTGACTGATTGATTTATTTAAAAGTTAGCGAAACGAAACGGTATTTGATAATGGCTGCTTATTTCAATTGCCATTTTGGAGAATGTTTAATAAAATATTTGTTTCCGAGCTATCAAATAAATTCAACGTATTTTGCACACAATTAAGCCCCTTAACAATGTTATGTTGTGTCTACATCCTCTGACTTATATAATCCTTAACATAAATATTAAAATCTATTAATTAAACTGTTCGACTCTTACCGCCGTACTCAGAGACATTTTAGACACAATTAACTCGTTCCTTTCATAGCTGCATAGATGTGAATGAAAAATGGTCACTAAAGAACGACTTAATCGTCATCAATTGACTATGAGTTCGGCCTTTATGGTATTTCGGAAGCAATTCAAAAATAGTCAAAAAAACATTGAATTTAACACATTACCTACAGAATTTAAGTTATTTTTAATAGATAATGCGTTGCTAAGACAAGCCGTTTAAAAAAACTAATACTTAATCAAGAATACAAACACGGTATCAGCTAACTCATCCAACATCACAACAACTTGGCATTAAATGAAACATTCCCAATTCATTCCGATGTTTTATTACAGTATTGTCTGAAGTCAACAAATTTATCTTATCTCCTTACACGCTTATATAAAAATATATTTACATGCCGATAACCTACATCGATTTACATACAAGTGTCGTATATTATAACTATTTACACATCCATTGATGCCCTATTTGATGTACGGCTGGCCCAGCACCAGCTCGGGCCTATGCCGGTGGTGGGTCCCATGGTGCCGCAGGTGTATCACTGCCTCCCGCATCTTCTGCTGCCTTAGTATTTTAATATAATCTTCATCAATAGAATGTCTATTACTCCCCATCCGCTTCTCCGCCCTCTCACTTTCCTTGAACAAAACACACCACAGCGACTTGTCCTTATTGTCCCACAACAACGACTTGGTGTACTCCTTCAATCGGCGACTGTTCTCCTCCACTCTGCGCATCGCTATCTCTATTTTAATCAAGTCTTTGTAATGGTCGGACACCGGCGCCGAGTTATTGCCCTCGGCCTTAACGGCGCTTATATTAATTCTCGACAAGTAATAATTCTCATATTGGCCGGGGTAGCCTCTCCGCAGCAGCCACACCACACTGGCCACAAACGTGCACGTGACTATGAAAGTTAATATAAGCAGAGTCAGCCGGGATACTGCGCTGGGAGACGTACAACTCATATCACTTTTTGTTTATGTTTGACGCACTGTAGGATGGTATCGTACATAACGCGTTGGCGTAGCTTCGTAGCGCCGCGGGTAGCTACGCGCGTCCGTCCACTACGAGGGCCGCTACGAACTGGCGGGCCGCGAGTGAACGGTTTCAGCGCGCACTCGCTGTTTATCTCCGCTGTAATTTGCAGTCCAAAGCTGTATCCAACTTGCAGCTGCTTTTAAATCTCTACGTGCGAGCTTTCTTTGTACTTTTGTGAAGTCATTGTGCTGGAAGTTTTTAAATTCGTAACTACGCCAAAGTCATAATTGCTCCCTTTGAATTTAAGTCCCTTTCGATGCGTAATTTAAACGTTGAAGTACGATTTCTTTGAGAACTTAATGCTATGCCTAAGTAACGAGTCATTATAATAGTACCACTACATGAAACTCACTTATGTCAAATCAGCCTGCAGATTATTATTATTAATCAGACACAATTAATTACTAGAATAAGTACGAATTTCATGAAGGGACTTGACAGAAGCGCGTGGAGCTAACCCCATGTGCTTCTGTTTAGTCCATCAGAGAAAATACTCTTTTACCGAACAATTGTCTTCGCGTGTGATATCTATGGACTTATTTCTCTAATAAGTTCATGGGAGTGTCTATAAATAACTCGACATTGGCAAAATACAACCTTAACAGGAGTGAAAGCCATTAATTAAAATTAGAATTAGAGATTAGAATTAGAATAAGTACTAGCATACAATGCAAATTGACCTCAGATGCCTACTCAAGCCTACTTAACCGAATATGACATATTGGTGGATGCAATGCCAATTACGTCATTCCACAGATAACCACTGGACACCCACCGCGTTTCATCGATTTTAATTATTTTAGTTTACTAAACTAAAAATCACATTGTTTAAAATAATAAGTACAAGTTGCTAGTAATTTTTTTGCCTTAAGTTGTCCACACACGGAAGGCAAAGGCGGCGCGGAGCCGAGCGAATTGCCGATACATTGCTCGTAACGTAACGGAATCTTCGACAGGCCTGCTCACAGAGCGCAATGTATACCGCAATAAGCCCGCCTCCGCCTTCTGTGTGTGGACAGCTTTAAGTTTAGCAACGACCGTTCAGCAGCGTACCTCAATCCTATACATTTCCGATAACTATCACGTTCTCGCAATGCATCCTGTCTATGGTCACTGGTTTTTTTCCTGCTGGTGATTTTTTTATCATAAGTTTTATGAAAGAAATAAAACCATTCGAGTGCAATTAAAAGAGACCCCGTGTGAAAATAATAATCAAAAACGTTCACGTTGGAATAGGTTAGACGATTAAATAGAATAGAATAGAAAACACGGATTTTGCTTAAGAACATAGTTCCATAAAAAAAAACTAAAATTATCCTTTAATTTATATATCTGTGTGGCAGTTTCAAGCTAGTCCAGTGGCCTAAGAACGAGAAAAAAGAAAGACAAGATGCATATTGCGAGAACGTTATCGCTATCGTAAATGTTTGACGTTAGCTACCGGACGATTAGGTACTCGAGCGTTTTTGTCAGTTTATGGAACTGACAAAAACGCTCGAGTAGTAGAATCATGACAGTTTTCGACGAGTTTATAAAGTTAAACAGGAAACAATACAGCAGAGAATCGTTTTTTTAACGACTTTGGAATACCCTATTCGCAATTTTACGGTTAATTTAATACCTAGCACCCTTTCCATGTGGATTTTTATTGTAAATATTATTAACGTCAAGGTGACTATGCTGTAACGATAAGCGAAGTGGGTCGTCGATTTTGAGGTTAATTCAGTAATTTGGTTTGAAAGCGTTAACGATAAGAATCGCGCTGCAATTACAGTCTTTTGTGTCAAAACTAAAACCTGTTTTCACCAAATTACAGAGTAAGTATAGGCTCGAACGTGAGATCGGCCGTTGGGATTACCATAGGGTTTTTTTTTCAATTTCGTTTTCCCAGTTTAATCTAACTGTGATTGATGATGCTCTTATCTAGTTTTTATTTTATTTTAGACAGCCTCGCTTATTTAATGTTAAAAAGGTGGTACACAATGATTGATATGATTTTTCTTGTTAATTGTATCAAACTGTATATATTTTGGATGTGTAATAAATAAATATCAGCGGGCCTAGTATACCTGCGTCTATATCGCGTGTCAACTGGTTATGAAACATCCGTCACTTTTTGACACGTGTACTTATTTCTCTGTCAGAAGGTGACGGATGCCTTAACCAAAATTTATCACGCGATATAGACGTAACCATATTAGGCCCCCTGGGGTCAGTCTCGCACAAATGTTATCTAGTTCAAAACTAAGCTCTAAGGTTGTGTAGGTACTATTGGTACTAGGCACTAGACAACAATAAAATTACTTATACAGAGAAATACTTACCTATTATTGATTATATTTACCCATTACGGGAATCAAACATGACACCACTGCCTTCGAAGGCAAGGTCATCATCATCATCATCATCATCAACAAGGCTAAACATGTCGTCAATATATAGGTATATATTATATAACCCATAACACTGTGATAACCGAAGGCAAACCTCCAAAATTAACCGTTAACTTGTTGGCCAAGCCCAACAATGGCCGAACGATTAAACCCCAAGAGGTTAGAGGTTATAATGGCGTGGTCTAAGCACACATTGCTCGGTTCCCTAATTTCTATCCAATCTGTACTGGATATTGAGTTATTGATACTGAATTAACCCTTAATTGGGTTTCGTGAATTAATTACAGGTTACGTGTCACGATGAAAAATCAATACTGATTTTTGGTTTCAGTCATAGTAATAACTTCAAAGAAAGACGAAGCAAATTTATATTCAATTAAAGAGATTAATTTCTCAACGCCTATAATTATTACCCGTCTGTGGCAAAGCTCAAAAGGAGGGTTATGTGTTTGACCTGTATGTATGTATGTCTGTCTGTCCCCTCGCAACTACTCAACGGGTCAACCGATTTTTATAAATGATACGGGTTTCGATTTGTCTTGGTGAAACATCCAAATAGTGGTTATTATGAGATAGTTATGCAGTATCATTTTACGTCGAGCATAAAGGACAGAGCTATAGCAGTTGTATAGCTTTGTCCTTATCCCTTGGTGTAAACTGAACTGCATAGCTATCACATAATAACCCCCGTGATCAAAATGTTTTAACATATCATATTGACGTCAGTATCAATTAATGCAGTTGGGTTTTAAGCTTGCTTTTATTCATTGGAAATTATGTTTCCATTTTCCAATAAAGAATTAATATGGCCCAATTTACTGATGCCTTTACACACGAACCAAGCTCAAACTATGTGGCCGTCAGATTTTACCTTAATTTAACGTAGTTCGCCACCACTAGAGAATTTAATGAACCCAAGGGTTATAGATTGATAATTCGTGCGGTTGATTGAACAAGGGATAGACGAAGATAAAGCCTTGCTAGGTAATGGCAAAGATTAAGTCTTGCTATCAATATCTAGGTTGGTTAGATAAATGTGGCGCTGAATAATTCCAATCCGTTATTGGAAGGCGTGATTAATTCGATGTTAAACATGGATAAATTAACTAGAATTACCAGTTGTTGCAAATTCGTATGAAATTTGTAAATTATCACCTAGAGCCATAAATATGAATGCGACCAAACTGAGTGTAAAAATGCAAAGCGAGCGGGCTTCGTGCAAATTTCTAAAGGCTAGTTAGCAGCTCGTAAATTTTAAATACAGGTAACCAAGGCACATTATTTTCCATAAGAAATTATGTTACCTGCGGAAAAAATACGGAAGAGTGCAACATTTGGATTTATTTATTGTATGAAACAATGCAGTTACGTTTAGAGTTTTACTTTACTCTTATTCACTCAAAAATTTTAAAAATAAATACAATTTGATTCTGATATAAGGGTATCCCCTAGGGCATATAACTTCCTGTTAGTATTTTTTTCAAATCATTTCAGTAGCTCGAGAGATTATTCCCAACATACAGACAAACGAACACTACAGCATTGTTTTAAATATCTTTCTACAACAAATAAGCCCAATTCTATAATTATCCGTCACAATATTTTTTTAGCCAAAGTCTCTATGGAGACCTGGCTTTGTTCTTTACCTCCACATAATATGTTTTAGTACTTCTAAGTGTATCAAGAATATATAGAATGTGTTAATAATTTAAAAATATAATCTTGGATGTTAAAACACTCTGTCAAACTATGGAATGGGCTACCGCTGGACTTAAGGCAGTCTCAGCCAGCGATGTCGCTTAAAAGGAAGCCTTATACGTTCGACCCATCGTGCTGCTAAATTGAAAATGCACGCGCTACAATGTGTTTTGTTCGCACTGACGGGACTACTTAATCTCGCCGCTTGGTTTCACTCGACAGTCCGCACGACCGGCGTTGTTTACAGAATCACTACCCAGCACGTGCAGCGATTCAGGTTGTGATACCACGCCGCCCTCCCTGCTGCGAAGTTATTCTGCTGTGGATATAAAAGTCCAGTCGCTTTACGAAGGCATTCGAGATTTAGGCACGAACGAATGAACGTGTTGTGTGGCTCTTGAAATATCTTCATAACTATATGTCGCAGGATGCCGCCATAAGCCTCATTTCTCGAGGGTTTGCTTGTTATCGAGGTTCGTATTGAAACAAACATATTCCAATAGGAAACGCGGTGAATTCAGCACGAGATAGGCAATATGTTCCTTCGTAGTATCTGCTCCTGCAAGGAGTGATTCCACATCTCAAGTCTCCGTTTTATGACTTATTTTTTTTATTATTCCAGACTTTATTCACTAGTTTATACATTTCACAACTAACAACCCACTTAACAGTTCTGTCCCACCAACGCCGTCCCGTGTATCTTCCGTCAAAGTTGGCTTAGCTCAAAGCAGGTGTACCAATACAATCAACTCGTACTGACTTCACCCACATTATGCATTTTCCTAGTACGTTTAGAAATTAAGTAAATCCAAAGCAGTACATCAATATGCTGCGCAGCGGAGCGTACTATACTATAGGTATATAGCCACCGGTGGTGGCTCTAGTACCGCAACACTGCGACATATAGATTTTTTATTTATTAATTAATTGTCAGCAGGGTGACGGCATCAATGATGGAAACTTTTAGTTGACAGGCACCAGTAATGGACACTTCACTCTTAATTCAAATTGGATACGGTACTAAATTAATTGTTCCAAAACAAATGAATAACCCGTATCTTCTGTAAAATAAGAATCAAGTGTCCATTATTGGTCCCTTTTCCATTACTGGTTCCATCACCTCACTCAGCCCTACTGAGTATATTTTTCCAAATAATTTATATGGCCGCTATGTACAACGACTGGTTTCGTTCCTATACACTATAAATGCTAACTTTTATAAGTTTTATTCAACATGTAGGTATGTTAGCCTGCAAGGTATTTGCCTGAAATAAAGGTTTTGTGTTTGATGTATTTTTTTCTAATAGCGTTATAAAGTACTAAATAAAATTACACGATAGTAGCCGTAGTAGTGTAGCCATTTCTCTTCATCCGGGTAATCTTTCCGACATACATCTATAAAGTGCCCCGGTGCGGCTGGCCACGAGCCGTGCGGTCGCCAGATAATTCCTCTGTCATTAACAGGATTTTAGGAATTCCTGATAACAGGCATACAGTCACTGAGAGTTTTCTAATAAATTAATCGTTGGTGATAATTTGAACATCAAGATGAGAAGGCAAGATGTAGGGAGGGTAAAAAAGGAAAAATGGAGGTATTAGTTCAACAAGTTTTATTAAGAATAATGGAAAAACCAGCTTTAAAAACCTTTCATTATTTGATATTGTCGTCAACATATGTCAGGCCCTTACCTTGATTTAAACATTATTGCATATGTCACATACACAACCAAAATTAATCTAACGACACCGCATCTTTTAAAATCCATCACACACTACAGACATACATACATACACTTAAAACTACAGAACCCTCTCTGACGCAGTCGTAAAAATAAACGGTATCAATACATTGAAAATAATAATAAATGATAATTATTCTTGTAACAAATTTTCAATACTTTTAATCAATAATAACATAAAAAAATACAACAAAACACAGTAACTGAAAAAGAAAACTAAATTATAAACTACATCCATAATTAAACTGCAATTACAATAATCTAACAAACCGCTACCAGTGGGCATCTTTCCCAAATTTCCAGCATTACCACGTCGAATGGCAATGCTTAATCTTTGTGCCAAGTAAACGCCAGCATTTTGGTCACGACCTAATAACTATTGTTAACTGTTTATGCTTTCTCCTAGGGGGGGGTTATTATGACATAGCAATGCAGTTCTGTTTACGCTGAGAGAAAAGGACCGAGCTATATAGCTGCTATAGCTCCGTCCTTTACGCTCACCGTAAAATAAACGGCATAGCCACGTCATAATAACCCCCCTGTACACAGAACTGCGAATAGGTATTATTGGGTTGAATAATGTTGTCCAAACTGCTGGAACTCAAACAAAGTAAAACGATTTCACAGAAAACCGTTTGACGTCAAGCGCGTAGGCGCACCAAAGCCTACACAAACCAGTATCCAACATTTACAGAAATAGTTCACAAAAAAGCGCACTCCACTACGAATTCAATCTGTACAATACCCTTACCATGAGTTATAATTACCGTACTCGCTAGCGAGTCGAATGCTCTGTCCCTCACAGTATTCTTAAAGAGTGCGAGGGGCAGAGCATTTGACTCTCTAGCGGGTACGGTAATTGTAACTCACGGTAAGAGTACAGTCAGTGGAATGGTTAGCGTTTCCAAGATGGCGGACGAGAACTCTTTTAAAAAGTTTGGCATTGTGAATGGCGTTTTTATTCCTTACGAGCCTAACAAGACGTTAGGTACATCACATTGACTAAGATGTTAGTTAAGTCCCAAAAAACTTGCTATTTATTACCAATGGCCTTATACCTACTTTGGTTTGTTATCTACTCGTATTGTTGTTGTATTTAAAATGTTGTGATAACTTTTATTAATTTCACAGTCGTTGACAATACAAATGCAACATTGGAAAACTCAATGTAGAATAAGGGCCCTGCTTGTGTTGATATAATTACAATAATATGTAGTATAGCAGACATATTCGATGTCGAGTAAAAGAAGTCTTTGTTGGCATTCGTTCGTTGGAATGTGTATGACACACACACACACGCACGCACTCACGCACGCACGCAAGCATGCATGCACGCATGCACGCACGCATGCATGCACGCACGCACGCACGCACGCACGCGGTCATATTATTGAACCCATTAAACCAAATAGCAAAGTGAACTCAGCGTATATTTACACTACGATCATGAGGTGAACATTTGTGTTGAACGTTTTTTTAATCTGCTATACAAAATACGAACGTTTTATAATATCTTTATAAATAACGACTAACGACATCCCATTAAAATAGTGATCCGATAAGCTGTGAAACGATACGACTACGTACCCTTATCGATTGGAGCGCTGAAATGTCCCAGCACACTTGAGTATCAATACAAAGGCTGTTCAACCAACGAATGTTTTGAGCTCGAGTGAAGAAAGTAGGCTAAAGATCTGATCGCATGACAGGCTTCACTGAAATACGAGTCTCAAAGGCTGGTTTCGTTCAGAGAATCATTAATTTCAACTCATTTACTTGTAAAGAGTAAAGTGGATAAACAAGAAGTATTCTGGAATAGTCAAAAAAATTATTAGCCTAGATTAAGATACCTGTATTCTACTGGGTTATAATTGCCTTTGACATGTTATCGTAATTTTAACCCGCGTCGCTATTGCCTAACGCACTCGCAATCTCAATTGGTTTCAATGCGGAATAGTTGTTTTCATTTTGTATGCGAACAAGCCTTCTATTTTCAAAATGAAAACAATTGCAATTGACAAGATTTCATATTTTCAAGACTTTAATTTTATTCGTTTTATAGATACTGTTTGGAAGGAGGAAGACACTAATAGTTTTAAATTTTCTCTACAATGAATAATAATTATTTTATTATTAATTTATTAAGATGCACTTATTCTAAAAGGGCGTAACTTCATTTCTACGACACAATGGACATATTACGTTAGTCCAATCTGTATATAAAAAAGTATCATGTCAACCGATAATAAAATTCTCTAAGTATCTATCCATCTGTCAATAGTGTCAATGTCAAATTCGAAGTATGACATCTTTTTTTCTCGTGAAAAAGGCAATGGTATTATATCTATTCAGGCATAGTATTGGTAAAACTCGATATTTTTATTAACTTACTTGTAATTTTGTAAATAAAGAAAAATAAATATAAATAAATATTTTGCCGTGTTCAGGAGGCAAAACCCTTTCGATTCGTATAGTAATTTGCAGGTGTCACCAAAATGAAATGTTGTCAATTGCGTTAAGCAATAGCCCCTCAGGCCGCCATTGCTGTAAAGTAAGTAAGAGCTATCAAAACGTTGACGATACGTAACATGTCAAAGGAAATATAGTTTTACTCACAATCAGTAGAATAGAGGCCCGAAGTAGTTTTGAATCTATTTAGAAGATAAGGTGAAAAGTGAAAAGTATCTTGTCGGTGAGCTCGCTTCATCGTGATAAAATCTTCGTCTTCCAAGGGCAAGAATAGTAGAGCATTTTTAAAACAAAAATAGCTAGAACGGTATTTATGGGTGGGTACATTGCAAAACCATGATCAATCCCAAATTGTAGTGAGGTCTTAATCTAGTTGTTAAGACACAAAACTAGCCCCTGCAGGAAAGGGGTGTGCTCCACTGTGCGTACATAATCTATCTACTTAGTGTTATTGTCTTTGGCGGTGTCAATTCCGTATTCCCTGTTTTTTGGTAGCTGCTTTCTGTTCACATTTTATCACTCAATTAACTTAGATATCGATTATGTTAAAACTGTATTTGAAGCGGTGAAATTTGTGGAGCCTTAGTCATAGCTAATCTAAAATTAAAGAGCTTAAATTTCCAACGCCATTCATAATAACAGAGTCTTTGAAATTTAGCGTTCAAATAACGTGCCGACAGACACTGGCCGAGGAGACCGCTGTCAATACGTCGCGCACTCATACAATGTGGCTGGCAGCTATTAAATATGCAAGCCCCTGGGCTGAATTAAACCAAACCTACCAATTTTTTGTTGACCCATTTTCATTGTACCCATAAAGCATAAACTACATTCAATTGCCACGTGTTACGTACCTAATTGTATGATATTAACGTAACACCAAGTTTTCTGTTTCAAATTGCAGGATAATAACATGCTTTTACTTATACCTATCACACTCGCTTTTGTACGACAAATTAACTTAATTAAGTATTTCGTAACAAAATTTATCAGATATAAAGAGTCTTTAAAACAATTTAAGGAAAAAAATAAAGGAAGACAATAAATGTTTTTTTCGGGACAAATAACAACTAAGAACAAAGTAATACGCACAAGAAGAATGTGGTCAGGAAATGATCGCAACTAAGCGTAATGCTGACATTTAAGTCAAAGCTGGTCTTCCGTTGGAACTATTAGGAAAAATTATGTAAAACATATCTAAAAGTATTTTCATTTCATTGCAAAATCCCAAACATCAGACATTATAGATTCGTATTTTTAAAGCACGCCATGTGGTTCCGCCTCCACCTGATGAATTTCACACTTTTATCCACTAGTATAATTATTTCAGAGTTAATTACCCATAATTGCAGACATGGCAACACGGAATCCTTGTTGTAATTAATACGTTCATGTGGCGAATGCCGTTAATATTCTGACGATGAATAATTTAATAATGTAATCAATATAATTTCCCGGTATCGTGATCATGAAAAAAGTTTGTGAAATTGATGACATGTACTATTCACTAAGTAATTGCTTTCGAGTATGGCCTTTATTCTATGTAAGTTTGGTAAGGGATGTCTGTCTGTCTGTGTTAAAAAATATGTATGTACTAACTTTATTATGTGAATAGGCCATATTTCACCTTGTTGGTATTGTAAGCATATTTTGGAAGTTCTTATTCAGAGTGAAGAGCTCAATTATACTCGGTAAAACCATATCGCCTTTGACATTATTATAGTATTGTTAAGAACTCGGCCGTCATTACTCTGAAGTAAATTAGAGCTATCGTAACGCTGACAAAACGATAACATGTCAAAGGCAATATTTTACCTAGTGGAATAAAAGCCCAGGGGCATATGACATAGCTATGCAATTCATTTTACGGTGAGAGTAAAGGACGGAGCTATAGCAGTTACATAACACTGTCCTTTTCTTTCAGCTTAAAATGAATGGCACAGATAGGTCATAATAACCCCACTGAGGGGTTATTATGACTTAACTATGCAGTTCAGAATGCTGAGAGAAAAGGACATAGCTATATAACTGCTATAGCTCTGTCCTTTACGCTCGTCGTAAAATGAACTGCATAGCCATGTCATAATAACCCTCATGTAATGTTGAGAAGAAACTCAGTAATTTTTCTTTCAATGGCGAACGACTGAAAATCTTGGATTACCATCCGTCTTGGATGATACTTTTTAACCTTTATTTTTCACTAGCACCTGCCCGCGACTTCGTTCGCGTAGATTTTGACTCGTTATTCCCTCTGGAACTTTTCAATTTTCCGGGATGAAAAGTAGCCTATGTGTTCCATTCCAAATTACATCCAATTCCGTCCAGCCGTTTCAGCCGTAACAAACATCCATACATACAAACTTTGCATTTATAATATTAGTAAGAATTTTTGTATTTAGTAGTTGCCGAGGGTAAAATAATAAAAGACTTAGTTCTACGTAGAAGGAGTCGCAGGCAAACACTAGTAGGTACATTAAACCGTATTTATCTCATCGATGGAAACCGATATAATGCCGGAAGCGAACAATTTCCAACACTTAGCCACAACATCCGATCTGCATTGCAGAGCTGCGAACTATACATCACACGTGCTGGTATAGTCTACGGCCATCATTATTTCTGAACTTAATAGTTTCGATATTAACCTAGCTATATTATAGGAATAGGTAGTGAAATAATGAAGGTGACATGTACAAAGTGACTCTTAAGTTAATATTCACTAACTCGCAGTAAAGTTCCTGCATGCACTGTTTTCATTGAAATATTTACACAGATTGTATAATAATTAGTACCTATTACAAAAAATCAAGCCAAATATCAAAATCCTAAAATGAACATCTTTGTTTCTGTCACGTTTGGACACATGTAAATTACACACGTTCCTTAAATCCATAATAATTATTAATTATTGTTTTATACATGTGAAATATAAAAAGTACCCATTAATATCCTAATATTTCAAAATGCGAATCAACTTTATCATAAATTATTGAAGTATAATGAATTCTTTGTCAATTTTTTTCTTCAAGGTTGAATAAAATAATAGGTTACTCATACTGGATATATGATGAGGTCATATTGTTGCCTAACTGCTACGAAGTCAATAAAGTGACTCATTTGTATACAAGAATACCGCTGTACAGAAGTATTTTCCTTTCAAAACTCAGACTCAAACTTGCCGTCTTCAAACACACTTTAATCTAGTGATAACAACATTCTCTAGTTAGATTACTTGAGTAATTTTGGCGCAATTCGGCTTAAAGCCACCCTATTTACTCGTACGCCTCGGCAGTGGGATTTCTGCAGCATCCCAAAGGACCGAAATCCTCACACAGATTTGATTTCAGCCCAAAAACGAGGTATATAAACAGAAAAAAAAACGAATTAAGTCACAAGTGCCGCTGAACAAACCGAGATTCGAGATTTATTCATGTGAAAAGTGACAAATGAACCAAAATCAACTCTGCTGAGTGAAAACCGCCAATGGAAATTGAATTAATCGGCGTTGAATATGCAAAACTGGACATTGTTCGACGTGGAACGGTCCGTTCGATTAAGTCCTCATTGTTTTGCTGCTTGATTATTGTTCAATGTTACAAATTGTGGCTTGATTATCTATTGTGAGCCCGCAGGGGCCGCCCCCGCGTGTACCTATTGTGGGGCTTGGTGGCTGGCGACATTACATGCCTTTATACAAGGCAAGGAGCTTTCAGCGAAACTATGTATTATTGTGTCATAGACGTCTCTTGTCGCTCGAATAGAGCATCCATTATTACTTATATGTATACATAAATGTATATTAAACATGTAGATATAAAATGTCATAGGAAAACTTGATGTTTATTTCATATTTTAGCTGTATTATTTTAATTCTTTATTGGCTGCATAAGCTTTATGCAATGTTTTGTAATCATAATTTTACTAATGTTTACTCATCTACCTCACACGGGTCCAGACGAATATCAGCGCTGCGGTTCCGTGACAGCATCACGCTGAGCTATCTGGTTTTTTGCTAATTTTTGTATTTTTACTCTCAAAAATAGTATATAGTATTTTGGTAGCTGAATAAATATATTACATTTTTTATTATATTCTCTAGTAGGTAAATACTGTACAAATGCTTTTTCCTTGATTAACTTCGCGTACTTCTTTGATAAAGTTGGTCAAAGTCTGGGTCAATTGAAACTGCCAAAGATGTAAACAAATAAAATTAGTCAAAAGTGTTTGACACTTAACGTCAAATATTCATCCAGCGTGTTTTTATATAAAATAATGTTTAATTAATAGTTATTTAATCTTAAATTTAATGTGAAGATAATGATCAAGTGTATAAATCATTGCTCAAACCTAATTTGATCTTTAAAAGCATGTGATTATCGAGTAATAATGGTAAATGGGTTCGTTTGGTTGTGTTTACATATTTGCCAATTTCAATTGGCACAGACTGTATACGTATACAACGTGTAATATAGGTACGTCCAGGGACTAATGTCCTCCGATATTGCCCTACGATGAAAATGGCTGGCGTGGGATACTTAAGTCTGACCCATGACCCATGTATGCAAGCGTTTTTTTTTTCAAATGACGTAGAAGTAATATTACTTTATTGACAAAATCCAAAACAAATATGTTTTACTTTTTTTATGTAAGTATTCGTTACACCAATCATTCAATAGGTTACTCTCAACATATAGTATGCATGTACACTCTACAAATTACATAATTGCAAACATATTAGTAGAAAAAATACAATTATACCAATAACTACATGGTTCCGTTTAAAGCCGTAATAGATATATTCAACTCCCTTATCAGACCGGTCTTAAATTTCGACGCAGGATCTTTCTTAATTAATAAGGATACCTCTATTAAGCGATTAAGTTAATAAACAAAGTCTAATTAACAAATCTTTCAATACCCGGGCGCGTTGAAAGAAACTTAGTTATTTAATTCCGTTTAGCGGAAGCCGAATTTGTACCTACTCATTTCTCGATTTACTCAAACGCAAAACACAATTTGCGGATCGCGGGATGAAATTGAAAAAGTTTTCAGTTATTTATTTGAAACGTTTTGCGACGCCGCAAGCCCAGGCATTAAATTATTTTTGAGCAAACTCAAAACACTCGAAGAATCTTCTCCAAATAAGACATTTTCGGAAAGATGAAAGCATTATGAAAAAGCCCCGGGAATTCGATTTTATTTAATTGGAATTTGGTGATCCCGAAACAAAACAAACGTTATTTTAGTGGAAGGAACGTTTACAAAAATTCAACCATGATCTTTTTTGAAGTGTCGATAACTCAGAAACTTACAAAAATGGAATAAATATTTGAGAAAAATGTAAACAAATATACCAATAAAGGTGCAAATCCTAGTAACCCAAAAGGGAAGGAAAATGATTTTTCACAAACCAATCACAAAAACAAATAAATGATTTGGCCGCCTGTATCCCAGGAACCAATCAAGAGAGTACTTAGTCGTGATACTTCTCCTTAGTTCGTTATACCTAGGTGCTTTCTTTTAAAATGTTTTCATGCTTTTATTGCTCTTAATTCTAGCTGTACCTACTGTAACTAGGGTTTGCTAGATGCATACCTGACTGCCCAAAAAGGAGGGCAAATGTTTTCTTACAAACCAATCACAAAAACAAATAAATATTTCAGCGGCCTATATCCCAGGAACCAATCAAGTGTACTTAGTCGTAATACTTCTCTGAAGTTCGTTATACCTATGTCCTTTCTTTTAAGAGGTTTTTCAGTCTTTTATTATTCTTAGTTTTGGCTGTACTTTTTGCGAGTTGTAAACCCTAGTTACCTGACTACCCAAAAGGAAGTGCTAATGTTTTCTCGATGTATGATTTTTTTGTTATCGTATTGTTAACGTTATGGTCTCTCTTATTCACTTGTCAGTACAGGAATAAAGGTACCGATCTAGTAAAATCTTTTGAAATTACACGTGTGCCATATCATTTCAATATCATTACGTATTTGTGTCAAACTATATAGTTAAACCACAAATTACGAGCCGTTTATACCTTTGAATTACTTGTTCGAGTACGGTCAAAACCATAAATATATATACGTGCCCAAGGCTTCACAAATATCTATGCCACTGATTCCAAGGTCTATGCGTAATTACATATATTTGGCCCAAAGGCCATACTCGTATACATATTATTGCTTTTGACTGTCCCTACTCGAGCGTAATTCACCGTTGACCGGTTTAATATTGTTAATAATTGAATAGACAATAGATATACTCGTATGTAACTAAAAAAATCTATTATCATTTCAATTTTAAATGAAACGGCATACAACCTCTGAGGTTGAACTTTATTTTCGCCCAAAGTGTAATAAATTTATCAAGAGGGTTATGGCAAAGCTATCCAATTCAATTTTCGGGAAGCGTGAAGGACAGAGCTACAGCAGTTATGTAACTCTGTCCTTTTCTGTTTTGTTCTTCGCACGTTTGTATCAAATCGTTATATTTTCTTCTAATTAATAGAGATAAACCAATTTAACATCTAATACACTAAGATAAGGCCTATCTAGGCTGAAGAGAGAGTATTCTCGAGTGAGACGCCTAACGCAATTGTTTACCATACAAAACGTTTAGCAAATTACTTGGAGATTGAGATAAGGAGCCGAGGAGTCGTTAAAGGCGAACGCCTGCGCCGGAGACGGCGTAATCGCCGGGGCGGGCTGGTGTACATTTGCATATTAACAAATTAAAAGATTCAAATGGAAATAATATCGATCGAATGGATATATTCAATGTAGAATACTCAGGGATCTAGACGGAAAATATTTTGTTTATGTGGACCTAGTTTATCTTTATTTTATAGAATGATAACTAACTTATTTAATATAAATATTTTATATACTTATTTCATTCATTAATTAACCTAGGTCAATTCCTGTGCTTTAAACTATTTCCTATAAAAATTTATCGCCGTTTCAAAAGATTAGCCGCAAAAGCGTTTCAAGCCGAGAGACATACGGGCTTTCTTATTTTTAATCACGTTATGTATTTTTGTATTATTGCATTTGTTTTCTGATAAATTAAGAAAAGCATTGTTAATTCACTGCAAAATAATCGCAGTTGATATTCCATTATACACCTTCCTTTCGTACTTTACATTTTTGATCCACGGCCTTACTTAACTTTGTTTTTGAATCAATTCTAATCGTAATGTCAAGTTATGATAGCTCTTATAACCTTTACAGTAATAGCGACCGAGTTAAAAAAACAATACGATGACAATAAGTGTAGGGACGGAATAGATGACCCTAAATCATTGATGTACTTTTTTACTACTTCCACCCACTATACGCAGGGGAATCTACCAGCGCTTCGGACAAAACCATCATTGCGGAGAAGAAGCGCCGTAAGAAACTTCAGCAAAAGGTAATTTTTTCGAATATAAAAACATAACGAAACTTAAAAGTACTACATTAAGTCATATTAAGGTAATAAAGTAATAATTAATCAATTTTAAATGATTATGACTTTGAGAACAACACGACGAGGCCTCTACGTCAAAAGCCATAACTAGAATAATTAATTGAACAACAAGTCTTTGCCTTCATGAATAGACCTCAAATTCTTTAGGATAATACCGTTTTGATCTAGCAATACAATACCTACCATTGTTTAAGACTGCACCGAGCAAACGTCGAGCGTCTAGTGGCGCCCTCATTACTATTATTGTGTTTTCTAATTAACTAAAGAATTTCCTTGCAATCAGACGATACTTTTATGTAGCGCAAGTAAAAACACAATTTATGGGATACGTAACAAACTTTAAACACAATTACCCTTTGAGTAGTCAGCTTAACGGGAAAAGGTGGCCACTTTTTTCCGTTAAGTTGATAACTCGAAGCTGAATTGTTATTAAACTATGTGATATACCCTTTAAGTTGTGTTTTCATTTGCAGTACTAAAACCTACTGACCAATATCAAGAAAATACTTTAGTTTATTAGAAAACACAATAATAGTAACGAGGGCGCCACTGCACATCCGGCGTACGCTCGGCACAGTCTTACCCACAGACCACTTACCCTATAGACTCCGCTTCGGAACAGTTTCTCTAGTATCTCATTAAGCCAAAATGGCGGGGCGCGGGGGGCGGAAAGTGCACCGTGATTGGCTAGTTCAAAGTCAACGAATAATCAAGTGTGCGCGTCGTGGTGCGCGCCCATAGAACCATGGCAAACAGTTAGTGTTTTGTGAGCATAAGCATGGCTTACGGGGGCGCCTTTGTATGCGGAGTCTATAGGGTAAGTGGTCTGTGGTCTTACCCAACGGATATTATATCCAATATGTGCGCCAACATTGGCCCAGCGTGTTGGTGTATCTCTTGTTTACCGTATAGATTATCCAAGCTATGCCAACTCACGAGCTAATTAACATCATAGACAACATTTACCAACTTGTATGTGCTGCAAGTATCAAGGTGATGTTATACGACACTGGAATACAACGGAGTTTCAACAATAGTAGTTCTAGTAGTATTAAAGCACGGCTTAATTAATGAAAATGCGATTTTGCCTACCATTCAACTACTAATACTACTTATACTAGTAGTTCGAAATTATACTTGCTTGCTTTCTTTTCTTAGTTTTCACTCTGCTCACGCTGCAATGAGTGATTAACCAAAGTCGAGTTAAATAGAATAATCACCTTGAACTTATTAGAGAACTGAAACTGAGGGTTAGGTGGAAGAGATCCCTTAAAGGGATAAGTTCACCTTTGTACATGTTTTTTTTATGTTCATTGTATTGTTTTTATTCTTGTTTTGTACAATAAAGTGTTTACATACATACGTACACACACACTAAGTCGATTGATATCACACGCTAGGACAATTGTTAGGCTAAAGAATATTTGCTCGGGCGGACTTGACTAGCAGGTAACTGTCACGCGCGAAATTTGCAAGGACACTGCAATTTTACTTGATTTAATCTTAATTAACTAGAAACAGTTACTTTTTAACAATGACTTATTAATTAATTATTGGTCTCGAAGACTTCCGAAGTTATAAAAAGAGTGTCATATTCAAAAATAACTCATTTATAAACATTGACTCGTTTTTTTATTTTTAATCGTGTGTAGTATCCTATTGCCATATGCACTGACAATTTATTATACTAGACTTTTATAGGAAAAAGCTAGTGAGACAAAAAGTGTCTATAGAAACCCACAACGGGACGAAATGACTATACCCTCTTTAATAGTTAAAGCCACCTTCCACATGCGAACACAAAATAGATTTCGGTAAGACCAAGCTAATTTCAAACTTAAGATTGCTCCAATATGCCAAATGGACTAAGTTTATCCCAGTAAACTTATCAATGTAATGGAGTTTACTAGATCGAGTACCTAGAAACCGTCATCGAGCAGCCGCCAATAAGAAAATTATAACTTCATGAAAATATTTAATAAAACATGAAATTAACCTGTATCCTTACCATGAGTAACAATTAACGTACTCGCTAGCGAGTCGTATGCTCTATCGCTAGCAGACCTCCCAGTATTCTTATGAGTGCGAGGGACAGACCATTCGACAAGCTAGCTGGTACGGTAATTGTAACTTATGGTAATTGTAACTCATACTGTACGCATCATCATCATAGTTATTCATTTTGCGAAAACATCAACGTAAAGAGGAACTACGGTTACATTCACACAAAATGTTTTACCATTTTACTCTTTTGCGTAGTATGGTTGCATTTATCGCGTGACATAATGTGGATAAAGCATCTGTCGCTCTCGTACTTATAGACGTATCAAAAAGTGGGGATGTTTCATCCACACTGTCCCGCGATAAACACAGCCATGTTAGGGCCCTTGGTTTTCGAACTGACATATTTTTTCATACAATGTAGGTAGGTTAATAGCATACCCGGTTATAATTGCGATATTTTTGCTATTTAGTTAAAGCACGCAGGATATATAAAAAAAAAAAAAAGTTAGTAGAAAAGCAAGCTTCTTTAACAAATTCCTAGTAACACTGTGAAGTACCGCCTTAGCGTCAAGCAATAAAATGTATTTTGATAAACAACCCTTCACAATTCCCTGCTGCAAGAACGAGTATTTCCAGTCTTGATCCTCTTATAATGATGGAAGTTGTATCAGTATATAATTTTAGTATTCTACTTCAACAAGACTTAGTCTTGTCTTGATGATAACTTTTATTTTATTTTATAGTGTGAAGAAGGCAAACGACCACAGATACCACCTGATGGTAAGTGAACTTTTTTATTACTATTAGGGAACAATGTGAGCTAGTCCCAAACTGAGCTCTAGGCTTGTATTATGGGTACAGTCAGCATCAAAAGTAGCTAAGTATGATCTCTTGACATTAGAGTCGAGTGCAGATCATTTTGACCTCGTCGGTTGCGTAGCTACTTCTGCTGCAGACTGTACTAGACAAGGATATAAATACTACACATACACACATTAAATCACGCCTGTTTCCCAGAGGGGTAGGCAGAGACCACTTCTTTCCACTTGCTACGATCTTGACAAATTTCTTTCGCTTCTTTCACATTCATACATCGAGTCATGCACGCACGTCGGTTTCGGGTACTTAAGATTCGGCCCTTTTCCAGTATTTCACCGATTTGACTCGAAAAAGTACGCCTAGGGCGGCCCCTTCCGACCCGTCCACTCACTATCGATGTGTATATCTCTTTCGTCAATCTTCTTTCATCCATCCTTTCCAAATGACCGAACCATCGAAGCATGCCCTTTTCAATCTTAGTCAATACATCATCTTTTATTCCACATTTAAATACTAACATGGAGAAATATATACTTAAATACAAAGAAAACATCCATGACTCAGGAAGAAATAGGTACTTGCGCTCATCACACAAATATCTGCCCTTACAGGGAATTGAACCCAGGACCGCTAGTTTCATAGGCACGGTCACTACCAACTAGGCCTGCGCGTTGTCAAATTCACTACTTACAGCATACTTTGAAGAATGTAAACATTTGCAATTACAAGATTGCAATCGTGAGATGACGATCTCAAGACTGCGCTATCACCAATCCTGAGGACTTAGATAAATTGCCTCTATGTTAATCATTTTACCGGATGTCTTACCCCCGCACCGGAACACAACAATGCGAACACTGATTATTTTAGTCGGCAGGTTTAAGAGTAATATAGTGGTAAGACCGGCGGTAGGCACCGCACGGACACCGCACAAGGTCCTTCCATCGGTAAATTAATTTTGACTACGCTTTATTGAAAAGTTGATTCTGTTATATTAAACTGTTATATATTTGTCTATCTTATTTATTTATTTCTTATTTAAAAACCTCCCTCAGAACTCCAAATTATTACCTACCTATATAATATCTCTCTATACATACATGATACCAAAGGCGTCAGTGACTGACTGACCACGCACTGACAAGCCCTAAAGAAAATTTAAAGGGAATATTTCTAGAGCACCATAATTATGAATGCACTGGGAATTTAAGAAAATCATTCCCTAGGGAGGTTAAATATTTAGCAGTGGAAGTAGGATTGGCCATTTTTAAATAACGTTTAAAGGCGAAAATGGTTAACGGTAGGTGAATTATAAGAAACCCCAAAATATATTAAGAAAGTTTTATTTTACCTTCAAAGTACGTGCACGGCACAACTATATACCTAGTTGGCTACTATTGGGCAAATGCGGGCTGGCCGGTTATCCTGAATACAAACTTTTAGTTTCATCTAACGATAACGACCGCAACAGACAACCGTGGGTGGTTTGTAATGGACTGGAAAGACATGTTAACGACTTTTTCATCACACTTGCTCGTAAATAGTGTCCTAACATGCTAGAAAAATCGACCGTAAATCCAAAATAATACCCGTGGGCCTTTTTTTTACCATTACGTTACTTAAGTGCGTAATAGATTTTTTTTTAAATATTATACGTGGACTCGAACTATCACAATACGTCAGGACCCCAATTCTTGTGCCATTCGATATGAAGTTTCATTCGAGATGAAATGTCAGTTGAATACTATTTCCTAACAATCTCGCATAATAAACTATTGATCTCATATGTCACTAGAATCGGACTCCGAACACGTTTGACATTATCTGTGGTAAGTCACAGACAATGACGTAGTCTGCCGCTAATAAGTTAAAAATATGATCTTTTGTCTGATTTTATTTCATTTCCTCGCAATTGTGATGAAAAACATTGTATGTTACACGGGTGGTAAAGGAAATACAAAGCTCGAGTCATTAAAGCCCTCAGCCTTCGGCTTCGGGCTTCTAACAGACTCTCGTTTGTAATTCTTTCTTTACCACCCTTAATACACAATGTACTATTAGCTAACTTCACGATTTTTTAAAGCTGCTTATACCTGACGCAACAAAAGTGGGAAAGCCATTGGAGTCGTCTCTGTTCGTTTTACTGCCTTTCTTATATAACAACGGCCTCTTTACTAGAAAATTCAAGCAAAATTTTACTCACAAGCATGAGCTTACAAACGTCAGGCAAATCCAAAATGTTAGAGCGGTTTGAAAAACGAACACTGCGCTAAGTGGTCGCTAACTCACCGCGGTAATTTGCGAAAGTTGAGTCGAGAGGGACAGGGTTCATAAGCCGTATAAAATTAATTAATACTAATGAAATGTACTTAGCTGGACCCCCCCACAAACTCCCCCATCCAGGATTATCCCCTGGGAGCAGTATAATTTCTTCCTCTTGAATGTACGCGGTGTGGAGTTGAGTAGTTTTAAGGCCATTGTTATGAAAACCAACGATGTTTTGCTTAGCTTTTTCAGTAAAGTACACCTGTTCAGATTAGATCGAGTGTGTGTAATTTATAGAAAGAAATAAATTTAAAAAAATATATTTGTTTAACATCTTTAACCGGTTTATGTTTTGTCTAATCAGCCTTAATATTGAAAGTCATCATATTAAATTGTTTTTTTATTGAAACGGTCAATGTTATTTGAATTTCTACCTTTTTCTGCACATTTTTCGTTTAGCTTTCACGTTTAAACGCAAACATGGAGTAAGTTATACTAAAAGGATGCGGCATTGCTTACGATCCTTTAAACTCTATTTGGTTGATAGAGATTCTCTAAGTAATCGGGACGCAGAAATCGAATGGAGAAGGTTGAACCAAGTAACAAACTTACTGACTGTTTGGTGAATTTCCACCATCATCAAATGCAGGACGGTTAATAATGGATGGTGCCATTCACGGTTAGCCTCAACAACCGAACATGCAATGTCCTGTAGGTCGAGCCAAGAACACTTTTAACTTTTCTATCGACTTGAATCGAGTTGAAATGTATTGATTTAATATAAACGGTCGATAAGATCTGTACTGGTCAAGATGCATAAGACACAATGCACCGTAAAACGGGGTGAGGGCTACAACCTACAATAAGTCATAACTTGTTACAATTAAGAATAACTATTAAATGAACAATAACGTTACGTCTACTGGAAATAATTTCAGTCTTATATTGGTCTTATAATTTATTTTAGGTTGTGTCCCTACTCACGTCTTAATCCCTACTCACCCCGTTTTACGGTATAGGATCAACTCGATAGAAAACAGAAACATAAGCAGCGTTTGCACCTTGCTTACGCCTACTGTTCGTGCACATAGTCCGTTTTTACTTGAGTCTTATAAGATATCGCACAGCCTAAACCGGTAGAAATAGTCGCGGGAAATATGAGATAATTATATTCTACTTTCTAGCTTATACCCTGGATTAACATAGGCTATTTTTAATCCTTTTTAGAAGAAGGTGAAAAAATTCTACTTAGACGAAGTCGTGGGTTTCTCCTATCGAACATATAAAAACATGACTCAACCCGCTCATAGGATTATATAGTTAACGGGACTTAGGAGTGTTATTGCGAGATAAAATTGCAAACCTACCGCGTAATGTTACATTTGAATTTTACGATTCGTTACTCGCTTTGCTTCAGTAAACCGTAAAATTACTGCAATCAGCATCTCGGTATCCCTTATGCCACTCATGGATATATTTAGCTGTATTGTAGAAGTATCCTCCTAGCCACTACATCAGTATGTTTGCTTAAAATACGCCTTGTAAGTATTACGTTAAGTAAAATATGGATTTGATAGATCGAAGTGCGTTTTGTGTCAAGGGACAAGTTTGGGGTTCAGTGTACCTTTTTCTTGTATTCATTTATCTGCACTTCTTCTATTAATTAGCATTAAAGTTTTTCACTTAGTCAAATGTAAAGAACCACTTCCCCGCATTCTCCTGTGCACCGAACCGCGTGGTAATCTACCGGAGTACGCGCACCGACGAAAGCTGACCTGCCTAATCGATTTATAGCGGGGCCAGATTCAGAGGAAAATATTTATTTACAATAAAACAAAATAGAAAATACGCTCCGCATTTCCACTTCCATTACTGCGCGATTCGAGAAATTGAATTTCTGCAGGTGGTTTGTTATTAATTTAGTGGAACACTTTGTAGATAAGCTGTGTGGAGAGAAATTACTTTTCCCGAGAAAAGATGAGTTGGAATGTGGCGAAGCAGCTGCTGCTAAGTAAGGGAGGTAATTTGTGCATTGCACTTCTTCGAAGCGTTGAAGTTAAATGACTTTGATCCGTCCTTTATTGCAACAGCTGCAACTGCGTTCATGAGTAGCGACAATGTCGTTAGTATTAGATCATGGCACGTTCATATTTTAGCAATTGAGAAAAATCCGGGCTAAACAAGTTGCTTAACGCCAACGTAAACTGACCAAATGTATTGAATTGACGTATGTGTTCGACGCGATCATCTGACTGCTTAAGTCAGTCCTATACAGTTTGAATAACGATAACGAATGCCGAATGCGTCTTATTTTGGGCCTCTGTGCGAAAATAATAGCACCATTTTTACGAATTGGGTGCTTTCATTTACGCTGTCTTGCACAACTATGAGTGAGGCACGGGCCTTCCGGCATATTTTTCCAAAATGTTTGATACATTCGTTTAAAAATGAAGAGGGGAACAAACATAAAGCTCGATTTTCGTAATGATAAATGTTAAAGGGTACTTACCTACTTGCTTGTCTCATAACCACACCAACCAAACCAACCAACCAACCAACCAACCACAACCAACCAACCAACCAACCAACCAACCAACCAACCAACCAACCAACCAACCAACCAACCAACCAACCAACCAACCAACCAACCAACCAACCAACCAACCAACCAACCAACCAACCAACCAACAACTGACACAACTGACTGTGTGTGAGCGACAGATGGACAGACACGACAGATCCTAAGACCAGGAAAGTTCAGTTTAGTCTATTTTGTCTCTGCACGTAGGTATTGTTTTTAACTTAGCCAAGTAGTATAAGGGGTTTTATTCTACTTGTGTAATTGCTAATTGTTTTTGACATGGTGTCGTATTGTCAAGTCAGCAGGGATTATCATAACGTCGACTATATTTACAATAGGATGTCAAAAATAATTAGGTTAAACCTGAGTAGCATTGAGCCCCTAATAGATTATCGATATATTTTGCTATATGCACAGTAAACCCACTTAACTATGTATATTTGTATAATGGTGATAGTGCGGTCCAGCTTTTAGTGAAAGCAAACATTACTCAAACGTCATCCGGCGCTGACCTCGGCCGGAACACATTAATGCCAATCCAAAATAAACACTTTCGGGTATACACGCCTTTGTTCTGATCTCCGTGGCCTAATTATTTGGGCTCTTAAGCTGAGGTCACTTTGAACTATGACACCGAAACTGTACCTCGAGCTGGGGTGTGATACTCTCAAAAACGCTGCCGGACGAACAAACGAGTGAATGTTGGAGCGGCGAGTTTAAGTAGTCCCGTCAGAGCAAACAAAACACATGTTAGCGCGTGCATTCTCAATTTGGCAGCATGGCTTCTGTCAATAAGATCGAACGTATAAGGCTGGAACACACCCCAAGAATTTTTCCTTCTGTCGAATACATTACGTACACCACCACGCTTAGCTGGCACACCATTTGTTTTAATTTGTATATAAACAAAAGTAACCTATTTATATATAGGTTACTTTTGTTTTTTATTTGCAAATGTAAGTTTTTTTTAGTTTTTATTTAAAAGCCGGATAAGTGATCATAGTCTATTCTAATCTATTATCGTAACGTTGAAGAAATGTATAAGTATGGAGATTGGAATAGCGCCCCAGTCGATTAACATCGATTAGCTACCATTCAACATCGTTTAGTGAAATTGCTACTAAGTCGTTTTTTTTGGGTAAAAATGTTTATCATTATTTAGTTCCTATAGTTAACTTTTAGACATTATTTAATTTTGTGTGGGTTTGTCACCTTACATTAACCATATTTATTTAAGAACAGATTCAAGTAACTGTTGCAAATGTATTTCTCTGAAACGATATGACTTCGTTACAACACAATGCAGCCATTTCTCAGCTATTCCACGAAACTTAGTGTAAGCAGTCTACTTCGATATTAATACAGTAATTAGTGTTTCATGATTGCTATTCGCTGTAAGCCACAGATTATTCAAATTAATATAAAGTAGTTAAATAATCTGCCAATTTACTTATTAAAATTTCTTCACAAATATTATTCAGTAACCTCGTAGTAAGACTTAATTTCCAACTGATTATTTTATATTTTTGGTCTCAATTGTCAAAAAACTTTTTCGTTTCTTCGTTTGTATTTACACAAACACCTACCTATTTATTAGAACGACTTGGCTATTACTGAGCAGGGTCTATTCTACTCGGTAATGCCTTATAGCTTTTAACATGTTATCGCATTGTCAACGATATGATAGCTCTTATTTACTTGATAGTAATGGCGGTCGAGTTAAAATCTATTGATTGTAGATGACATGTCAGAATCAATATGATGTATGGTAAGAACTTTTAAAACTGTCCCTTTCTGTTAAATCTTCGGGTCACTTCATAAAATTCGTACTAATACTACCTACCAAGTAGAACGGGTCACTTTATAAGGAATTTCAGAACATCGTGACCCCTTTTGCGACCCCAGCACAATGAGGAGTGTTATAAGTTTGCCATGTGTATCTGCGTCTGTATATCTGAATATCTGTGTCTGTCTGTGGCATCGTGGCTCCCAAATGGATGAATTGATTCGGACGCGGTTAAAAGAATGGGAGGCCAATCGGAATGTTTCCTAGTTTCCATGAAATTGTTGGGTAATTTAAGAGATATGAATTCTGAAATAATGGATTCTTATTATATCGTAAGTTTGTTGTGTTGTGTCTTGTGTTTGTGTGTATAGCTTTATAATAAGAGTTTAACCCGGTGTCATATAGAACTAAATTAGTGTTGCAGCCACCACAATTGATCAAACAAACGACCAGAGTCTGGAAAACCAAGCACTGTAATACACGAAACGATTGAAAGATTGATTAGGCAATGTCGACTATAAATAAGCCCATGATATATTATACAGGATAACTTAAATAGGTCAGTGTGGGGTTTATTTTTTATTACATGGAGAAGAGAAATGAGTACACCTCAATTTTCAATCTCAAGATTTCAATTAGGGTCAATGCCTTAGGAAAAAAATTCTTAGGAACCATTTAATAGCACTTTAAGATCTAAAAATTATAATAAGTAAAGGGGAGTCGGACTCAACAATAGTCCCCTTTTTTGTCAAATCTCTGGTTTTAGTTTATTTTGGCCACAGAATTCCAATGCGAATCGTTCGTTACCACTTATTATAGGTACTATCAATAACAGCATTAAAATAATTGATTCCGTTTAAGAAACTACTCTGTTTGATTGCCGGTTAGCACCTATAGCAATTTTTTTAAACTTAAAATGCAGTGTTTCCCTTCTCCAAAACCCAAAACCAAGAAAATAATAACTCTCCACACTGGCCATTTAGATTGGTCACCCTTTAAACGGCCAATCGAAATGTACAAATTTTCATGACGTGTAAATAATTTCCACAGACACATCGACTTGACTTCATGAACTTACTAACCTAAGGAGGCACTTACAGCGCGCCGAGGAAGTTTGCTTGATTGGATATCGAGCACCGCAGTAAAACTGGCTGCCAACAAGAGATGAGCGTAATAAACCTAAGGCGTGTAAATTAGATCTTAGCGAGGGATCACAGCTGAAGATTTCATGCTTCTGTTGCTCAGTGGAATGCAATGGCAAAGTGGAATTATCTTTTAGAAATTGACCAACGGGTATTTAGAGTGCCTCAATGGGGACATACGTTTCATCATCTACATAATGATGCGGCAAGTAAAAGAGAAGTGTGTCGAACGCAATTAATCGTTAGTAAATAGTGACTTTTATTGATTATGAAAAAACATTGGGTCGGCGTACACGCTCTTCAGAGGTGGCAAGTTGATAGCAGATAGGTGGAAGCTGTCAAAGCTGTATATCAAACAGCCACCAATCTATGTTTACCTTCGCTAATCACAGCTTAGAGAGGGCAAGGCAAATCATGCGGTGCATTTAGCAGTTTGCCCGAAGTATTCAAAGGGGAAGTTGCCATCAACCTAAAGGGTAAGGCTTTTGAGCTAATGAGCTACAGCCCCAAGGCCTAGATTCTCATGGAACAGGCGAGAGAGCGATGGAGCGGGCAATGCCGGATATTTTTCTTCATGTTACAATCAGAAATCCGAAGATTAACTAAATTAACCGACATTCACCGGTTAATAGCTCAAAGGAAGTGGAAGTCAGCAGATCATATTTGCCGTAGATCTGAAAACAGATGGGGTAAGCCGAGAAATGACTGGAAAAAAAAAATATTGGATAAAGCCCAACATCGAAGCGAATGGTGTGCATTGTAAGAGGCCTATACACTCATCACTGGGTTGAAAAAGAGACTTTCCATGGTCTTGAAAAGCTTGGAATTGTTATCTATTTGGTAGTACCTAGTTAAGCATGTACTGTAACTTCGGATCAGTCCGGGCATTATATTGGTATGTTTGCATAAATATTTTTCCTGCGCAGATGATATTCATAGTTAAGAGTTGAAAAATACTCAGAAGTAATATATGTACCTACTTATGTACTTGTTAGAATAAATTATAAATAGTTACTCTTAATATAGAGGTACTCGTACAGATCAAATCGACTGACTAGGAAAGAAGAGTCGTATAAATTATTTTCAAGAGAACCAAAATAACTGCTAATTATACTAACTCTTTTAGAAATACATCGTATTGTTGCACAATAGAACTTTCCGATGTAACTGCGAACAGCATTGTCTTGGAACCCGGTTATTCAACTAAGTACTTTACTACAAGCACGTTGCAGCTTCAGCAGTTTGCAAATGCGTCGATCAACAAACTTCCTCTAATAATCAAGTTTGCCGATACCTTCTAATGCAGGCTTGCGTAACACGTACGTAGGCCCTTCTCATCCCTTCTACACGAAATTGAGTTATTGAGTTACCCAACAGAGTTAATAAAGAGGGCTGAGCGTGACCTGAATCGCAAACAAAGCTTACTGCCGTGAGTCTAAAGAGCAACTCGAAATTAGAGAACCAGTGACCATTGCGGAGGAATAGCCCCCTTGATGGTTATTACGATTGGTATATGGAATACGGAATCGGGAATCGGTTTTTACGAGGCTGGATTGAGGGTAGATGTAGGATAAAAACTTGCAGGGATTTAAACGCAGAAAAAAAATACAGTAGGGAACACACAGTGAAAGTACCTAATTACTGTGATTCCATATCTGTTATAATCTTAATTGAGTTTAGTTCATAAAGTTATTTAAAAAAATAACAATGTAATTTTCCAGCTTAAGTACACCTGCCATTGTTAATTGAATTTGTAATTTGGATAAATACTATGGTTATAATCGAGTATGATGATGGAGGCGAAAGCTTGTACTACGAACTCTTATTATAGAGAGTGATTCATCGAATTGGGACGAGTGTGTGCAAAATCTCATGAAACTTAGAAACTTCTGTTTTGAGAACAGCTATATTTCATAAAAATAAGAAAAAAGAGCAACCTTTAATTAAATCATTTCCGGTGTCAAATCCAATCTGTGTATTACCGTTATAGTATTAAACAAGTCATTCGCAGTGTTCTAAAATTTTCGTCACAACGTAAATGATGGATCGCGGACGCTTTACAGCTCGCCCATCAAAGTTATGGCGACACGGCTGAAAAATTTTGGAACTTTTTGCCTGTTTTTTTTTCAAATTTACACTACGTGACATTCATGCGAACGCCGGCGTCATTACGTTGAACGACCTTTTGGGAATCACGTGAAAATAATATTTCTTTTTTTCTGTGGCATAAGAAAAGAGATTTCGTTTTACAGACATTGAAGTAAGAATTATTTGTTTGATGATAACGGTCACGTGGTTCGGCTCAGGGACAACAGATGGAGTCAACTCGTGGTACACTGGAACTTGGCGGAATGCAAACGAGAGAGAGGTCGGCCCGCCCAAAGATGGAAGGACAACATCGTGTTGGTGGCAGGTAAATTATGGACCCGCCAGGCCCAAAATAGAGAAACATGGCAAGAGATGGAGGAAGGCTTCGTCCAGCAATGGAAGATCCCTGAAAAAAAAACTTTAAAAAAAACGAATATATTATGTAACGTAAAAATTTTATGTTACGTACCTACTTTGTTAATTAAGTTAATTAGTTTCAGTTATAACTATGGTTCATGGGAATAAAGGCTATTTTAATTTTAATTTAATTAACTAAACATAAATACTTAATTACGTTTTTTTGCGGCTCGGATAGGGCATACGAGCACACGACTACAATACATACTAACTTACCAGCCCTGCTGACTAAGATGAAATGCCTCTATCGGAACACAACATTACGAGCTCGGCGGAAGCTTAAAGAACATGGTATTTTTATTAAGATTTATAAATTTTACCTAAAAAATTTTATAAAATTAAACAGTTCAAGGTATTTTACTGTGAGAGGTAAGGCGGTGACCGAATAGTTAAGGCCGAGTGCTAAAACGCGTAACGAATTTGCCTTCAGGAATAAATTCATAGTCGTAATTGAAACACGTTATTTAACCCCCATAATTTGAATAACATTTAATGAACAATGATATTCAATATAAGGCCACAAATCGAAAATTTTAATTCATGCGTTTTAATATAGCTTATTTCAACTTAATCACTTTAGCTTGCCTTTGCATACATTTGTAACTCATAGTTTTATCGAATTTCACTTCATCATTTAATCGAACGGTATTTTCTGCTGAAACCATTTCAGGAAATCTTAAGCATTAAATACGTAGGTCAGGTTAGACCCAAAAAAACTCATGCGGTGAAACTTACTTTTCGATAAAATGAAAATTCTGCGTAATGATACGTTCCTAGAAAGCTGTTTCGATAAACTAATAGGTACCTAAAATAATAGGTACCCTGGGTGTACACATTAATAAATAAATATCGGGGACAAACACAGACCAATCGACCTACTCCCAAACTAAGCTCTAGGTTTGTACTATGGGTACCAAACAACGACAAACATATTTTTAATCTAGAAATACATATTTAATTACATCAAGTCGTTTTCATTAAACTTCGTTAAATCTTGGCAGTTAAATCTTAATAAAGCTACTTCATTCTCTACGACATTCTTTATAATAAGGCCCTAACTTACTAAATTAACAAGAGCTGTTCTTTCATGGGGAAAATTATACTTTGTAGGTACCTAATTTTCCCCAAAATATAATATGTATGATTAAAGTAATTGTTGTTCATATTACGACGTAATAGCGAAACCATAGCCCTGTTACTCCGGGGATTTAGCCGTAAAACGAATTAATTTTACTTAAAATACGTTGTTTTATTTGGTTATTGCTATTTTGTTTAAAACACATTTACATGATAATGTATTTTTAGTTAATACAACAAATAAACGTGAGAATGTTTGCTTATTCCATTTCAGTGTTTAACTAATAATGGTACAAACTTACAGGCCCTCTATTCTACTACGTAAAACCATATTGCCTTTGACATGTTATCGTATCGTCAGCGTATTGCCAGGATGGTGAAATATGGGACGAGCCAGCAGTGTTATCTTATTTCGAATGTCGTCGTCTAGTTTTAATTTTGTTCCCACGTCTAGGTATAACATCCCTAAATTTTGCTTTGTCCGTTGTTGAAAAATAAAGAAAACATTTCAACATTTTCCATTCCAAAAAAGTATTGGAGCAATATTTGCTTAGGCAATATTAAAAATGCCAGTCATGCCATTTTAATTAGGATCCTTTTTTACTAAAGCAGTTAAAGAGACGTATTTTACAAACATTTCAAGGGATGCTTTAAATACCTAACTTTAGGCATTGTCTAGATATAATAGCCAACTTTAGTTGAAAACTTTTATTTAAAAGAGGCTTATTAATTTTAAAAAGTATTTTAATCACGACAGAGCGGATGACCGAAAACAACAGGATAAGTTAGTAAGGGAACATAATTTTTTGTTAAACTTCTTAAATTGTGTTTTTCGTTTGAGTGAACTTCGCAGCTGGAGTTGGGCTCAAAGTAAAATAAATAACTTTTGCTAACTCAGCGTTCATCTACGGGGCGAAATACTCTTTATAATAAATAATATGTTGCGCTTGAACTGTCTCGTCCTTTTATAACGTTACGTGGGAAGTAAGTCCGGAAAGGTTCTCAACAGAATATAAAGAATAATATTAAAAAGTAATTTTCTATTTTGGGTTTGAAAAACTGATAAAGTTAAGCGTTTGTTTTTTTTATTTTGATCTAATTGAACCGACGGCGTCGTTACCCCATAATATTTATTGCAGAAATAAAAATACGCGCTGGATTTACTCTTAGTACGTTTTTTTTTCTAATGAAATTTGACTTTTAACAAAAAACCTGTCCGAACTACTATAATAGTAAATAAAGCAAAGTCAAGAATATAAATAAATGTAACATGCACTTTATTTAAAGTAGCTAAGATCGAAATTTAGCTGCCTGCGTGTAAGTTGTGGCTACCTATATCTTCGGAAGATGAATTGGTACCATCCAAAAGCATAAAATCCAAATTATTTCATTATTTATTAATGATACCTCAGAATATATATAACATATAGGTTACTATTATAGAAATAGAAACATTTATTCGACGAACACAAGAAAAAAAACAGAACAGAGAAAAACATCATTAAAATAAGGATGGCAACACAGTAATAATAAAAAAAAAACAATAAAAAAGGAAAGAAAAAAAACAATTGTAGGATAGTGTTGCCATGGGTGATTCTGTGACGTCGAAATTGACACCACTCAGCAGTCAGCACTATGTCACAGCGTTAACCGCGACGCTGCTGGTTTTCATTATGAGGTAATAAGATTTTATTCCAATGTTTTTAAAAACCACGCTTGAATAATAAAATATTTTTAAACACGTTTTCTCTTTCAGCTCTTGTTTCGAAACGCGGTGTGGGGCGATGATACTTTTTAAAAATATAACTGGAGAAGCTGATATATTTTGAAGTATAAAAGTATTATTTAATCTAAATCTCGTTGTCTACATTCTGGTTTTTTTTTCGTTTTTGGCGGAAATCCAATTCTTTGTGTAACTATGTCTACAATTCTCACAAGTTAAATACGCTTTGCCAGCTTTTATTTTATTTGTTCGGTATGCAAATCAACTAAATAACATTACACACACGATCACAGATATCACAGAAGGTACGTACACAGGGTATATTACATATTATTACATAATATTATGTTTATGTTCCTTGTATCTGTGCTATAATTAAGTTATCTGAGGCCCGTATTAATAAACTAATCTCAACTCTAATGCTCGTCTCGAGATGTGTCAAAGATGACAGTATTCTATGGTTTGACGTTTACTTTGGCATATCTTGTGACGTGCATCTCAGCCAAGATAAGCTTATTAATACGGGCCTAAGTCTTGGTATAATAATATTTCAATAACAATTACAAAAGTCAAAATGAAGTACGAATATATTCTTGCATTATTATCTTTACGTAGTGGCTTTCGTGACATGTTTGTTTAAATCGTGGGATAAAATTTGAATAATTCGCACTTTGTAAGTTAAAACCAAAACTGTCTGTTTCGGGAACTAACCTGAAAATTGCTAACCTTGGAAGTTGTCTGGAAACAGTCGTAATAAACAGTGAGCTAACGGCAGGCCGCTGATCAGTCCATTTCCATTGGATCGGGGACGACACAGTTTTAGCAGCCTGCTCCGAATCTCCAACTAAATCTTTGCAAATAGTCACATACGCAATAAAAAAACGCAAAACAAATCATTTATCAACATGACCCTCTGGTAATGGGCTGGGCATATAGCTCAAATAATAAACTCCTTAAATGGAGAACGCGTTGGACAACTTGCTGGACTGATTGCCCAAAAGATGGATCATCAACTTGCCAAAAGGAAAGCCCGTGGACTCAAGATGCTTTCGTCAGTAAATAGTACATTTTTTATTACGATTTGGTGATGGAGTTAAGAGTAAAAATTGTTGAAAGAAAAAATCCTATCTCAATATTGATAAGCAATCTTCTACGAATTACATTGTAAAAGCTCACGTTCGCGTTCACCAGGAAAGCCTTCAGAAAGCAAACTATTACGCGCGCGTATACGTTACCCAAAGCAAACAGCGGCGGGTCGATTTAAAACGAGCGCTATCGGGTCGGATGTCCGCCGGGAGGCGAGTTTTAGCGAAACACCAGATAAGCCTGTCAATACTAAAATGTTAGTCAAAACCATAGGTGTTAGATTACAGAGTCTCACTGCATGTTCTATTTATTTGCGGCTTTGGATTTAGGGCACATCCATGTCACTGGTTGGTTAAATACTGATACAGCTACAATAAAATGATGACTTTACTGTAGGATAATGTATATTCTATACCCAAAGTGCATAAATCAGTAAAAAACAATCTAGTTCCATCCAAGAGTGGGTTAAAAAACACTTAAATTATAGATGACAACGAAGGTGAAAGAGTTCATAGATTTACATAGACGTTTTGCAATGTTAATCTATTTTAATATTTAATTGACGGTTTCTACCTACCTATTATGTTTAGTTTCTTGTTCAAATATAGCAACATTACAAAAGGCTGATGTACTTATTATGGGTACCTATTATTTTATCGGAACATCTTTTAACGAAGGAATGATAACGCTAAATCCTAATTTCATCGAAAGGCACTTGATTTTGTTGCTAGTCAGTAGTGTATTTAAACTTAACACACCTAATGAATGTTTAGGTATCCTGAAAACATGATTTCAGCAGAAAACAGCGTTCGATCAAATAAAACTCGATGAAATGGTACAATCGATTTGCAATTCTTTACCCGGTAGTATAGATAATTATATAACGGTTTATCTACAAGCATAAACTAAGCGCAACCAAATTTGTACTCATGTCTGAGAAACACAGCAAATGATATCTGTAGCGTTGAAAGTGGCGCAGAGGAAACAACTAGGTATTCAATTTACGACATACTCACAGTTTGAAAGTTCATGCCACTTTGAAATAGGTAGGTATTCTACTTTATTTTATGTTAGAATATTAATAGGCATTATTGCTAGCTACTTCTACCGTTAGCTTTCGAAAATTGTGTTTTCACTGCAAATCGGCGAAATGCATTCGGCGAACGTTAGAACTGGTTTCCATCTAAAAAGTGGACAGAAAAAGTACCTTCATTGTTCTCTACGACTACCTTGTCAATTCAATTTTTGTAACGAGCTATCCTACCGATTACCAGCTAGGGAATGCCATCGGTTATTAACCGTTTTTGTTTGAAATTACCGGTTACTCAATAAAGAAAGAAATAATTATAATTAATAATTATTTGCATCCTCTATTACCTACCAGCCTACGATCTGAATTAACATCCATGTAGGTATCTTATTTCATACCAACCCTTTGGTACAAGTAGACAAGTAGGTTTTGTTTTAAATTCTACAGAGCTGTGTTACCTGAAAATTGGCGAACGAATCGAACGCGCCAAAATAATTTAGTAGCAGATTCCAGGAGTGCAGCGAGGAAAAAATGTGATTTATGTTCAGAGCGTGCCTCGATGCGCGTTCATTACGACTGCGGCGATCTGCCGACTCAGCGAGATGACGCGATATTATCGTACGACGAACGAGTTCAATCCCACGACTATGAAAGCCTTTTATGTCTTGCCAAATGTCAACCGAGCTATGGCTATGACCTTTGCCAACAAGTTTCCGTCGCAAATTTCATTAATTTTAATTTGTTTCTTTCTTGGAACTAGGTCTGTTGAATTTTCCAAGATCAAATTTCTAACTGCCAATCGTTTGAACTTGAAGGCATTCTGATTTAATAAAAAATCAAATTTGTTAAGAACAGCGTCAAAACACGGGCAGAGAATCCAACAAACAGTTATGAATAATTGAATAATGAAATATATTATTAGTTAGTTGATTCCGCCCGCGCCAGACTTCTAAATTGAGCGCCGATTAATTATGAGTCGAGTCTGGAGAAGCCGCAAATAAAACAAGTTTTATACTAGTAGTAACATATATTGATGTATTCGGTACGTAAGCTAGGTGTGAAAACTGTTGCTGTTATTGTTTCCAGTAGCGTCTAACGTTCGATGCGTAAATCGACGAACAGGCAATGTAGGTAGGTACTACGTCTCCTCGGTTTAATTAAAGCGCCATCCCTCTACCTGTCTCTTCACAATCAGCATCATGCAAGTGATATCACTTTTGCGAGGATCTAATATACGCCATATGGTTGCTTGCGTTGCTGGTGTTGTAAAAAAGCAGTTAATCAATTTTCCAACAGAGTCAGAAATTACGGAACAAACCTTAACGATAATTGCATCTCATTGCCCTGCCCTTTGCACTGATTTAAAAATAAAACTCTACTTACGTACACTTTGCACGGGCCTCACCAAAGGTACCCGTCTAATCATTAATGCAAGTGGATAAATATTTGACACTGTACTTCGTGCTGCTCGGCCACGAAAAAAGAGGCAAATTAAATCAACATAAAGTAACGGAGGGTTCTTATAAATAATGCGGTCATCAAGGCTTGCAACGAGAAAGGTTACTTAAAATTTTACTCTTGCCATTTCTTGAGCCGGCGTTATGACTCTGGGAATAATTATGTAAATATACTAGGGAAAGTTTATCCTAAATAAGCCGGGGGTTCGATCAACATCAAGAGAGAAAATGTAATTGAAATGAGGAGAGACCTCGAGAGTGACGTTTAATTTTTTATTATCCTGCTCTCACCCCCTTTGGGGATAAAAAAGTTTTATAAGGATATCGCGCAGCGACGACAAGTAACTCGATTCGCTATCGCAATCACGGTCATTATATTTCTACTGGATGGCATTTTTTTGTAAGCCTCTCATTTAAAAAGCGTAACTATTTTTACTTCGTGCTTACACTATCCGGAGATATACAGCGAGAAAAAATCGACACGTTCTTATTACGTCATAGGTACCTACATGTATACATGTATCTTTAATTTCTTGTCCGGTTAATGTAAATTTCCCGTATCAAATAGAAGTCCGTACATTTAACAGTTCTAATAAATTTAAATGCTAGAGAAATATACAAACTTTTACTGTAACCTCAATATTGTACCCTCTTTGTAACTATTTATATCTTAAAGCCCCGTGTATAATGTTAACCTGTAGTAAAAATACCCTTTTAGTTCATCCAATATGAAACAAACATAAACAAAACGCTGTAATCCAAATTATTCCACGTAGGCCCGAGGAATGTAGCGCCCTAGGTTATGTTCCTATTTCTAGAGCACGAAATATTTGCACGACACGCATACTTATGACTTGTTTCTTGCCGAGGCCTTATTGTGTAACCCAAGCTGGTACTGGCAATATCATGTTTATTTGACACTTAAGTCGATATTATTTTATACCAGAAAGTTCTTGTATAACTTTTAAGTACAGCTAAAGGAAAAGGCAAAAGGAAATTTATCTTTAATAGCCTCTACTCGCGACTTCGTCCGCGTAATCGTATCGTTATTCCCTCGGATTTTTTTAAAATCTCGGGCTTGAAAATTCAAGTGTTAATCCAAGGTACAAGCTATCTCAGTTTAAAAATTTCATCCAAATCCGTCAATCCGTTGCAGCGTGAAGGAGTAACAAAACAAAAACAGAAACTTTCGCGTCTAACTATAATATTAAGTGGGATGACACAATTTATGAGAGTGTACTTGCTTCACTGATAATTAACCAGCTATTAAAAATGAGACAAATAACAGACTCGACAGATCTACAATTAACTATTTTGAGTTGTCATTGACTACTTTTCACAATCATAATACAAAAAAATAATCGTACTTTGCATGTCGCAAAGAAACCTCGAAATACGGAGTCCAGAATTACCTTTCCTACAACTTACGTGTATAAATTTAACTCTTTTACACTTGTTGCTACTTACGGTTTATTTCGTCTCGCACTGAATCCCATCGTGTCAGGTGGACAGTCTAGTTCAGAGCATCAATATTTAAAAACTCCATCAGAGTGCTAAACTGCATTATCACGGTAAAATTGGAATAACAATACCGAAAAGCAGGATAAACTGGGCCTCGCATACATCCATACCTACCGCCATAATAGAGGGTGACGGCACGGGTTCGCTGAAAGGGTGGGACTAAAATGTTCAGGCGTTTTTAACCTCCGCGGGTGATGCGTCAATGATATTTACTCTTGCTAAAAGCCCCCATACACGTCGAACGATGTTACGCCGACCACCCCTGGATGTGTGCATTTCGGAACAGCAAAAGTAGATCAACGACGAGCAACATTGAGCGACGCTGATAATTTTGCAATCCCATTTGAAGTATTTAAAAATAATCATACGGTAAATGCGCGTCAGTAGGGTGTTATTGGGGATTCTGGATCACCTCGCTGCGCTCGGACGATCCGGAATCCCCAATTGACCCCATCTGACTATCTGCAGACCGCTCAATTAACGTATAATTAAACCTTATGTGGGTTTTTGTTTCGAAATGTCTCAAGCTAGCTGTCGGTTGTTGGTTTATTTGCTTCGCAACATAACTGAGCTAAATAGATAGACAAGCAGATGATTAATCAGCCCGATTTTTTGATTTAAAATACCTTGAATCGTCAACTATTCAAAAAGTAAAATCTAGAACAACCAATTCTACATTTGAAAAGATAGAGTGCTGCATATTTATCTATTCAAGAAATAAAACTATGTAATATGATTCAATTCAACTGAATTATTGAGCTATTCGAGAACTATCTTGAATTGATTCAGCTGAATTATCGGTCTAGTCAAAAAGTAACTTTAATTGAATCAACTGAATTATCTACCATTTGGGAGCTAATCGAAAGAAGTAATCAATTCAACTGAAGGTTTTTAGGTTCGTAGTATAATGAAAAGTAATAAAAAACCCGCTTACATTTGTAGAGTAGTTTTATTTATTTAACGAGAGCACACATTAAAAATTATAATTATGTGTATGTATAATTGAGAGTAATAAATATTATTTGAGATCACTTGATCTAGAATAATCAATTATACATTTGAATATATATTAGTATTATACATTTGAATAGATATACTTAGTTTTATCTTAGGTTATATTTCAATCTATTCAAGAAGTAAAACGCTATCTATTCTATAGCTGATTTGAATCATCAACTTTCTAGAAGTGTAATACATAGCTCTAGGATAAAGTTATTGGAATACATTAATGAAAACAAAGAAATATTTAGTTTTTAAATTTATTTTTACATCACTTTATTGAAACAAATTAAATTTCATAAGAACACTTAAAATTATTTCAATTGAACCGTTATAGCAACGGTGCTCTAACCTCCAACTGCAGCGCCTCGACGCGTCCAGTACAGCCTCATGCCGCCATATGTTACTAGCCTTGCGATGATTAACTTAATTTCATCGTCATGACTGCCCCTGCAGTCGTATCTGGATGCACATAATAATCGCAATGTCTCAAGCAACTCATGTTTTATGCTTTCATCCATTCTTGTAATGTTTAATACAACATTGGTTTATAAATAATCATGCAATACTGAACAATTCGTATGCAACAAAGTAAACTGTTTTTCGAGCGATAATACACGCATCTGAAATCGATCTGCATCGATTTTCCATGTCCCCCTTCGACTATCTTCACGATCAGGCACCAAAAAATATGTAACTTTACCACTAAAAGCGACTTTCTTTATCATTGTAGCATGATTAAATTTTAATAATATTGTCATTAGTGGTAGTCAACGTTGTTTAATAACGCTGGATCACTACTTTCTGATTTTAAAAAAATGGGCTATTGTTATTTATACTATGAATAAAAGACATTAACTTAAAACATACTTTTATTTAAACACCACTTTCTTAAGCTAGTTACATTTCTAAGCGCACATACAGTTGGATGATATATACAGTTAAACACATCACTTGACAATCTATAATCTTCGTACAAACTTAACAATTTAGGACAGTTCATATCTTCCAGGTTAATAACGTCATTATGATCTAAAATATTTTTAAGCCAGGTAACTTTTTCCAGACCCTTACAATAAATCGTCTTATCAATCAAAAACTCTTGGATATACATTAAATATTTTTCATAAGGTATGAATCCGTCATTCCAATTAATTTTTCTGTTTCTCTGTATCCACGATACTTGTTTACGTTCGGTTGGAGAGAGATTGTGCAACGGGCAAGGTGGTAGAATGAGAAGGTGTAGTAATTGTTCATTAGCGGCTATTGCAACTTCTTTGACAATAAATGAATTGTTGTCCGTTTTAAATCCCTGCACATCAACTATTGCGGTGGACATCATGTCAATTTTCTAACAATATTACTCAAAGGTCTGTACTCCACCAATCGATCATTAATAATCAAACAGTAAGCACTAGTGTTGTCCGGCAAATCCTTTTCTGTCTCAATTTCTAAACGAACGTCAACAGGTCCAGTTTTTAAATGCTCATTTTGCCTCGAACAATCAATCACATATAATGGAGCTTTTTCCTTAAATTGCGTAAGATCAAGCAACGGATCTATAGGAAGGTTATAATACGACTGGCGGAATCTCGCATACATATCATATAATATACTGTATTTGTCCTCATCAAATTTCAAGTTAAGATTATCGTATGGATAATAGTATGAATTTAAAAATAAAGTCACATTTTTAAGATTACAATGATCGAATAAAGCGCTATCGTTTAATTTGTTATTTTTTCTATTAGTTTGCAATCCAAAAATTACAAACCGAGGCTTTTCTAGTTGAGAAGTGGTCTTTATGGACCATGTATGTTTGGTTGTTCTTGGTAATAACGGATATTCATATAAATCCCAATTCCTAAACGCTATTTGCATAGGTTTATCTTTTTCTAAATTTTTGAGCAAAGCAAGCCTTTGTTGATCTGAAACTTTAACATGCGGCATGCGCCATTGAACTTTATCTACCTTAATTTCCACTGAATCGTCTTTTTCGGTTACAACACCATTCAAATTTGTACTACTTCTGTTTAGTATTAGTTCATGCTTACTATTAATTACTATTTTCTTGTAATCGTCTGCAAAACCTAATAATTTATTAAGTGGTAAAAGAATACAAAATTTTCCACTGTGATCGTTAAATCCGTTTACGTTCCAACCCCACATTGCTGCAGCTTTACTTTCTCCACTATTCATGGAGACTAAAGATTTCATTGTAGTAGTTATTCCAACATTTCTAATTCGATCTATTTCAATCCCATTCATTTCATACCTAATATCTTGAAAAAGAAATGATATAGCGTTATTTGTCAACTTAACATTTTTAACTTTTTTTACACCACTCGTGTCTTTAGCTGTTATAGAAAAATATCCTTCTATGTATAACGCGCTAGCTGAAGGTAATACGTATATATCTTGCTGATGGATCGGTATTCGTATTTCATCATTTTCATTAAAACTATTATTGTATGGGTTATAAGTATGGATTTCATAACTTTCAATTGAGTTGTCGTATTGCGGATCATCGGTTATATGGAGGATGCTCATATTTTTAATCCGAGAGCCCGAAGAAATTCTTTATTACTCTTTGTTATTGCTACAACCTTTTTACGTCTAGCTCGTCTGACGTTGTGCTTGATAGTGGAGTTACAACTACTTTGTCTTTGTATTTTGTTACAGATATCATCGTTAAAAATTATCATTTTGATTTTCGCAAGTGAAGACGTATACTAATATTTTCGTTACCAAAATTAATTAGATTTCCCTGTAAATCTAATATTTTCACCGTAATTGATGAAATATGTTTCTTCTTTAAAGGGAAATATATTATATTTTTAGGTACTTCAATTACTTGATATCCGGGTGGACTGTTAAGCGCGAATTCATGAATTATATGTGTAGGCAAGCCGTTCGTGTAGGAACCTTGGACAAGATCACATTCGATCCGTATCACAGACGCAGCAATAATGCATACAGGGTTGACTGATTCATGCCATTTATTTGGATCCAACACCCTCTCTGAGAACCCCAATAATGCACCTACACTATTTTTAACCTTAAAATTAATCGGTTCGCTGCAAAAAATTGAACATTTAGAAGTATTGATGTTAGGAACGATTTCAAACTGACAATTGTTCATATTACTTTTTAAATATTCATATAAATCAGACAAGTCATATGCACCGCAAGGAATTTTAATATCCTTCTGTTTGCCGTAAGCAAATACATTGTTGCCGTCAGTAATATTGGGTATTGAATTAAATGTTGAAAAATTTAGTAAACCGCATTCGTAATCGTCTTCTAATATTAAATGAGTATTTAATTCTGATCGAAGAATGGATTCATTTCCAGTGATTGTGAATGTAATAGACATTGTTTTGAACTAAAATGTTTTTGAAAAGTGTGAGCTATTTATGTAGATCCCAAAATGAGTTTAAAAAGTCTATACACAAGTGTCCGCAAATGAAAGGATGAGTCTTTTGTTTGTTAACATAATTATAAAAAATATTTAAGCCAACATATCTTAAAAATTCTTCAGGTGGTTTTAAATTACCATAACTGTCGAAATATTCGATATAATTATTTAATTTTGCATAGGCTACCCAATGAGTCCCAGAATTCTGCGAGCTGTCAAGGTTAATAACTCCACATTCTTTTTTTAATGGACGTTTTGGCAGCTGATCTCGCATGAAAACTCCTCGAAAATGGGGAATTTCTTTGCAATATTCGAGAATATCGATGTTAGTTAACGCTCGTTTAGGTAGCCTATGCATTAGTTTTTTTCATTTTTAAAATAAATTCCTAATCCATTCTTATGCTCTTTGAGATGCAGCCCTCTTCCCAAACTCAACTTTTCCATTTTTTTATTGTGCCTCTTGAGTTCTTGAAAACGTTGTTTAGCAGACTTAATAGCTTCTACCGCTCTAGCAATACCAGCTGCGCCACCTGCTAAACCACCTGCAGCAGACAATCCAGCAAAAATTGGTATTAGGGGCAAAACTCCTCCAACTTTTGGCACAGGTATCATCCGGGGAATGTTTACTGAAGTATCTGAATCCGCAGTTAATTCTCGGGCAACAGCCACTGCTAACTCTATAGCCGCTTTTTTACATGTAGGTTTTAACTTTTTAATATGTTTTTTTGTCAGAGAAACGATATTTTTGAAAGTATTTTTAAGCCCAGCGCCGGACTTGGCTTTCTGGGAGGGAGTAAAAACCATTTTTTTCTTGTTTTTTTCCATTCGATTTAGGTTTTGATCGCACCATTTTGTTGAATTTAAAATTAAATTATTTATAAACAAGTTTCTTTTTCCCAACGAAATACACTGTCCAGTTTCAAGTACACAATTAAAATGCGGTTAAACTATGATGTTTGCTGCTTATAAGATTTCTGTTTTATCAATCCAACTATTTTCTTGCGAAGGTAAACCTAACCATTTTACATATAATTTTCGACCGTTTTTCTTCAAGACTTTTTCTACAAGATAAATGTTCTTATATTTAGGTTTCTGCAATTCTTGAGCATAAAATGATCCTAAGATGGGTCGATGATTAGCATCTTCTAGGATAAACGTTATTGGGTTTGTGTTTTGTACTTTCGTAATAGTAAATATTTCAGTTGACCAATTAGGAGTGTATCCTTTTTCAAATGTTCCTTTATATTTGCTTATACGAACAGAATCTCCTACTGCAAATTTATTTTTATCCTTTGTTGATCTCCTTTTCAAAAAAAGATTTTTATATTTCTGTAATACCGCATCTTTATTATTTTCACTGACTTCAATTGGTTTAAGACCTATTGTTCTATGTATCGTATTATTATATATATTAATTACTTCCGAAAGTGTGTTTCCTATCCATTTATAGTTTCCTTTTAAACTAAATTGTTTATACAATTTATTCTTAAGAGTCCTTATAAATCTTTCCACTATAGAAGCTTTTTTTGTAGAGTATGTAGAGTAATGGTTTATTTTATGCAGCTGAAGTAATGACTTTAGTTTTTTATTATAGAATTCAGTTCCTAAATCAGTTTGTAAGTTTTTGGGGATTCGATTTTTTTGTAACAAATCGCAAAAGGCTTGAGTTATATATTCCTTATTTTTCTTTTTTAATGGATATACCCACGCGTACTTAGAAAAAGTATCAATAATGGCTAAAATATATTTAAACTGCAAATTGTTGTTTGATATAGATTGCATATCAATAAGATCAGCTTGCCACAAATCATCTATATCTTTCATCACTACATGTCTTCGAGGAAAGTTTTTCCGAGCTTGTTTATGTATTTCGTTTACTACAATGTCTTTACTCATTTCTTGTATTTGTTCTTAAATGAAACTGATTCAATACTTTGTTGCAGGCTATTCACTTCTGTCTCTAACTGAGCTAACGTTTGGTTAATTATTTTTATTTTATTAAACAATTTATCTACAGTATTGTCAACATACTGTTTTGTGGCGCAGTCCTCTGGATCGACAGGCTTTCCAATATGTTTAATTATCTTATTTTTTGCATCGAAACAATCAGTAACATTTATAAACGCCAAGGGAGGTTCATTAAAATTATTCATTTTATGCTTTTTTAACACATGGTGTCCAAATTTATCTACATTCATGTTCAACCAACACACTGAGACTGAGTCAGTAGTTGGTTCTGAAGTCTTTTTATTCCTTAATGATGCCTGCTTCTTTCAGCTCTTCTATGATCGAAATTATTTCATTATCATGGTTAGTGTTGCCAGCATCTTTAGAAGCAATTAAAATTTTTAGACGGTCAATCAGCTCATTAGGATCGTCCCAATATACAAAATCCGTATTTGAATTATATTTTTTCAAGGAAGGCAGATTACCACCCTGCTTTGCCGGGCTGGATTCTTGAAATAGGGGTTTAATTATTTTACAGTATTTCATTCCTGAATTGCCTTGTATCTGACCTTGAGGACTAAATCCTCTCTTATGAACATTTGTGTGCACCAAAATATCTTTATAGGTTATTTTATCCTTTTCATTTATTATGTCACAATTCGGTTTACTTTGAAATAAAAGCTCTTTTAAACCTGGCGTTAATTCATAACTTTTATCATTTACATTAATCGTAGATATTTTATTAGGAGAATTCTCCCCAAAAGATTTAAGCGTTGCAGGTGAATTTCCTATCAAAAGTGATTCACCATCATGTCTGACTCCAAAGGCAACATTAAAAGGTTTATTTGGGACTTGCAAATAAGAATCAGAGCCCTCTAAGCTTTTTACTTTTGCCACATTATTTTCCATTTTAGTGGGAGTTTTTATTTCAAGTATGTTGGGAATATTTATTTTATCGTTTTTGATACAATCCAAGTTTACATCATTTGGTGATATATGTTTGTCATTGCATGCATTTTCATTATAAGATGTCATATGCTTAGGAGAATTATGAAGAAACATCATTGTTTCTAGCGGATCGGTTAATGGTTTCAAAATCTTCTTATTTTTTAATTCTAAATCGTCCTCCTCTTCTCGCATCCTTTTCAACTTATTTTTAATATTCTTTACAGATTTAATTAATTGTATTTTTATGTCTGGGTCCATGGCAAATCAATAACGCAGTCTAAAAACACTTCCGATGTTTATTATTATTATAAGTAAAGTGATTTAACTTTAGTCATCATTTATATTTATTCAAAATTTACAAAAACATCGAATGATTTTCTATATCGTCCATTATTTAATGTACAATCTTTGTTAATTATAAGACACGCATGCGAATCTTTCCATATACTTGCGACAAGCGATTTGAATTTTTCCCAACTCATGTCAGAATTTACATGCTCGCGATAAATATGTTTTAAATTGACATCGTCTTGTTTAAAAATTATCAAAAAATTAACATTGTCTCGTATTAATTGTTTTGGCACTTTAGAGTAAGTCTGTGTTAAATAAAAACAGTCTATACCTTTATGTCTTCCCATACAAAAGTAATTACGAATATTAGTCTGATTTTCGCAAGCTACATCATCAAAGATGAAAATTGAATTGGGCATGGCCTCATGAGGAGAGATTACCTCTTTTTCATCATGTATCATAAACAGTTTAATTTCAGGAATTCTTTTAAGAACTTCCTCTAAAAAACGATATTTAGGTTGAAAAATAGTTTTAGAGTATATGTAGACATTTCGAAATTTTAATCCATTTTCATGAAGCAATAAAGTTAAAATTATATTTGTTTTTCCACAATTTGATGGTCCACATATAATACTTCGTATAGAGTTGAGAAGAAGCACACTATGTCTGTTACGATAGTTAGCGCAATGTGATCCTTCACTTATTTTGTTGATTTCTATAGACACAGGCTGTTTAATAAACTTCATTGCCTTCTGTTCAGTAATTTAATATAATTTCAAATAAATACTTGTGATAATATAATCATCCCAAATGAAATATTATCTTTATAAGTTTGAATCATTTCTCTAATTACACATTCCTGTCCTATATTAGGCGAAGAATATTATTCACCGAGATCTAAATTGCTACTACTCGAGCGTCAGTCGCAGTCGAACTTTGCCTCGTTTCTAACGCGGGTAAACCATATTTATAAAAATATATAGGTAAGTAAATTTATTTATTATTGCATCATCTTAGTTATAAATGGTTGATTTGTTCACCATTTTTTTATTTAATATAAACTAATGAAACTTTTATATTTCAGATAATTATGGAAGACAGCACGCAGAATGATCAACTTGATTTTGGCAGCATATATGATGTCAGCCCCGTTTTCCATGATGTCCCTGAGGATCATCCTTTTTATTATGCTCAAGACGTTGATGGATACTTAGAAAAAGTAGAAAAAAAGCGGCAAGAGCTTTTAACCCGTAGAGCAACCTACGAAAACATGTGTGTTCAGAACGCTGTCGTAACACGAGAGCCTGACGCTCAGCGGGAGAAAAGGGAGCAGAAAGCTCTAAATAACAAAATGGGTATTAATAAAAAGGATCGTACTAAAAAAGGATCATCCTATGTTATTAAAAATAACATTCGCAGTGGACGATATTTAATAAAAATAAACATCGAGACAATGGATGAGTGTTACAGTGATCGGTCAGTCAGCGCACAATATCTCGTATGTGATCCGTATGATGAAGTGTTGGACAGCGTAGAAAATGTGGTAAAAAAAATTATGAAAAAACTTGAAAGTGATTAATGCAGTGTAGTTATATAATTGTGGCTTGTTTCTATTATTTTTTCCCCATGTTTATATCATTGTAAAGTAGCTTGTTAATTTTAAATATTATTATAGTTATGAATTATGAAATCAATGATGCTAATTATATTATAATTAACTAACTTTACAGAACCAATTAATATAAGTTATTGTCAATTAATATAAATTAATGCAGCATCATTAATTTTATTCTAAATTTCTTCAATTTATGTTTTTTACCAATTTATTTGGCGTTGTAAATATGTTATATATGTTTTATTAAATTGTAAGTTACCTATGTTATTAAAACAATGAATTATAAGAATTCTGTTAATCTGCTTGCTATTTATTATTTTAAATAAATGATGTTCAATATAGAATGTGGTACTTATTTACGTACAACAAAGTTAAATAAGCAGAGATAACTCGTTGTAACATGTCATGACTTGTTTCTCCTGCGACAGTATTGTAGCAGAACTACAAACCGTTATTTTATTATTTAACTTCCTTGTCTGAATCTCAATTATAACGAAATAAAAGAATTACAATCTTGTTTATTAGATTCTTCTTGTTAGCAAGTCGACGGTGTGACAGATTAAAGTTAACCAATATTTCAACCACTCTACTGGCGACGTGGTTGGCTTAGTTGGTAGTGACCCTGCCTACGAAGCTTGCAGTCCCAGGTTCGATTCCCCCCCCCCCACGTTTTCTATACATTTAAGTATTTATTTCTGTATAATGATAAGCTTTCTATAGTACCCTTAGCACACAAGCCCTTAGCACACGAGCCTAGAGCTAAGTTTGGGGCGTGTAAATTGGGATGAGATTCTCCCATTTATATAAAATATTTTTTTTTTATATTTATACGGACCTTCATTTTATGTTTTCTATTTCCCTGTTGCTAACGTATTATCAACGTGTGACAGCTCTTATTGACTTGACAGTAGAAGCGAGCGAGTCAAAACAATACGATTGCAATAAGTGTAAAAACCAGCGTAAGTCAAAACAAAGCATACTTACTTCGAGAGCGTCTTATTACACTTGTTATATGGAAAAAAAAATACTTTTGAGTTAGGCAGGTTTATTACTAACCATATGAATAATAAGCTGGTGGTGGTAAATGAAAGAAAACAATAGACATACATTCAAAATTTTATTGTTATTATAAAAATAATAAAAACGTTACAAGTCGTATATTAGCACCTAAATTTCTTGTTATTATAAAAAGAATAAAAATGTTGCAAGTCATATATTAGCAGTAAATTTCTACTACTTTACAGTGCTGCTACATTAAAAAGCCAATTTGTAGTGTCCCCAAGGCAAAGTCGAAACATTGTCTTTTAATACACACCTCTTATCATCATCCCTTGTAAGAACTAGCTTATTGATATTTTGCGTGAAAATTTTATGATTTTTAGATTTTATTACACACATATTATCTCTAATACATTCGTTTTGAAATAAAGCGTTTTTGTATTTATTAATATTAAGTTTTTTTGTAACACACTTTTTTATTCCCTTTGCTTTCCTAATTGTCGAAATTTGGGTATCTATGCAATATAGTTTTGCTCTCAAACCTACAAATTCCTTCACGATCTCACCCCCCATTTCATCTTTAAAATATCCTGGAATTTTACAATTCACTAAGGGCATATTAAATATATTGTTAACATCAAAATTGCTAGTATCAAAATATTTTATGTGTGTTTTGAGATCCTCATAAAAATCTTCCGTATGAATTAAATACAAAAGACTATCAGTGTCCGTATAACAAAGATGAATTTTATTTTTATAAACACGTTTCATTACATCATAATGAAAGCGATACAAATGACTTTTGGCTATTTCTAGAATAGAGAAACCTACGTATATGGGTCGATCTAAAACGATTTTAGTTTGTTGCAACTGAATTGCTACTAATGAATCGGATATAACTGCCAAGTTTTTGAAGTTGGGAGCACTTATGTATTTTTCTGCACCGCAAAACTTATTTGTGTTATTTGAATCATCTTTCCAGACATTAACAAGTTTTACATCAACCTGCTTTCTTTTATTTTCAATCGTTTTGCCAAATATTGAATTGTTTTGCTTTTTGAAAAAATCCCTTTCATAATCTGAGGTAGCATTTTGTCTTAAGGTGGTATTTAAATATATGTATGGTTCTAAAAAGTTACTTTGATCGAAAGCTAAAATTTTATACGTTTTTAACAAAATAAGACCATTTTTCAAACACTCTTTTAAATGCATATAGTGAATAATGTATCTATGTTTGTCATAGAGGCTAGCAATTAATTTTTTATTTTTGCTTCCTCTGGGAGTAAATTTTTCAGCTGCAAATGGCATATCTGAATGAGACTCGTGAAGTTCAACAGGATAGTGAAGGTCGACTTCAAGTATAAAACCGGTATCAGAATCGCTTGACTGATTTTCAACGTTAAAGTTTGTTAATTCTTCATCGTTAAGATACCTGAAATTTCCGGTTGCCAGATGCTGCATCATTGCGTATCCATATAAATTTACGCAGTCTAAATAGGCTAAAAAGCTGTTCGGTTCATTAATGTTAAAATCTGGAAGATATTTATTATTCGCCTTTGCGTATCTACGCGAACATTGAGCAAGACCTCCTCTTATCCCGTTTTCCAGCATTTGATACATATCTATATCGGAGAGAAGATCCAATTTTACTTTTGTGTATAATAACATCGCATCCCAACTTAATGATGGTGACGATACGTAATAGCAGGGATCAAGATTGTAGTACTTAAGGCTCATGCTTCGAAATTTTTCAAAAACGTCGCATAATAAAAGCACATCACATTTCAAGTATAAATCTGTATATTCTCCTAAGTTCTTAATATCGAAAGTTTCCCAAACATGTAAGGCATAATTATAATCCTCAGAGGACACAGATTCTGATGAGAGCTTACTAAAAAAATTGGATGCCTGAGGCAACTGGGTTTCTTCATATCGCCGCCAAGAGTTTATATAATCGTAACAATAGACACCCTTTCTTCTCACTATATCAAATTTGATCTCATCTCTAAAAAATGATTTTAGATGTTGGAAATCATCTTTTTGCATTGTATTCACTAAATTATCTAAACTTGAACTCAAAAAGTTGAAAGAATCAATAAATTTTAGTTGAGCTACATTTTGCTGGTCTATTGGAATGAACTTCGTAAATGAAATATACTTTTCTTTATTTTTCGGGATAAGGTTTATTCGACCGCATACGTTTGTGAGTTCATTAATAAACAGATGGCAGTCATATCCGGAAAGGTTATGAAAAATGATTGGTATAAATGGACAAGTTTTTGAATTTAAATTACAACTATTGTGAGCGGGCCCTCTATATCTACCTGTGAAGTGATCATGATCCTTTACAATGTTATCCTTAGACGAAAACTTGTCTCTACAAATATGACAAACAGTGCTAGTTTTAAATGATAGCTGCTCTTCTAGCGTAAGCGGAATCATAGGTTTGCTAACAGATAATATTGAGTACAATCGTTGCACATCATTACATATAGACTCTACAAACTTTTTCGAACAGTTAGCACCGCGATAAGAAACATAGTCGTTTAAATAAGGATCACTTCTACAACAAATGTAATATGCAAAGCAAGACGCCTCATGCAATTGAATATTTTCCACGTACATAGATTTACTTTTATCTGAATACTCTCGTAATAAGCTTTCAAAGTCACCATAGATCACAATTGGTACCTCCTGAGTTCTTTCAAAATTAGAAAAAGAAAGGCTCGTATTTGCCTGTGGTAAAACAGTTTGTACCCCTGCACAACTATGTTGAATTAATTTTGCCTCTGTTGAAAAATATAAAAAACAATCTTCGCACAAATGTATCTTAGATTTATGTTTAGTTATCTGTTTGCGAACAAGTTTCTCAAAGTTTTTTATTAGGCAAAAGTGTGCCTTACTTTTTTTAGTTATTAATAACAAGTTAATGTGCTGTAATTTACGATTAGCGGTTTTGTATAAAGGACCCGTAACGCTACCATTTTTGGTTAAACCATAGATGTTAAAACTAATATCTGTATTGTTGGCTTCAAACCACTTTATATCGAGCATGCTGGGCGGAAATGTCATGCCGGAAGTGTTTAAAATATTTTGGTATTTGGGATAAGATGAAACTCTATTTGAGTTAACCTTGCTAGGATACAAATGAGCCATTATGGACCATAGAAAGCATTGTTTATCATCATTATTTATATTTAAACAAGCTTTTGTATTAGCGATATGTTTTGGTAATGGTATATACGATCCAGCTCTCAAAGGATTGTATTTTACTATGTTTATCTCTAGGTGACTAACTGATTCGATTGACCATCCTGATTCGGAGAGCTCAAATTCTGTACATTTAGTAATTAGTACATCAGCAAGTGATTTATATAATGATAAAACGTCTGTACTCTGCAAAACTATATCATATTTCGTGTTAAATGACTTAATGGAACATTCACCATTTTTTGGCAAACAATACTTTACAAAAAGTTCCAAATTCACTTTGAGTGAGACATGCTTTTGTAATGAATCTTTAATAAGTTGTTGTGCTATATCAGAATTTTCACATAAAAATGAATCTGGGGTAATATTCGTGTTTGAGGGATTGACTTTATAACTAACTATTCTATTTCGAAAAGCGTTAGCTATTATATAAACGTTTTCAAGCCGCGTACTTAATAAACTATTAGACTTGTGGATATTGGTCTTTTTATGTGCTGCTAATTTTGGAACAGAAACATTACATACATTGCAAAAGAACATCTTTTTACTGTATTTGTTCTAAGATGTGCTTTGTTTTTCTAACGTGACTGTAAAAGTTTTAAATTTGGCAGTAAACCGACTGTAAAATAGTAGATTACAAACACATATCACTAAAATCAAAAAGTATTTGACGGGTACAACACAGGTTGTATGCCCGTATATTCTTGTTTAGCAGCCTGACCAACTTGTCTAACCGCTTTGAAAACGGGGCTATTGTTATCTACAGCCCCTTTAAATGTAAAAAAGGCGTGTTTCCACCTGGTTGCTTCCGTCGCCACCGGCTCGAGCTCGCGCGTGTTGAAGACTCGAAGTTCGACGTAGTACTCGCCGCGCCGGCTGGGATCTCGCTGCAGCGTGTATCCCGAGCCCGTGCGCCGCGTCAGAAAGTTTCGTAGCGGAGCGGCTCTGATCGGCTCATCTTCCTCACCCTGAAATTTTTTAGTAATCTTATATTATTCACCTATATAAATACTATTAAGAAAACCGCTTAAATTATAAAAATAAGCGTGTACCTATAGAAAAACTTAATTGTGAGTATCTTTGTTAGTCAATCACTAATTTAATATAACAAGTAATAAAATAATAGAGAAACTTATATAGATAAATAAATACTTAATATATATAGAAAACATCCAAGAGTTGGGAACAAATACTTGTGTTCATCACTCATCACACAAATATCTGCCCTTACCGGGATTTGAACCCGGGGACCGCTAGCTTCATAGGCACAGTCACTACCAACTAAGCTATCATGTCCCCGAAGAATGTTTTGAGAAACAATAGGCATTTTACCTCGGAATCTAAAAACGCAGCGACTCGTCTCTTTTTCGGTTTAGCAGCTGATGCATTCGCTGTGCCATCCAGGTCTGAATCACAGCCCCGCAGTTCCGCTGCAGATGGCTCCGCCGCCTTCTTTGTTCTTCTCTGCTTCGCGTTTACCGTCTTCACTTTCGAACTCGTAGATGCAGGCTGTTGCTGCGCAGCACTGATCTCCTCATCGGAGTCAAACAGATTGAACGCTGACGACCTATTATCATTAAACATATTTGAATAAGACTCACTAAACAAACACATTAATCAACGATAGTAATATTATAAAAAAAAAAATACGTACATACTTGCTGCAACTTTTAATCAGACTTTGGACACCTTTATCACTGCACTGTTGCTGCGAATTGAATGCTCAAATAAAAGGATGCTCCATTTATAACCCTATAAACTAAGGCTGCATTTAGATGTTACCAAATAAAAATTACTAGTAATATATTTTTATTTCAAATGAGATTGTCCAAACAAAATCAAACCTTAATTCAGCACTACAGACGCCCGTCTTTTAGAATTCAAAATATTAATTATTGTGAATCAATCCCAATCCTTTACACATAAGGCGCGGCGCCAGCTAGCCGCGTTAATCTGAAACCGTATTCGTATTTGGTAGCAGCATGTACTTGCTTTCCTATGTACCGAATGAAGCTTAACTATGAAGATTTACTTTTAAGGAAAATATAAAACAGACATTGTCTAAACTGTAAGACAGCAGCGACTGATTGTACTTACTTTGACGCTGTTACTTACTTTGAAGTTGTTTAACGCCTTCAGCTAAAAAAATAAGAAAGAAAAACACGTACGTAGGTATATTTTCGAATCACATGAAGAATGAACTTGAATTACAGCAAGGAATTACTTACGTTTCCTAATATTTACATGTCATGCAGCATGCTATGCAATGGTTATTTTATTGCATTCATCACGCCATCTTAACATTAATTAACAAAGTTCTTAGTGAACATTACACACAGCGCGTGAGTTTTTGATCGATTAGCAATAAAGTTGACACCTGATTTAGATAGATGTCGTTTATTATTGCATTCATCACGCCATCTTAACATTGATTAGCAAAGTTCTAAGTAAACAGTAAACACAGCGTTTGAGTTTCTTGTCCGATTAGCAATAAAGATGATAACTGATTTAGATAGATATCGTAACATACTTTTATGGTTTGAATAAAATATAGAAAATGTTCGTTATTTAATAAAATATCATCATAATTGTGACTCTAGCGAGAATCGTAATCAAACACACATAATTAACCATGTTATAACCTAATAATTTCAGTCGATTTATTTATTAACGTTTCAGTTCACGATCGGAATTTTAACGTTAACGCCACCTTACGCTAAACAATAACATTGATTAGCGCAGTTCTTACTAACCGCATCGCAGCGCGTGAGTCACTTGCCATCCGATTACTCTATGTCTGATTAGCAGATGTTAAGTATCTTTCTTAATAGATGTCGTAACAATCTCTCATGACTTGAATAATATACAAATGTTAGAATAATTAATGTATTTCACTTTAATCGACGCTTGTATTAATGTGGTTTTTAATAAGAACTGAAGAGAGCTTGAAACCAAAAAAAAGTTTGTAGTTATCATTTTGATTTGATATTAATTATTGAAAAAGATCTAAATCGCGCTATCAAAGTTTTTAAAATCGGGCGTATATATAGATTAACGTACTGACATTATATTGGTTGAGTAAAAATCAGTACGGAGGAGGCGCCCCTTTGGAACGTTTCGAAAGACCACCTGTCCTTAAACAATTAGTATGGAATTGGCCAATCCAGAAAACTGTTTGGGACTATCCTACATTAGTACGATAATGGTTGTCGGAAAGTGTTAATGGGAACAAAATGAAATGCAAAGTGGAAAGAAATAAAATGTATAAAAATAAACCGGAGTGCCGTAAACAGACAAGAGAAATAGTAAACTTGAATTATACGGCACTCCGGTTTTGCCTCTTTTTACTAAGTATTTTTGTTGCAGAAATTTTTGATAATAAAACTGGTAAACCTACATTTCGCTGAATGAAACCAGGCTTCCTATATTACAAATTACATTCTGAATCACAGACCGAAAGATCTATTGGGGATTCTGGATCATCCGAGCGCAGCGAGGAAAAAATGATCCAGAATCCCCAATATCACCCTACTCGCGTCCACGAATGCGAGAACTTTACTGTCTGATGTTGTATGCCCTCAAGCCATACCTTTTATTTCACAAAATTTACTTTTATTATACAAAAACCAAACGTTCTAATTATACTCCATGTAAAATGACAAAACCAGGTGGTTATCATTAATATTAACGTTAACAATACAAAGAACTTCAAAGCTTCAATGATTAAATTAAATTATTGTTGTGAACACCGTTTATTCCAAACACCCGGTATCACTTTTATCGCATAAACGTGTTCCTCTTTGTTGAGTTTCACAACGCTAGCGCATAACGTATCAAACTTCTGTGTGTTGAGAACTCAGACCTTGTTTCGAACGTACTTGTAAGCTTGTCACTGAGAAGATTCCGAGTTGGTATTTTACTTAACGCTGTTAAAAGTTGGCACAATGAGGAGTCTGACACATTCGCACGGAAGTTATAGTTTGTGTAGTTAGAGCATGACAACATTATGTTTGGCTACGTTTAAAAACAAAGTTTGTATTTTCAATACAGTATTCATAAAAAAAGTTCAAGGTGCTTATATTTTCCATACGGGATAGAATTTTAAATGGTGATGCTGATTGCTGTTATGGGTTAGGTGCATTACAAAATTAATGGATGACCAATGGGTCCAAAGAGTTCGAAAACGGAGGCCACATACCAATTGTCGTAGCGTAGGCAAATGCTGCTTGAGTATGTCATGGAACCAGCTATAAGGGCGTGTTTGAGGAAACCAGCACTGGACAGGCTGATACTCGTATATCCATACGAATGACGACGACAACTTTGACTTTGCCATGAAAAACATTTAGGGAATAAATGTTATATAAAGCCCACTCTCGCATTTTAAATATTCAGTCGATGCGGTACCCATGTGCCATTGGAGCTCTTGGCTCGGTAAAAGAATCAGTTTATAACTATTGAGCTGGAATGGAGGTGCCTGCCGCAGACATTCAGCCATTCTAACTGCGCGGAGTGGCAACTGCAAAGGCGTTTTTAAGACATCTACCGTATCGATATTACTTTGAATTCAATATAGACCGGCTGCAACTGTTATCAACAAATTACTTATTTCAAGATTTATTTTCATATACTTATGCCTGTTAGTGACAAAAAGAGATGATTGGAAATATGAATATCTATGAAAGTAAAATCCGTAAAAATTAAAATTATTAAAATTACGTGTTTTTAGGTACCTTACCTTAGGTAAATACCTAACTTTTCTGTGTAAAGAATTTCTACTCAACATGACCCCGTTAGTCTCGCTCGTGGGTATGTTATAAAATTTATAAAACTGCAACCGAAGTGTGTCTATAGCCTAAAAATATTACAAAATGAGAAACTATACATATACAACGTGTCCCCAGCCTATGGACACAGAATGAACACCCTCTTAATACTACTTCTCACAAATGCTGTGAAACAGTTTTTGTTTTAATTAGAAGTAAAATCAACAAGTTTTTTTTCTAACAAGTCTAATTCCAAATAAACGACAGATATAAGTAGCATAATGTATCATTATTGACACGAATAAGATGAAAAGAGATGCTTGTGTGAGTGTGACATGCATGTCAAAGACAAAGGCAAGGGATAGGTGTGCGTACTGTGCGTGTCTACAGGCAACACACACGATCGGAATAGGTGAATGTCCGATAGAGTAAATAGAGGGTGCTCCAAAGGCTAAAATTTTAAAACCATTGTTTACTCGGTAAGACCGACTGTTATAATACTTTGCTTTTATTGGTCAAAAATATCCTAATAAACGTAGTGTTCATTTATATAGGCTGAGGACGCGTTGTATATAGTTTACGATATGGTGTTTACAGACATTGACTTACTAACTGGCCAATATTCGTCTTCAGATCCAACTTGCATGGATATCAAAGAATCTGGCAACGATGTGCAAACATATTATTCAAATTCAGCGTTCTTACCCCAACCAGTCAAACTAAAGTAACAAAGGCTATAAATCCAGAACTGTATGCAGTATCTGCCTAACGTGTTTTTCATCTTGGACCAGTGCCATGTTGTTTTGAAAAATTAGAGTGGCTCGAGCTTGGTCGCGGTCCAAGAGGCGGACAGCTGATAACAACCCGATATGTCTTATTTGCCCGATAATTAAATTTCCTGCAAGCCACGACGGAATCGACATGGACATCCGACTCTGGTTGACGTTTGTTTTGGCTTACTAGTTCGCCTACGAGAACTTAAATAGATGCTAAAAATACTGATTGAACTAAAATCAAAAGATGCACACGCAAACAGAATCCAAAAATGTTATAAATGGAAAGTGGCGTGTTTTTAATTTTAGAGTACCTAAAAGTACAACATGGTGTCAAAGTGATGACAAAAATCCATGGTTAATAAATTGGACGCCGAAGTCACTAAGTGACTACATGATAAAAAGTTATTTGGAGTAATCCCAATGCTTTCAATGTGGTTCAAGTTCACATTAATCAAATTAATGAATCCAACAATCGCACAAGAAATTCACATGTGGTTCAAATAGGACATCGCGTGTTAGGAAACAGAGCAAGGGAGCAGTCTCACCCCTTGCCCTCGCCATTTACCAAATTGACCTACATGCTGCCCCGTAAATGTGTTATCTATGTCTATGTTTTCATGGCATCGAGAAAGCAAACGAGAACAGCTGACCTAAAGGCTCAGTTTCATTGCACATGGTTTTCGAGATACATTGAGTCGCTGCAATCGCTCTCGGCTCAAAAATGTTAAGTCGACCCGTCGATGGATTGCTACAAGCTTCCGGGCTACGACCAATGTAATTGAGCTTTAGTAAGTGGACTCTGAGGTATTTAGTGGTGGTAGGACCTTGTGCAAGGTCCGTCTGCATCGCTACCATCATTTTATCCTTTAACTTACCGCCAATTAGCCAGTGTTTGCATTGTTGTATTCCGGTGTGGGGATAAGAAAACCGGAAATTACAAGAATAGAGGCGTTCTATCTTAGTCCTTAGGGATGGCAACGCATTTGAGGTTTTAAGATTGCAGTCTTAAGGTTTGAGGAGGTCTTGAGAATGCAAATATCTGTGGGTCACAGATCCCACACTATTAGGTGGCCTGTGTGCTCGTGCCTTTCCCATGCTATAAAAAAGGCCCATGAACATTCAAAGATTGCAAAATTGGGTTTGAAAACTAAGGTGGACTCTATACTAGCCATTTTACCGGTGGTCTTTCCTCGGTTATAAAACAATGGCCGCACCGCTGCTTGGTGGCAGATAAGCGGGAAAAAAATCATAGTGATCCGGGCAGACTTGCCCGAAGTCTTATCGTCACTATTCTAGGTTTTTATCCCACTTTACTTTAAACTATAATTATCGTTTTTGAAACATTCTCGATGAAGATAAATAGATCAATTTGATAAATTGTTTGCGAAATAAATTTATTTCTTTCTTTCTTTCAACCACAAATACCGTACATAACTTATTTTTCTACTCCACCGCAAAAATGGACCCTTGCCCGAGAAAAAGCAATAAAAGTCAAATTATACCCAGAGTCATGCATCACCAAAGTTTTGGGTGCGAAAGTTGCAAATTGAATAAAATTAAGGGCAGTTCCCTCCATGTATGGGAGGTCGAAGTTCGCGCGTTACTAGTGAGCCAGCATTTGTTATTTAAACGAACAACTTCTCGTGCCTCATGACGGAACAATTTGCACGTTCTGGGGGTTTTGAATTTCAACCAAATGGCAATTTTTAGGAGCATCACAAAATATAATTTACGTCGGTTTGGAATTATCTATTACCAGTGTAACTAAAATTTGTCATATAATTAGGTAATCTAAAGATTTTTAATTGAATTTCTATCTCCGAATCGAAAAGTTCCGAATCGTGAATGGTCTCTGCCTACCCCTACGGGAAAGAGGCGAGATTGTATGTATTTATTTAAATTTGAATCGCCAATCTAATATGTATAATTAATTTGACATTGTTTACAGTAATAATTCGTCTCAAGATAAGAAATCAAAAAAATATCGTATTTGTGTTTTTGTCTATCGCAACCTGAAGTACCTAAAGTACCTATACCTACTCAGGGCATTCTAGTTTAAACCGTTTATTCCAAAGTCTGACTTTCAATTAAGGTTAAACGCCATACTTCAACATACTACAACACGGAAAAAATCAAAATAGCTTTAGTTCTCCAGTACACAAAAAAGCTTAAAAAATTAACCTGCTTAAGCGCCAGAACGCAGAAAAAATAAATTAATTAAAAGGTAATCATAACTCATTTTCGGCCAAAAGAGCGCTTAAGCATTTATACCTTTCTACTGTCGATATACATTTTCGGTAACGATAACATTCACCGAATACATCTCGTCTAGGGGCACAGCTCAAGTTCTTAACAACAAGTACATTAAGAAAACAACACAGCTAAATGAATTATTTACACTCATCGACCTCCTAGTGGTGTGCCGCGAAAACAAACGAGTGCCTGATTTATTTCCAGTTTATTTATGCATAATGCAAATACTTTGGCTTCAAAGAAACAATTCCGAAAAGGCAGAGGGTAAGAAAATAGAATAAAAAGCAAAATATTAAATAAAGAACACTGAAGTCCCTTTGTAGTTTGTGTTTTAGGGGTGGGTTCATTTGCATAAGAGTCCGCAGAGACTCATTGTTATTAATAACAATAACTTTTCCACATGAGTTAGCAGTTTAAAAAAATATGCTTTTTCAACAATAAGTAAAACAAATAGTTGTGATTATAATTAGTGTTTGAGGATGTTACGGTCGGTAGCAGTGTTACTAGATGTCCCGATTTCTGCGGGACGTCCCGGTTTTCAGGGTCTGCGGACATGTTCCGTTTTACCCTTGACTGAGACGCCAACTGTCCCGATTTTCAACAAAATAATTTGTAACAACAAATAGTTTGTTTTGTGAAGGCCAAAGACGGTTTGTCACAATTGGCATTGCTAGACGGCTGTGATTCGCGAGATTTTTTGTATTGTCGCGATATGAAAAGCAAAGGCCAAATCTAGTATTCCCAGTACCCCTACTGGGAATACTAGACTTGGCGTTTGGATTTAGCACTATAGTTGCAGCACGAATATTTGGTTCTGAGGTTTAAATGTTATCCATGTGTATTATTATTTATTTATCTATTATAAGTTATTTGTTTATCGTTGTCTAGTATACATTAAACGAACTCAGAGCTTAGTTTGGGACTAAGTCAAGCATGTGAAAGTAATTATGTTGACGATCTCAATGTAACTTCGTGTTTCTTAACATTGATGAATATATAAACTAAATAAATGTACGGAATTGACATAATAATCGACGCAACCTGACGGCAACCTGGCATCTTACTTTTTCGATAGCAATAGCATTCGCCGAATCCGCCGCATCTTTGGTTGTTTAAGGAGGTAGTTTAAGGAGAAAAGCGTCTGCTAAGTTAAATGTTCTGGCTCATAGTGCAACAATACATCGACCCATCACTATCATTTAATACATCTCATGTTATAATCCGTATGAATACATTGTACGTGAAAATACTCGTCTTATGCTAAACACGAACAACAAAGACGGGAACGATAATCTCATATCTCGAAACGTACACTGTGATAACGTTATTATCCCGCTGCCTGTGGCAGACTAGCAGACGCTACGCCGTAGCGTAGGTGTGGAGTTCGTAGCGCATAACATCGCGCGAATATTACCAACGGACTGTGTAATAACTGCGTACATAATAAGTGAAAATAACTATTAGGTACTATAGTCGTCGTCAATTGAAAGAGCCAATGTTGTAAACAAAACGTAACGAACCAATTTACCCTTATTATTATTACCTTCAATGGTTTTCATATTAAGTTTAAGATTTAATGACTATGAAAGTTAGAGGCTATATGTCAAACTACTAATTTCTTAACATCTATGCCCATTTCAAATTTGTGTGATCTTATCTTATCTTATCCTATGCAGATAGGCCCCTTTCAGATAGGTATATTTGAACTACTAGAATATTTTGTGCTCCTCTCACACGCGGTAGCTTGAATGTACTCAAACAATCTTGTTAACGTAAAAGGACTTATAACCCCATGCTTGTTTTTTTTTAGATCTTACTACTTGTTTATAAAATTACATCTCGTGAGCACAGCGCCTCTGTGCCCTTTATTATAATTAACCTGTCTTGATTTCACAACTATTTTTTTTTTGTTTTGATACTGCCTTTACTTTTAAGCGAATGTTAACTATCGCTATTATTGATATGATGAGTGTTTTTTTAAACGATTTCTTTTTGTGCATTAAAGAGTTTATTTACTTACTTACAAATGATTGAGATAAAGGCAAGGCTATGATGATGACGAACTATGCCATAAGCTTTACATGACGCATACGTCATAGTTAAAAAAATAATTAATCTTTTCAACTCAGTAAAACTCCTTTTGACGTGTTTCCGTACTGTCAACGTTTTGATAGCTCTTATTTACTTGAAAGTAAAGTTGAATTGAGGCCATCTATTACTACCTCCTTCCAGAACATAACATCACTTGACCACAGCATCTTCATTCCAATTTATTTTAACTAACCCATCTTGGCTTCCGTAACCATATATTGATTTTTGAACAATACATTATCATGACGTCATAGATTCAAACTGGATTAGGGGAACAGCTTACAGATCCCAGTATATAAATGAATAAATAAATATCAGGGGACCATATCACACCAATTCACCTACTCCTAAACTAAGCTTTTGGCTTATATTTTCTAGGGGTACTAGGTAGATAATGATATAAGTTTATATATAAATACATAGTAAACATCCATGACTCCAGAAAAAATATTCGCGCTCATCAGTCGAATCACACAAATATCTGCCCTTACCGGGTTTTGAATCCAGGACTAGCTTCGAAGGCAGATACACCTACCAACTAGGCCAGCGCTTCGTCGTCGTATACAGTGTGTTACCGGCATGCGGGCATTTATTAAAACTGCCGATAACATATCGCTATAGCAATTATTTGCAAGTATTATCAATTAAAAACTAATTAAAATGACGACACAATTAATTTTCTTACGTACTATCCATTTTTAATGTAGTGCATGTGCTGCGTGTTCATCGTTATCAGTATCGCTGTTGCTTAGTACAAGGCATGTCGTGGTACGGAGGCAAGTCATAACAATCATAGATCTGTCAACTGTCATTTACACTTGCTGTGCTTTACATTGCCGGCAATTAAAATTTTGTTAGAAAGTTAACAAAACCTGAAAATTTGTTTATTAATTAAATTAATGTCATAGTTACGTTAGAGATATACGTTATTTTAATCTACATTAATAAAAGCCAGGGTGCTGGTAACACACTGTATAGTGACTATAAGTATTGAATGTCGCTTTTACTGGCGACAGTGCTTCCCTACCTACTATAGTTTCTAAACTATAGTCACATCCTCCACAAATAAGTAGTAAGCCGCGCTGTACCGTGACATCAGGTACATTACGAGTACAACCCGTCGTGTACGCTAATGCAGCGGTTGTCAGTTCTACAGCGACCCCGCCGTCGCCTGGAGTCGCCTCGTGATTTATGCCCTTAAACGATTTTCCTTGTTTCGCTGCTGTTTTCTCAAGTATTGAGTTAGGTATTTTGAATTGAACACTTTGTTCGAATGTGATAGAAGCATGTTTGGAGATATTGATGTTGTAAAGTGTATACCTTATTTGCAACATCAAAAACATTTGAATAAAAGGTTGGTGTCAAACTTAGAGAAATTTATCTAGAAACACGGGCGGTGTCAGGCAAACTTTGACGCTGATATTTAGGGCCACCGGACTGAAGGAATAGCAGCAGCAGTATTCGCATTGTTTTGTTTCGGTGTGGGGATAAGACAATCGGTGAAATTACTAGCTTAGAGGCGTTCGATCTTAGTCCTCAGGGTCAGCAACGTATTTGCAGCCTTGTGACTGTAGTCTTAAGAAAGCAAATCTCTATTGGTCTCAGATCTCACTTACCATCAGGTGCCTTGTCCTTGACATAAAAAAGATGCATATTACAAAACGTTTTTTTTATGAAAGTGATAAAACAGCAAGAAGGTTTGCTATACGTGTGGTTGTACCACTTATAGACACCCACACTACGACGTGTCGCTTAGAAATGACAGCCACGCACTCAAAGACCTCGTGCACGTGCATCTACACACACTAGTATAGCAAACCCGCTTTCGTGAAATAAAATAACGTAATATTGATGATAGTTCGGTCAATTTAGAGTTATTCTTGAGACAGCTCTTACAAACACTTGTTACACTTGTTTCTTTGTCTTTCCATAACTTATAAACCTAGCGATGACGTTCCGTAATTTAAAATATTAATCATGCCTTGCTTACTATACATATACGGCTGTCATGGAGATCCTCCTTGATTGACCGAATTATAGATGGTTGCACATTGTGGTCAGAAAAGGTGTCGAGAATTAGGGGAATATAGAGAAAAAGGAACACTCGCCCATGTGTGCCGGTCATTGTCCCCGCGTCTCCCCCTTTGCATGTACCCCTAAGGCGACCGAAGTAAACATGCTATTGTGCCATCCGAATCCTTTAAGTGATTAGCACAAAGAGAATCCCTTGGCGTTGCCGCAAGTTATGGAAGTATCCCTATTTTATCTCATTTGACGCTACAGGATACATTTGCACAGTTCAAGCATATAGATTATTTCGACTAGAGTAGCTAGACTTTAAGAACACATATAGTTACACATGGGCTATGTTACTTTTAAGCTCACTAATGATTCAATTGTATATCAACGGCTACACTTTAACGTTTTTTATATACTTGTCGATTATTTTTTTAAGGCGTGCTTGCTTAAAAAGAGGCCGAGTTTAATACAATTTGCGACATTGAGTTTAAGAACGTGAGATGTATACAATGAATGATGCCTGTGAATTATGTATGCCATAAAATATGTTGAACTTTTTATGGCTAACATTTTTTAAGTTTATTGCGTGTGATTTACGTCACATTCACTATAAGTACTCGTATTATTATATTTTTATGTACGATTAATGTGACGCTTCATCTAAAGCAACAATAATAATAAATAGTAATAAACAATATTAAATAGACCTGACCCAGACTAAAGTCTAGCCGTGTACTATAAAGCAACGATAGAAATACTTATATAAAGAAATAAATACTTATTTTTACTTAAATAGAGAGCACCCATGACTCAGAAAGAAATACTCGCGCTCATAACACAAATATTTGCCCTGACCAGAAATTGAACCTGGGACCGCTAGCTTCATAGGCAGAGTCACTAGCAACTAAGTTTACTGCGTTGTTAATGATAGTATTTTATGAAGCTGTTTAGTAGGTACCGATGACTCTTAAAAGGTACTTCGAGTGTGTACTTACTTGTGTCTCACTCGCTCTCATACGCTCTTAATCTTATTAAGCGCGAGTAGGAGATAGAAGTATGAACCCAAAGCACCTTCTTAGTGCAAACAGACTGTAAGTATATTCCTGAGGCAAGTAACAGACGACAAATATATTTTTTTTAAACTTAAATTGGTTGTACTACGTAGTGACTCATTTATGTTAAAACTTTCATCATATTACATTATAATTTTTACATAAATTATATTTAAAGACGTGAATATCTAAGATACTTGAACACGCTTTAAATTATATCAGTTGTTAGAAACTCGAGCGAATTGAATAACTTAGGGTTAATGCCCAGAGCTAATACTAAAGTCTGAACTGAACTTAGTAGGTTGCTTAATAATCATAATCCACTTGAGGATTGGCTTAAGTAAACTTAATTTATTTCATAATTTTATGTATAGTCAACACAAAGTTCAATGATAAATTATGCAAATTTAGTTTCTTTACAACGAGCATAAACCGGCTTTTTGTGGTGTTAATCACTACGTTTTTTTCTTTTTCTATCTGTGAGAACCTATAATTGGCTTTCTACATTTATTTTAAGTTATATTTCTGTTATGTATAGCTGTTGGATCTTCTCAAATAAAATAAATAAATAAAACATCAAACGGGGTGAGAAGGGATTAAGGGGTAAGTAGGGACATACCCTAAAATAAGTCATAACTCGTTACAAATAAGAACAAGTAAGTATTAAATGGAATGGAGAAGCGAAAGAAATTTGTCAAGATCGTAGCAAGTGCAAATAAGTGGTATCTGCCTACCCCTCGGGGAAACAGGCGTGATTTAATGTATGTATGTATTAAATGGACAATAAAGTTACGTCTATTGGAAATAATTACAGTCTTATAATTAGTAACGTATGCTTCATTTTAGGTTGTGTCCCTACTCACCCCTTAACCCCTACTCACCCTGTTTTACGGTACTAAAGACTGCATACATATCAGCTGCCTTAACTTATTAGAAACATCAAAGCGAAAACACGCCACCAAATATATACAGAATGGCTTTTATAATTCCTCTGTTGATCATGAAAATTAATCATTAATACTTAATGTACTTATATACGTTTAAAAACCCAGTAAAGTTTTGTAACATTAATAAAAATACATGCAGCGTAGGCAGGTCTGGGTTGCAGTTGTTTAATCGAAAATTGTGTTTTTTTTATATCATATTCAATTGACCTAAGAATGTGATGTGATGACTCCAATAATGAACACACTTATCTCCTAATAGGGAGCATTCATGACTTTTTCACTGCTTCAAAAAAAACTGATTAATGTAACTAAGGCTTGTCCACGAAAAAAAGTAGCCTTACATTTTTTGAATAAATATAAAAATAACCAAGATATAAGGCAACAAAGGTTTGTTTCCATCACTTTCTAGCAAAACAGAATTTAACATGCAGTTTATTCGGCCGACCAGTTACATGACCTCACAGTGTACGAGTATATCGCTGTCTAATTAGCAGTTCGAAATGCTGGTATCATTCGTATTTAAGGCCGATTTTAATTTTAATTTCACTTTTGTCGACCTCTTTTATGGTATTTTCATACTTTGTTGAGAAATGCGATTTAAAAAATCCATATTATTCCCTATTCGAGATAATACTGTTATAAATTAAATATCGCAATATAAATGTAGAACCCTGTTTTTTTAAAAATAACAATCAGGCATCTAACATTGGTCCTTATCCATTACAAGGATATCACCCTTAAGTTATTTTAAACACGTGCCATATTCTATGAAACTATTTTATGTCTAAGGCTTCTGAGAAAGGATTATCCTGAACCACACAATTACAGTATGCGTTGTTCTGAGTAACCGTAGTTTCCAATCATGGCTGGAGTTGGATCAAAATCGCTTTATCTTCGACCCACCAACGTTTCATTGTATCGAAACTTCAATTATTCAAATCGGGAATAGATTATTTGTGAATATAACGTTAAGCGATTGCGGCTCATGTGCCGACGACATTCACTTAAACTAGGGTTGCCGCTTGATTTTACTATATTTAATTCTGTGCAGGTTGATAATGAAACTAAGAAATATATTAGTGAATTGTTATAACATAAATCATCAAATTAAGTTTATGTCGTGGACATGAATCATATCATAAAGCATCAAGGAAAAAATTAAAAGTCTGTAGTTTAAAACGATTTAAAATATTGAATACTAGCTGCCTATACCTTATCCTGACAATAACGAACACAACAAAAAAGAAATCAGCCACATCGGTTCAGCCGTTCTCGAGTTTTGCGCTTAGTTTACATTTAGTGATTCATTTTTATTAAATACCGTGCCCGGGACGTACCCGAAGAATGATGAAACATTACGATAAAGCCTAAGATAATTTAAATATATTATAATATGTTTTTTTTTAAACCACGAAGGCTCGCCTCACTTATATTTTTTTCGTATATTCACGCAAACCGTGCGACATCAATTCCAGTAGAATAAAACCTATACATATGGTTTATCTCAATTATTTTAGGCTTATCGTCGTAATAACTTGCTAGCCCTACTAGTTGAAACGTTCTACCGACTGACGCGAAACGTCAATTAGGTGTTACTGTACTATAACCGCAACGTTGCCATTGTAAGACTGCGCAATCTAATTCAGTATCACAGATTGCGCGCACACATATTTAGGGTACCGAAATATAACGCGAAATATAGTCGTGCACTAAATAATATTGCAATTTCGTAAGAACATCTTGAGCTCTTCTCGTAGCTTAAGTTAAAGAAACTCCTTAGGGTTGTCACTATAAGGCACCTCAGAGAGCATGAAAACAGTACAGGAAAAACCACAAGCCAACCACTATCTTTACAATTAAAGTTGGCGTATCGTTAACTACCCCCGCAGGGGCACTCTTACAAGTTTCTATATATCTACTGTCGTTTGTTAGCATGGGGAATTTAATGTGTAGGAAGAAGAGTGGGAATTATTTCCGCCACAGGATTGGCATAACGAGGTGCTGGTAGTTTATTTTTTTTCAGAACCAGGCCTTGTCAGCGCTGAAATTAATTAACAGAACACGGTTGACCGTTCCCGTATTTCGGCCGGGTTCAAATGAAGCTCGTGTTTTTCGCCTCAAGCATATTGCGCAAAAATTGGCTGGTTGATTTTGAAAGGGCTCAGTTGCTGTTATGATAAATATTTCACATGGACGAGTCTTCAATACAACAGGACTCATGAAAAAACCTGCTCCATTTGCATATTTCACACTTGGTTAATTGAGAGGATGCCGGGCATCCCACGTGCCGGCCGACCATGGGGGATCTAATATGAATAATAATAGCCCTTGACGGCCCTTGTTGTACGTGTATGAGAGTAGTGAGAACGACTGACAGAATGGGTTATGGGTTCTTTAATCTGAGCACAACACATTGACCTCAACATATACGTCGTGTTACGGGCCTGTTATAACTAAGTAATTACTTTATTTTGAACTGTTTTCTCAAAATAAAATATCATAATAATACAGGAGCTGCTAAGTTGATCAATGCAAAGCACGATTTTAAATTATGTAGGTCGTAAAGCCACTTAGTCAAAGTTTTTGAAGTTAAGATTTCGCTTAAAGAGTTTCGAGTAATTCGGTTTTAAATGGCCTGTTTAAATTATAATAATTATGATAAAGACACGGTGTTGAGTATGAATTGTAGCATTATCTATCCCTGGGTCGATGCACAGCTGTGCCAGCCGCATCTTTTATATTTTAAAAACTTACTATGCATATATTGAGGTAAGCATAAAATCCGCTGATTAATTATTTAAGTTGCTGAAAAAGTTATTAAACCATAGGACCATATTATCTGCTATCCTGTCCCCGAGCAACAGAGTTTGTATTGTTGTGTTGTAGTGTGTAAGTTAGGTAGCCCGTCGTGAGATGACTAGCTTAGAGGCATTCGATATTAGTTCAAATATCTATAAGCCTCCATAGCCTTCTTAACATCGGCGTGTATAATAGTAGCGCAAAAACATGCGATTTTATAAGTACCTACCCTCATGGCCACATAGTAAAAAGTAAAGGCCATGATCTCCATTCGTTAACTCTGATAGTAATGTTAAAAATGAATTATCCAAGTTCGCAGGCAAAGCTCGGTTCAGCTTAATTATTTCATTTGAACTTACCTTACCATACCTATATAAGTCCAAACGTGCATGGTGTGCGGCGGATGGGTGAAAATTCGGACCACTACTGCCTGTTTTATAAAGCAGCCAACTTCTAAATCTACAATTTAAAAGCTGGAGTTTCACTAGTTTTTCTTGAGAAGGTTCCTTAATTTGCCAAGTTTCGAGCGACCACATTTAGTATTCGAATAGCGAAATGTAAACTGAACTAACTTTCCGAAGTCGGAAACAACTTTGACAATAACCAGTCTCGGGGAAAATCACGCAAGTTTTGACTACAAACCACACAAAGATTCATCTACCCGGTGTTAGGGCTGTTGGAGGACTGTTCACGTTCAAATAACTGCCTTTAACATGGCTAACCATCATAGCCATATATATTATGTCATCCGAAGATAGATGGTGTTTTCTATCCTTCCGATAAATTTGCATTTTTTATTTGCAGATAGACGTTTTTATTTGAATACCTATTTTTAGTATGATTTTACGGCGAATTTTCTTTACTGATTTTTTTTCTTGTGCTATTTTTGGTAAGATTATTTTACCTAAAACCATTCTTATAACCAAAATGCGGAAGCGGCGCTAAGTTCTAAAATAGTAAATTTTTAGGCAAAATAAGTAATTAAAAACACCACTCGATTTTTGATTTTGAAAAAATCATTTTGTTTTTTACATACATACATACATTTAATCACGCCTGTTTCTTAGAGGGTTAGACAGAGATCACTTCTTTCCACTAGATACGATCCTGACAAAACTCTTTCGCTTCTTCCTCATTCCATACATCGAATCAAATTTGTCAGTGAAAAAATTACAATGATATTTTTTTAACTCGCGGTTTTTTGGGCAAATTCCATTTCTTCTCTCAACCGTCGACATAAGCGTCAAGTTTAGTACGATTATAGTACAAATCCTAGATAATATCAACAAAATAAATATGAGTTGGGCTCCAGCTTTTTTTTATTTGGTAAAGACTAACATTCACTACTGTACGGTAATACGGAACTCTCGGTGCGCGATTCGGACTCGTACTTGACCTGTTTTTAATGTTTAGAAAACATTAATAGCTACAGATTTTATAAGTTTCGGAAACTATTAGTGATTTTACCCATGATAGCTTTCTCATTATTCAAATCATAAAAATAATTCCGCAATACAGCTATTCGGTCTTACGGAAAACCCGCTCGTTCTTTTTCTTATAAGAGTTGACAAAAGGTTGTGTTAATTGGAAAACGCTCTAACATACCTACAATATGCAAATAAGTACAAAATGAAACTGTTTGTAGTATATTTACGCCTCCAGTGAGTTCCCAGCTTAGCGTAGTTAACCTACTAAAGCTTAACTTGCTCGCGTCACTCATTTACGAATGTAATTAATTTATTTCCCTTACTATAAATGTCAACTGTACAGTACAGATGTTACCACAATAAGCTTTTAATGATTTACGGTTCCTAATATCAGGAACTCAACATTGCATCGTGAAATCGCGGATATCCCATTGAAAATAAACTTGATGTTACCACAATTTTCTGAAATGTATGGCTGCGTCTATATAGCGCGTTAATGTAGATAAAGCATCCGTCACTCTCGTACTTATTTACGTGTCAGAAGGTGACGGATGCCTTATCCAAACTTTGTCACGGAATAAACACGGTCTTATAAGGGCCCCTGTACCTACTTCTTTCCGTAAGACCTACCATGTATGGATTCGGGGTCATAGGGTGGGGGTAATGACCTCCCTGAGTGTCTTACAATGTAATATTGTAACAAACATTACAACCAGTAGGCCTGAGTAGGCCTAGCAAAGTTGCAAACGCTGCTAACGGTTCAGCTTTCCATCGACTCGAAATATAATATGTTTGTGTTGACACGATCTGTGGGGCTAGACAAGTTGCCATCGTTCACGAACGCTAGCGTTAGGTGATCACTGGCGACATGACAATGTGTTGTCTTTGAAAAATGTATGGGAATGACGTAAGTCACGTGATATATCACTCGTTACAATTGACACGCTGAAAACGCCTATTTAATTTTGACAGCGCCAAGTGACAGGTGAACACCAAAGTGATCGCCTAACGCTAGCGTTCGTGAACGATGGCAACTTGTCTAGCCCCACTCATCTTACGTCAATCCTATAAATTTTGACTTTGTATGCATTTGGACTACTGCACCCTTAAACCGAACCCTTGTGGCATACTGTTTAAATATAATTAGATTTTGTGTTTTTTATCAAGCACCAATATATTTAACTAGTAAGCCACTCTCGCTTTGCTTTGGTTTATGTGTGATTATACATTAAAACCTTTCTCTCAACTCACGTCACTCAGTCACTCTGTCTGATGACAATACTCACCTTCCTGACCCTGGGCTGGCTGCGTATTGCCTCTGGTGGTATTTGATGATGAATGATGAAAGTTGAAGTGCTCCCCGGAATCTGGCGCGGGTTCGAATCGGACAGACTCCCAGGGTGGTTGATGATGATTGTTGACGTAAAATATGAACAACTGTTGACTTGAACTGATTTAATCACAGTACGAACTTATCACGTTATACAGTAATATTATAATGAATATGCGTCCGCACGCTCGTGAGTTGACAGCAAGAGCGTGAGCGGAAGTCATAGTAACCTAAAAGCAATGACAGTTTTGTCTATGCCTAATTAGATTCCTAATTTATGAATGTAAAGGCGGCACCACACATTATCAATTACAAACAGATAAAAGACATAGTAATTTCCGTGAACATTTCCTGGGCCGCCAGGGGAAGAAATGAGCTGAATACTTGAAGCCCCTACTGAACTAGAGACACAATATAATGACACATGATATTTATACACGAACATAGTTTAACACAAGTTGAAACACTATAGATAAACAGGCATAATGATATGTAATAAATACACTGGTTGACACTTGGTATATGAACAGACACATAACTGATTAATTTGAGTTACATTCCATAGGTAATTTGCATAACTTGACTACTGGCCTGACAAGCTCACCAGATTGAGTCTTTAATTTAACTGACCTAACAACATGATCTGAACCCTTGAACAATTCAATAACTCGGCCTCTTCTCCATTGAAGTGGCGGTGAATTTTCATCAATGATAAGCACTAAATCATTGAGCTCGACATTGTTATTATGACTATACCATTTATTGCGTGACTGTAGTGTATTGAGATATTCAACATGCCATCGTGACCAAATTGACTGATAAATTTTCTGAGTGACTTGAAAGCGTGATAATCGCGACATTTTAGTATCCTTCCAGTGACCCTCTGGTAAGGCTACTAGGGACTGACCAATGATGAAATGACCGGGTGTGAGTACTTCGAGATCACAGGGATCTTCCGACATCGGAACTAAAGGACGAGAATTAAGAATTGACTCTATTTTTGAAAATAGAGTAGATAACTCCTCGAAAGTCAAAATGGTATCGCCGACCTCTCTCTTAAGGAGATTTTTAGCGCTTTTGACTGCAGCCTCGAATAGGCCCCCCATGTGGGGCGATGCAGGAGGATTGAACTCCCAACGAATACTCTGCTTTCTAAATTCCTCCTTGAGGATGATCTCGTTGTCCAACAAGAACTGATTGATCTCCCTGAGATAGGTGTTAGAACCAGTGAAATTTGTACCTCGGTCCGATCTGATAAGCGAAGGCAGCCCGCGGCGGCTGACAAACCTGGTGAAGGCCGCAATAAAGGCCTCGACGCTCAGCGACGACACGACTTCCAGATGAACAGCCTTTGTACCTAAACATACAAAGACACACAGGTAAGCTTTGACTGATTTAGCGTTTCTTAATAAACTGCTCTTGACTAAGAACGGCCCCGCAAAGTCAGTCGCGACGCCTGAAAATGGCCTTGCAGCTGTGACTCTATCTGCGGGCAGGTCTGCCATGAACGGTGGCTGAGTTGAAGCGTTAAATCTGAAACAACTTAAACAGTTTCTAATAACCCTAGACACTTGTCGCCTGGCCGAGGTTATCCAATACTCTCGCCTGAGTATTGTCACGCGATTATTTAAACTCGCGCGACATGTATTGCGTTTTGTTTATTTATTGTTCCTAAACTCATCTATGGCGTCTTAGAGCGTTTTATCTTACTACGTATGCAATGACATTTGCATTGACGTTTGCGTTTATGACGTCGTGTTTTTGACATCCTCGAATAGTTTTTCAACTTGGGCTGGCAATCCCTTGAGCTGATCTGTCAGACCGGTGTTGTGTTTATTTCTCTGGAACGCCACCGTGACGAACGGGCGTTCTGTCCATGATGTTCTAATCAGAAGCTAAGATAATCCCGTCAATCTTATTGGACTTTTATTCGGGAGTTGCTGATTTATAGCGGTGATGTAGTACCGCGTCGTTATATAACGAAATCTTGGGAGAACCATCGGTAAATATACTTTTATTTCAATGGTTATTTCTTTCTATTTTCTCCAGCCTCGTGCCTCGTTATTTCACGTACTGTTTTATTTCAGTCGGGATGCTACTGTGAGCAATTAAAACGAAGTACCAGCGGATAACCGGCGATGGAATCCGGTCTCTTTTTAATAAATGGGTGGTACGTATTTTCACATATTCTTGTGAGACGTCTTCTCGCCGCCATGCTGCGTAAGCAGGCAACCTGTTGCTACCAAGCACGTGTTTTGATTCGGTTCTTTTCTTTTTCTTTTTCAGCGCTATCGCACCCATTTATTTAAACCCCATTTATTTTATATACCATTTAAACTCCATTTAAATTTAATCTAGAACATTCATTTTGGATTCATTTGAATACCATTTATTTACCCGTCATTGTTAACTTTCTATTTCAACTCACAATGTTAACTTGACATTTTCTTTTTAGACTATCAAGTCTACTCATTTAAACTTTGTGGACCATTCTATATGGAACCATGTCCCTTTAACCCATTATATATGGACCCCTATTTTGTGCATTTTATGCCGTACTTAGCTTCTCTTTTGTTAACTCCCATGTAAGCACTTTTTATACTTACTAAGTATTTGGGCTTTGGCCTCCTACTATTAGGGAATTATGACTTTATGCCTTTGTGCAACCCCGCTTATTTATGAAACCTCCGTGTGAGCTTTTTCAAGACTTTTCAGGCTAAAACCGCTTGTTCCTAGGGAAGTATGATTTCATGCCCATGTGCATTTTCTTTTCCTTAATTTTCTGTGACTTTTGTCTCACTATTTCCCCCTCTTCCGACATTATTCCATTTAATACTTGGTCAGGATCCTTCCGATCCAAGTCCCTTTAATTTTCCCCTCAACGCTGCTGCTTCTTCACCGGTTCTGGATCTATGATGCAAGAGTTCTGCGACCGGACGTGGTTGGCTTGCAACGACCCCGTTCTACCTGGAGACTCTGGTGCAGGCGGTGCAGTTGACAGTGACAGTTGGTGGACAAAGTGTAGTTCTTTCTTCGTTAAATTGTAAGTTTTCTTTTCTTTTCTATATAAACATGACCAGGTGAACGACCAAGCTATATTCCAACTTAAAACCTAAGATCTAGATTCTATGTAACCTATAGACCTAAGCTCTAGCTAGGATACCACCTAAGTATGTAGGTTATTAACTTCCGTGTAACCACCTGAACATGATTTGTTAATTAAATAGCCTGTAAACAATATTGTGTTAATTATTTAACCATTGACTATAACCACGCCCCCCTTGAGATTAAAGTTTCCAGTACTCTACCATTTATCTTTTTTAGCTATCCGTGTACTCTTTTGCCTGGCATAGGACCCTGGCGCCCGATAGACTTCTTTTCTTATTTTGTGCAACTTAGCATATTTATATTTTTGGGTTCTAGCCTTAGGTACTTTCATTACAAAGTAAAGGCCATGATCTCCATTCGTTAACTCTGATAGTAATGTTAAAAATGAATTATCCAAGTTCGCAGGCAAAGCTCGGTTCAGCTTAATTATTTCATTTGAACTTACCTTACCATACCTATATAAGTCCAAACGTGCATGGTGTGCGGCGGATGGGTGAAAATTCGGACCACTACTGCCTGTTTTATAAAGCAGCCAACTTCTAAATCTACAATTTAAAAGCTGGAGTTTCACTAGTTTTTCTTGAGAAGGTTCCTTAATTTGCCAAGTTTCGAGCGACCACATTTAGTATTCGAATAGCGAAATGTAAACTGAACTAACTTTCCGAAGTCGGAAACAACTTTGACAATAACCAGTCTCGGGGAAAATCACGCAAGTTTTGACTACAAACCACACAAAGATTCATCTACCCGGTGTTAGGGCTGTTGGAGGACTGTTCACGTTCAAATAACTGCCTTTAACATGGCTAACCATCATAGCCATATATATTATGTCATCCGAAGATAGATGGTGTTTTCTATCCTTCCGATAAATTTGCATTTTTTATTTGCAGATAGACGTTTTTATTTGAATACCTATTTTTAGTATGATTTTACGGCGAATTTTCTTTACTGATTTTTTTTCTTGTGCTATTTTTGGTAAGATTATTTTACCTAAAACCATTCTTATAACCAAAATGCGGAAGCGGCGCTAAGTTCTAAAATAGTAAATTTTTAGGCAAAATAAGTAATTAAAAACACCACTCGATTTTTGATTTTGAAAAAATCATTTTGTTTTTTACATACATACATACATTTAATCACGCCTGTTTCTTAGAGGGTTAGACAGAGATCACTTCTTTCCACTAGATACGATCCTGACAAAACTCTTTCGCTTCTTCCTCATTCCATACATCGAATCAAATTTGTCAGTGAAAAAATTACAATGATATTTTTTTAACTCGCGGTTTTTTGGGCAAATTCCATTTCTTCTCTCAACCGTCGACATAAGCGTCAAGTTTAGTACGATTATAGTACAAATCCTAGATAATATCAACAAAATAAATATGAGTTGGGCTCCAGCTTTTTTTTATTTGGTAAAGACTAACATTCACTACTGTACGGTAATACGGAACTCTCGGTGCGCGATTCGGACTCGTACTTGACCTGTTTTTAATGTTTAGAAAACATTAATAGCTACAGATTTTATAAGTTTCGGAAACTATTAGTGATTTTACCCATGATAGCTTTCTCATTATTCAAATCATAAAAATAATTCCGCAATACAGCTATTCGGTCTTACGGAAAACCCGCTCGTTCTTTTTCTTATAAGAGTTGACAAAAGGTTGTGTTAATTGGAAAACGCTCTAACATACCTACAATATGCAAATAAGTACAAAATGAAACTGTTTGTAGTATATTTACGCCTCCAGTGAGTTCCCAGCTTAGCGTAGTTAACCTACTAAAGCTTAACTTGCTCGCGTCACTCATTTACGAATGTAATTAATTTATTTCCCTTACTATAAATGTCAACTGTACAGTACAGATGTTACCACAATAAGCTTTTAATGATTTACGGTTCCTAATATCAGGAACTCAACATTGCATCGTGAAATCGCGGATATCCCATTGAAAATAAACTTGATGTTACCACAATTTTCTGAAATGTATGGCTGCGTCTATATAGCGCGTCTAATGTAGATAAAGCATCCGTCACTCTCGTACTTATTTACGTGTCAGAAGGTGACGGATGCCTTATCCAAACTTTGTCACGGAATAAACACGGTCTTATAAGGGCCCCTGTACCTACTTCTTTCCGTAAGACCTACCATGTATGGATTCGGGGTCATAGGGTGGGGGTAATGACCTCCCTGAGTGTCTTACAATGTAATATTGTAACAAACATTACAACCAGTAGGCCTGAGTAGGCCTAGCAAAGTTGCAAACGCTGCTAACGGTTCAGCTTTCCATCGACTCGAAATATAATATGTTTGTGTTGACACGATCTGTGGGGCTAGACAAGTTGCCATCGTTCACGAACGCTAGCGTTAGGTGATCACTGGCGACATGACAATGTGTTGTCTTTGAAAAATGTATGGGAATGACGTAAGTCACGTGATATATCACTCGTTACAATTGACACGCTGAAAACGCCTATTTAATTTTGACAGCGCCAAGTGACAGGTGAACACCAAAGTGATCGCCTAACGCTAGCGTTCGTGAACGATGGCAACTTGTCTAGCCCCACTCATCTTACGTCAATCCTATAAATTTTGACTTTGTATGCATTTGGACTACTGCACCCTTAAACCGAACCCTTGTGGCATACTGTTTAAATATAATTAGATTTTGTGTTTTTTATCAAGCACCAATATATTTAACTAGTAAGCCACTCTCGCTTTGCTTTGGTTTATGTGTGATTATACATTAAAACCTTTCTCTCAACTCACGTCACTCAGTCACTCTGTCTGATGACAATACTCACCTTCCTGACCCTGGGCTGGCTGCGTATTGCCTCTGGTGGTATTTGATGATGAATGATGAAAGTTGAAGTGCTCCCCGGAATCTGGCGCGGGTTCGAATCGGACAGACTCCCAGGGTGGTTGATGATGATTGTTGACGTAAAATATGAACAACTGTTGACTTGAACTGATTTAATCACAGTACGAACTTATCACGTTATACAGTAATATTATAATGAATATGCGTCCGCACGCTCGTGAGTTGACAGCAAGAGCGTGAGCGGAAGTCATAGTAACCTAAAAGCAATGACAGTTTTGTCTATGCCTAATTAGATTCCTAATTTATGAATGTAAAGGCGGCACCACACATTATCAATTACAAACAGATAAAAGACATAGTAATTTCCGTGAACATTTCCTGGGCCGCCAGGGGAAGAAATGAGCTGAATACTTGAAGCCCCTACTGAACTAGAGACACAATATAATGACACATGATATTTATACACGAACATAGTTTAACACAAGTTGAAACACTATAGATAAACAGGCATAATGATATGTAATAAATACACTGGTTGACACTTGGTATATGAACAGACACATAACTGATTAATTTGAGTTACATTCCATAGGTAATTTGCATAACTTGACTACTGGCCTGACAAGCTCACCAGATTGAGTCTTTAATTTAACTGACCTAACAACATGATCTGAACCCTTGAACAATTCAATAACTCGGCCTCTTCTCCATTGAAGTGGCGGTGAATTTTCATCAATGATAAGCACTAAATCATTGAGCTCGACATTGTTATTATGACTATACCATTTATTGCGTGACTGTAGTGTATTGAGATATTCAACATGCCATCGTGACCAAATTGACTGATAAATTTTCTGAGTGACTTGAAAGCGTGATAATCGCGACATTTTAGTATCCTTCCAGTGACCCTCTGGTAAGGCTACTAGGGACTGACCAATGATGAAATGACCGGGTGTGAGTACTTCGAGATCACAGGGATCTTCCGACATCGGAACTAAAGGACGAGAATTAAGAATTGACTCTATTTTTGAAAATAGAGTAGATAACTCCTCGAAAGTCAAAATGGTATCGCCGACCTCTCTCTTAAGGAGATTTTTAGCGCTTTTGACTGCAGCCTCGAATAGGCCCCCCATGTGGGGCGATGCAGGAGGATTGAACTCCCAACGAATACTCTGCTTTCTAAATTCCTCCTTGAGGATGATCTCGTTGTCCAACAAGAACTGATTGATCTCCCTGAGATAGGTGTTAGAACCAGTGAAATTTGTACCTCGGTCCGATCTGATAAGCGAAGGCAGCCCGCGGCGGCTGACAAACCTGGTGAAGGCCGCAATAAAGGCCTCGACGCTCAGCGACGACACGACTTCCAGATGAACAGCCTTTGTACCTAAACATACAAAGACACACAGGTAAGCTTTGACTGATTTAGCGTTTCTTAATAAACTGCTCTTGACTAAGAACGGCCCCGCAAAGTCAGTCGCGACGCCTGAAAATGGCCTTGCAGCTGTGACTCTATCTGCGGGCAGGTCTGCCATGAACGGTGGCTGAGTTGAAGCGTTAAATCTGAAACAACTTAAACAGTTTCTAATAACCCTAGACACTTGTCGCCTGGCCGAGGTTATCCAATACTCTCGCCTGAGTATTGTCACGCGATTATTTAAACTCGCGCGACATGTATTGCGTTTTGTTTATTTATTGTTCCTAAACTCATCTATGGCGTCTTAGAGCGTTTTATCTTACTACGTATGCAATGACATTTGCATTGACGTTTGCGTTTATGACGTCGTGTTTTTGACATCCTCGAATAGTTTTTCAACTTGGGCTGGCAATCCCTTGAGCTGATCTGTCAGACCGGTGTTGTGTTTATTTCTCTGGAACGCCACCGTGACGAACGGGCGTTCTGTCCATGATGTTCTAATCAGAAGCTAAGATAATCCCGTCAATCTTATTGGACTTTTATTCGGGAGTTGCTGATTTATAGCGGTGATGTAGTACCGCGTCGTTATATAACGAAATCTTGGGAGAACCATCGGTAAATATACTTTTATTTCAATGGTTATTTCTTTCTATTTTCTCCAGCCTCGTGCCTCGTTATTTCACGTACTGTTTTATTTCAGTCGGGATGCTACTGTGAGCAATTAAAACGAAGTACCAGCGGATAACCGGCGATGGAATCCGGTCTCTTTTTAATAAATGGGTGGTACGTATTTTCACATATTCTTGTGAGACGTCTTCTCGCCGCCATGCTGCGTAAGCAGGCAACCTGTTGCTACCAAGCACGTGTTTTGATTCGGTTCTTTTCTTTTTCTTTTTCAGCGCTATCGCACCCATTTATTTAAACCCCATTTATTTTATATACCATTTAAACTCCATTTAAATTTAATCTAGAACATTCATTTTGGATTCATTTGAATACCATTTATTTACCCGTCATTGTTAACTTTCTATTTCAACTCACAATGTTAACTTGACATTTTCTTTTTAGACTATCAAGTCTACTCATTTAAACTTTGTGGACCATTCTATATGGAACCATGTCCCTTTAACCCATTATATATGGACCCCTATTTTGTGCATTTTATGCCGTACTTAGCTTCTCTTTTGTTAACTCCCATGTAAGCACTTTTTATACTTACTAAGTATTTGGGCTTTGGCCTCCTACTATTAGGGAATTATGACTTTATGCCTTTGTGCAACCCCGCTTATTTATGAAACCTCCGTGTGAGCTTTTTCAAGACTTTTCAGGCTAAAACCGCTTGTTCCTAGGGAAGTATGATTTCATGCCCATGTGCATTTTCTTTTCCTTAATTTTCTGTGACTTTTGTCTCACTATTTCCCCCTCTTCCGACATTATTCCATTTAATACTTGGTCAGGATCCTTCCGATCCAAGTCCCTTTAATTTTCCCCTCAACGCTGCTGCTTCTTCACCGGTTCTGGATCTATGATGCAAGAGTTCTGCGACCGGACGTGGTTGGCTTGCAACGACCCCGTTCTACCTGGAGACTCTGGTGCAGGCGGTGCAGTTGACAGTGACAGTTGGTGGACAAAGTGTAGTTCTTTCTTCGTTAAATTGTAAGTTTTCTTTTCTTTTCTATATAAACATGACCAGGTGAACGACCAAGCTATATTCCAACTTAAAACCTAAGATCTAGATTCTATGTAACCTATAGACCTAAGCTCTAGCTAGGATACCACCTAAGTATGTAGGTTATTAACTTCCGTGTAACCACCTGAACATGATTTGTTAATTAAATAGCCTGTAAACAATATTGTGTTAATTATTTAACCATTGACTATAACCACGCCCCCCTTGAGATTAAAGTTTCCAGTACTCTACCATTTATCTTTTTTAGCTATCCGTGTACTCTTTTGCCTGGCATAGGACCCTGGCGCCCGATAGACTTCTTTTCTTATTTTGTGCAACTTAGCATATTTATATTTTTGGGTTCTAGCCTTAGGTACTTTCATTACATTTTTATGTGACATCTGTCACAATTTTATATTTTACCTTTGCCGCTTGTACACAATTGCAAGAGGAGTTTCTCATTCCCCCCTTTTTTCCATCAAAAAATATGACAATTGTCGCTCGCGAACAGGGACATGATATAGTCATTGTTTTTGTATTTTATTTTTGGGCTTTTATATCTCAAGTTTGGGTATTTTGTGGTGTCATTTATGACATAAGTTGTGTTCAGTGTAAGTAGTGGTCATTCACCTGCTTCTTTTTCTGTTAACAGTGTTTATTTTTTATTATTTTTTATCTCAGCCATAAGACGTTTTTTGCTGGTCATATGCTGAGTGTTATTTTTTATAGTACCAGTGTAATATTGTTACTGTAACTTTTACTGTTAACTTACTTTGCGGTTAGTACATGCAGTTTAGTTTGTTTGTGGTTGTGTATGAAGATTCTTAATTAACTTAACCTACAGTTTTGATAATAGTTTGTGATAATGGAACTCAATTTACTTCAAAACATTTTGTTGATTTTCTTAAAGGATTTAATATAAATAAAATATTTTATAATACTTTGTACACCCCACAAAACAACGTTATTGAGCGTTACAACCAGACCGTAGAAACTTGTATTTCTTGTTTTGTTAAGGACGATCATAGGTTATGATCAAAGTTCTTGCCTCATATTCAGTTAGCTTTAAATAACTCTATTAATTTTGCTACTGAATTCACTCCTAATTTTCTCATGTTCGGAAGAGAACTTATTTTTGATGCTGCTCTGCATCGCTTTAGTAATTCTTTTGATAATTTGGACGACTTGACTATAGATAGTCGCCATTCTTTTGCTAATTCCTTTTCGGTATTAAAACCTATTTTTGAAAAAGTCACTTCTTCCCTATTGAAAGCTTTTAAGCGCAATGCGACTTATTATAATAAAGGCCGCAGAGCTGTTTCTTATCTTGTGGGTGATGTAGTTTGGAGACGAAATTTCGTTCAGTCTAGTGCTGCACACTATTTTTCGGCTAAGTTAGCTCCAAGGTTCGTTAAATGTGAAATTGTTAATAAAATTTCAGATAATGTCTATGTTTTAAAAGACCTTGCTAAAGGCACTTCAGGCCGTTATCATGTAAAAGACATTATTAAAACTTAATTTTATTTTTTGGTCTATAACTACACTGTTTGTGTATCCTGAGTAGGTCAATGCCCCTGATTGTGTGATGAATGTAAGGTTGTTTGAAAGGGCAATGTTTGGTGAATTTGTTAGGATGGACTATTCTCATATGCACTTTCGTTTGTTGTTATTCTAAAAGGAACTTTGGACATTTTCGGTTTTCTAGTTTGCTCTATACCCATTCCTACAAATAAGAGTTTTGTATATTTTATATGTACATATTTTTTGTGTGCGTACTCTAAGTTAGATAGTTGAGTGTCGTACCTATTCCTATGTACTTTTTATAAGTACCTACTCTTAAGTACTCGTTAGTACATATTTTTTGTTAAGTTTATATATAAGGATTTCCCTGGACTTGACACATTTTCTATCGCTATTTTGTTTTGACTTTAGCCTGTCAGCTGATCCCTGACAGTGCATTTTGTTTCAGCTTCCGGTTTGTCGTAGCATCTGCTTCGCGGTCGCTGAATCTCTTTTCTCTACTCTCTGGTAGAAACCTTTTCTTCCCTTTTTTTTGTATCACCGTTTTGTTGTGGTACAAAACTTCTTTTGTTTCAGCTTCCAGTTTGTCGTAGCATCTGCTACGCGGTCGCTGAACCTCCTGTCTGTACTCTTGAGTGGGACATTTTCTTTTTTGTATCACCGCTTTGTTGTGATACAAACTCCTCTCTATGTGCATGGAAAGTTGGTGGGGTTGTGCCAGACACATAGCAGAGTTTTCTTTTGTTTTGACTTTTGTCGAAATCTTTTTTCCTCTCCTTGTGCTTGGAAGATTGGTAGAGTTGCGCCAGTCACTTGGATGAGTTTCTTTTTACTTCTCTGTGCGGATGGAAGGTTGGCAGAGTTGAGCCAGTCGCATAGTTGAAGATTGTTTTCTCCTGTTTTTACCCTTTGTGAATGGAAAATTGGTGGGGTTGAGCCAGTCACAAAGCGGATTTGCTGTTATGCAACTAATGCTCTTAGTTATTGCGTTATAACTACTTATAGTTTGAACTTTTGTAAGTAATTAACTATAACTTCATCTTATAAATCTTATAATTTATTTCAGCTGTAGTGGTCGCTTACTGGTTGAAAGATTTCGAGCCGGAGGCGAGGGTGCCTATCTGTCTTTTTGGTCTTCAACTAGGAGCTGCTCTAGCTGATAAATTTTGTTGTGAAGCTTTTATTAGCCGGTGGCTAGGTGGCCTAACCGTTCTATATTGTTAGCTTTACTACTAACTTAATTTGTTTTTTACCTTTTTCATTAAAGCCGGTGGCTAGGTGGCCCAACCGTTCTAACATTTTTTTTCACCTAAGGTTATAGGACCTTTAGGACTTAACCGTTTATGAGTTAATTTTCTCTTAGACTTTTTGATGTTTTGTGGTTTTTCAGGATTCCTGAAGTTTCTCTACTCCGGAAAGCTATGGCTCTGTTGCTTGCTGTCTCTACGAGTCCTACCTTACGATTTTTTTTGTTTTTTACTTTTTTATTTTTCTTGTTTTGCTTGTTTTAGGTGGTTTTACCTACCATTTTAGATCCCATTTTACCTACCGTTTGGTATCCTTCGGTAGTTACCGTCGTATAACTTTTGGTTTTTGGACTTTAACCTTTTGCATAAAAAATAGTTCCTATTTTTTATTTTTTCAGGAAAGGGGGTAATGTCACGCGATTATTTAAACTCGCGCGACATGTATTGCGTTTTGTTTATTTATTGTTCCTAAACTCATCTATGGCGTCTTAGAGCGTTTTATCTTACTACGTATGCAATGACATTTGCATTGACGTTTGCGTTTATGACGTCGTGTTTTTGACATCCTCGAATAGTTTTTCAACTTGGGCTGGCAATCCCTTGAGCTGATCTGTCAGACCGGTGTTGCGTTTATTTCTCTGGAACGCCACCGTGACGAACGGGCGTTCTGTCCATGATGTTCTAATCAGAAGCTAAGATAATCCCGTCAATCTTATTGGACTTTTATTCGGGAGTTGCTGATTTATAGCGGTGATGTAGTACCGCGTCGTTATATAACGAAATCTTGGGAGAACCATCGGTAAATATACTTTTATTTCAATGGTTATTTCTTTCTATTTTCTCCAGCCTCGTGCCTCCTTATTTCACGTACTGTTTTATTTCAGTCGGGATGCTACTGTGAGCAATTAAAACGAAGTACCAGCGGATAACCGGCGATGGAATCCGGTCTCTTTTTAATAAATGGGTGGTACGTATTTTCACATATTCTTGTGAGACGTCTTCTCGCCGCCATGCTGCGTAAGCAGGCAACCTGTTGCTACCAAGCACGTGTTTTGATTCGGTTCTTTTCTTTTTCTTTTTCAGCGCTATCGCACCCATTTATTTAAACCCCATTTATTTTATATACCATTTAAACTCCATTTAAATTTAATCTAGAACATTCATTTTGGATTCATTTGAATACCATTTATTTACCCGTCATTGTTAACTTTCTATTTCAACTCACAATGTTAACTTGACATTTTCTTTTTAGACTATCAAGTCTACTCATTTAAACTTTGTGGACCATTCTATATGGAACCATGTCCCTTTAACCCATTATATATGGACCCCTATTTTGTGCATTTTATGCCGTACTTAGCTTCTCTTTTGTTAACTCCCATGTAAGCACTTTTTATACTTACTAAGTATTTGGGCTTTGGCCTCCTACTATTAGGGAATTATGACTTTATGCCTTTGTGCAACCCCGCTTATTTATGAAACCTCCGTGTGAGCTTTTTCAAGCCTTTTCAGGCTAAAACCGCTTGTTCCTAGGGAAGTATGATTTCATGCCCATGTGCATTTTCTTTTCCTTAATTTTCTGTGACTTTTGTCTCACTATTTCCCCCTCTTCCGACATTATTCCATTTAATACTTGGTCAGGATCCTTCCGATCCAAGTCCCTTTAATTTTCCCCTCAACGCTGCTGCTTCTTCACCGGTTCTGGATCTATGATGCAAGAGTTCTGCGACCGGACGTGGTTGGCTTGCAACGACCCCGTTCTACCTGGAGACTCTGGTGCAGGCGGTGCAGTTGACAGTGACAGTTGGTGGACAAAGTGTAGTTCTTTCTTCGTTAAATTGTAAGTTTTCTTTTCTTTTCTATATAAACATGACCAGGTGAACGACCAAGCTATATTCCAACTTAAAACCTAAGATCTAGATTCTATGTAACCTATAGACCTAAGCTCTAGCTAGGATACCACCTAAGTATGTAGGTTATTAACTTCCGTGTAACCACCTGAACATGATTTGTTAATTAAATAGCCTGTAAACAATATTGTGTTAATTATTTAACCATTGACTATAACCACGCCCCCCTTGAGATTAAAGTTTCCAGTACTCTACCATTTATCTTTTTTAGCTATCCGTGTACTCTTTTGCCTGGCATAGGACCCTGGCGCCCGATAGACTTCTTTTCTTATTTTGTGCAACTTAGCATATTTATATTTTTGGGTTCTAGCCTTAGGTACTTTCATTACATTTTTATGTGACATCTGTCACAATTTTATATTTTACCTTTGCCGCTTGTACAGCATTGCAAGAGGAGTTTCTCATTCCCCCCTTTTTTCCATCAAAAAAATATGACAGTATGGACATGAGCGCGTTTGTCGCAGCGTGACAATATGACCGATGATAATATTCTATGAGTAGTTGACCCCACCTATGATCCTTAGGTATCAAATATGGATGCCTTGCTCCGTAAGGCAATGATGATTTGCGGAGTCGTCCGCCGACTCTGATAAAGTGTTCGTCATCCACGAATACACTTAATTTCTGTAGTGATTTACAGACCAATTTTCCTTGTTTGATCAATATGACTTCATCCCTGTATGAATCCATTTGGATTTTCTTAATCCAATGTTTCGTAGCTGCACGAGTCTCGTCCAGTGATAATGATGACGCAAAATTCCGTTTCTCCTTCGGTAATCTGGCATTCCTGCAAAATCTGAGTACAAATGACGTAACCTTGATCAGCTTACTGAATGAACTGACACGTGACAATAACGTGTCCTCCCATGGTTCGACAGGGGTAATGAAGTGGACTAATTTCTTAAATCCAGGTAGGTCATGGGGCATCGTGACGGGTAAGGAAGGCCATTGTGACTCCTCCCTCAGTAACCAGTCTGGTGACCACCACAAATTAAATCCAAGTAGAAGTTCGTCCCACTGACGACATTGATTTTCATTGACGGGTTCATCCCACGATAATCCGTCTGAAAATAGTGATTGAAGGAACACCTTGAATCTGAACACAATAGGTGCGCAATATCCGCACGGGTCATATAGGCGTGCAATAGTACTGAGTATATGGCGTTTAGTGATCGGTTGTCCTAATGGTACATTAATCTGATATGACATTGAATCTGATACTGGGTCCCATTGAATACCTAATACCTTAATGAAGCTTTTGTCATCAGTGTCAAACTGACGAGGCTGCTCGCAGTGCTCTTGCGGCAAATCTTGCAGTAGTTTACCGCAATTCGATGACCATTTTCTAAGCTCGTACCCGGCGCTTTTCATAAGCGCAATGAGCTCAGATTTGATTTTCTGCGCATCTGATAATGAGTCTGCGCCCGTGAGAATATCGTCGACGAAGATATCTCGTCTGATGACGTCTGACGCTAATGATTCGTGATGACCCGCATCCCAATCATCGGCTAGACGCAATAGTGTCCGAATTGAGATGAACGGACTTGACCTTAGTCCGTAGGTATTAGTATTCAATGCGTATACCTGAATTGGTTCAGACGGGTCCTCCCGCCATAAGATGAGCTGATACCTCCTGTCCTCAGGTTGTATCCAGGTCATCCTGAACATCTGCTTGATGTCGGTTGTGAAGACTATTTGATGTCGTCTGAAATTTAACAATATCTGAGTAATATCGTTTTGAAGTGGTTGGCCTGTATGCAGGCACTGATTTAATTTAATATCATATGAAGGAATATTTCCTGTCAATGTGTACATTACCATGGCCATAGTACCAACAACTGGTAATTGAGTACCTACAGGTTTGATTACTAATTTGACAATAGAGCCAGGCGCATCAACCCTTTGATGACCTATTCCATAAAGTGAATTACTGTTAGACTGTTGGTGCAACTTTAAACCATGAACTAATGAATGTTTGATGATTGAAACAGCGGCTCCTGTATCCAACAGTGCCCTGACCTTGACGTATGTACCATCACCTGACCTGACCATAACCATTGCCGTGGGGCAGATGGTTATAGGGAGTGATGGACCCTGATATGCTCCAACAGTAACCTTATCTCATAGTCTATCAGGACTCGTCCGAGATCCAAACCTGAGAGAATTAAATTTGAGTTGAGCATGATGTGCCCTGGCACCAATTTGTGGTTTAGGCTGATGGTGCGCCATAGACTGCAAAGAGGGTGCCCCTTGATAGTGAACAGCTGATGATGGGCTATGCACTGGTGAGACATGACGCGCTTTTGGTGAAGTTGGCGTGTCTCGACCGCCAGCATTCCGTGTGACCACACGAGCGGCAGATTGATCCGGCTGCTGAGAAGCACCGGTGTTCGCATCGGCATTACATATTAATGAATTATGCGCTGGGGACCCACAATGAGAACACCAGTTCGTGTGAGTGCACTCTTTGGCATAGTGCTTCCTCAAGCATCGATAACAATGCCCGGTCTGAGTAGCCCACGATCTACGGTTAGACCGTGACAGCTGTTGAAAGCCAGAACATCTATAGAGTGTGTGTCCCTGGACACTACAATATGAACATGGTGGCCTCACCTGATGAGCTGATGATGCTCCTTGATCGGTTGATGATGACATCACCTGATTATACTGATGAGTTTTGCTAGAAGCCACTCGATGTTGAGGCGACCGCTGTGCTGATGAACGCACAGGCGGTGGTGATACGCGTTGTGGTTTCCTGACAGGCTCCGGCTCCGATGCAACTGACAGCTGCAGTCGGCACTGCTCATCCAACAACTCCAGCAGTTGCGTGATGGTGGGCAGGGTGTCCGGATCCTTGCCATAGCGCTCCTCAAACAATGAACGCAACTTGATAGGCAGCTTCTGCAAACATAAGTGTAACAGCAAGTATGACCACTCTTTGACAGGTTGCTTTAGTTTGTCTAAAGCCTGGATTGCCTCCTGAAGAGGGTCGGAGAACTCTGAACGCAGTTGACCAATTGACGTGACTATAGGTAGGTTGACTATCCTACTGATATAGACGTCAAGCAGCAATCTAGTATTTTGAAACCTAGATTTTAACAAATTAATGGCCACTGAATAATTTTTATCATCCACTGGTAACTGACGTACAATATGAAGAGCTTCACCTGAAAGTGATGACCTTAAATAATAGTGACGCTCTGCGTCTGACATATCCCGATCGTGCACCAATGATTGAAATAAGTCATAGAATGACATCCATTCCATGAGGTTCCCTGAAAACTTAGGCAACTCAATAGCGGGCAACTTCGCTATGGTTTGCGAGGACAGCTTTGCGCGAGACGAAGTGGGCGCGTCGCTTTCGCAGAGCTCCTCGATTTTGAGCAACAACTTATTTATTTCAGTGAACTTTACTCTATAAGAAGTCATGTCCTCCGCGGACACTTCATCATTGGCCCCCACCAGTATCTCATAAGCCTGAATAAATAAATGATAATACTGGTTGAAATGTCGCCTAGCGACTGATGCGGCAATTGAACTAGACGTGTCACTTACTGTTGCAGCAAAGTCCAATAACATTTGATACTTAGAACTAAATTGCGTTCGCGCACTTCGAACTGACATTTTGAATACTCAAGATACACTCAATAAACAACAAAGTAAGTTACAGATGTAGTGCAAAATGATTTTCCTTCGGGAAAACTCGGATCTCAATCGGAATACGATGGCACCCGAACTGTCAATCAATGATTGTATTAAATGAGTGACGTTTTCATGTCCATTAAAATGGAACTTTATTGTTTAGTGTCAAATGACAAAGTGACAAATGACAGCATTTGTCATTTGACACTAAACAATAAAGTTCCATTTTAATGGACATGAAAACGTCACTCATTTAATACAATCATTGATTGACAGTTCGGGTGCCATCGTATTCCGATTGAGATCCGAGTTTTCCCGAAGGAAAATCATTTTGCACTACATCTGTAATCACCGACTGATGATGAATGAATTAAATGAAGTTTGTTTACGTAATAAACAGTAATACTTGATATTATTACACGTTCAAACACTAATAGTTCACGTAATGACAGATAATACTTTGATTAGTACACTAAAAACAATAATAACTGGATGTAAACAAACAATCTAACTGATAGGTGACTGATGACCTATTTTTCACAGTGACATTTGACACAACAGACTGATAAGTGCATAATTTACCACAGATTAATTACAGATATTGATCAGATCGATCCATTTATAATGCTATTACAATCTGTCAACCTCAAGTTGACATTGACAGTTAACAGATGTCAATTGAAATATAAATGTCCATAAAGCAATGTTTGACGTTTGACGTACCGGTGAAAGGCGCCAACCTGATTGTCACCCCGCTCCGCGCGAGACAACCTCGTGGTGCGATGCGTGCGCCCTCTACTGGCCGCATTGGCTGCGTCGTGGTGCAAAGTCCCGTTACAAATGAAACGCCCGTTGAGTAGACGAATTGACGAATCGACACGTACACTGAATTTAAACACTGATTAACACCGATAATGATGATATACATACGGCACTGAAGTTAATATTAACACTAAATCGATATTGAATGACGATCGATGTGTACCGGCGGCGTAATCTGCGTGACACTGCGCTATGATCGCACGCCGGTTTCCTCCCGATTGAATAGGTATAAACTGCGCTCCGCGCTGCGTTGAATAATTGTGATGAATTGATGTGGCTGCACTCAACCCTTGATGGCAGCTTTGACGCGAGTTTGCCGGTACTGACCTTGACGGCAACCGCGTGTCCCGTAAAACCTTTTATTATCCCTTTCTGGGTATAATGTTCTTCCCCTCATGGGTTCCACCAAAAATGATGACAATACTCGCCTTCCTGACCCTGGGCTGGCTGCGTATTGCCTCTGGTGGTATTTGATGATGAATGATGAAAGTTGAAGTGCTCCCCGGAATCTGGCGCGGGTTCGAATCGGACAGACTCCCAGGGTGGTTGATGATGATTGTTGACGTAAAATATGAACAACTGTTGACTTGAACTGATTTAATCACAGTACGAACTTATCACGTTATACAGTAATATTATAATGAATATGCGTCCGCACGCTCGTGAGTTGACAGCAAGAGCGTGAGCGGAAGTCATAGTAACCTAAAAGCAATGACAGTTTTGTCTATGCCTAATTAGATTCCTAATTTATGAATGTAAAGGCGGCACCACACATTATCAATTACAAACAGATAAAAGACATAGTAATTTCCGTGAACACTGTCTATTGATGATAATTTTATTAAAATCCGTTGCGTAGTTTGAAATATTTACGCGTACATACAAGGGGAACAGACAGCGGGAAGCGGCTTTATTTTATACTATGTAAAGATTTTACACGCCTTGAAATTGTCTCGTTTGTTTTATGTTTTTCTTTGTAATAACATAATTAAACACTAGCGAAAACTAATAAAATAAATCAAAACAAGACCAGCAGTACGTATTGAATGCGTCCACGTAGTAATTAAAAACGCACGCGCCAGTAAGACTGCACAGTCGATTCGCTCGCAAGTATTGAGACGAAGTTTCGCGAAGTTGCACTGCTAATTAGGACCCGTTCAGAGTCGTACCGCCCACTCGCTTTATTTAACGATTCGTATAAATATGCACGGATTCTGCACTCGTTTCTATTTCGCTGAAGTTAGCGATTGGAATACGATCGATTATTGGACAGCCTGGACTGGGAAGGGTGGGAAATGTTGATTCAAATTATGAGATGTTAAAAAAAACAAAATAAAACCTTATTAGGAAAGATTTGACAGTCTAGATTTCGCCTTATTTATGTTAGATAATATACAGACTCTGGCGATTCTACACACATTTGAATCGGCTTAGGTGAAGAGTACTTGGAAGACTGAGCGTCGCTCGTGATGAAAACGAATTTTCGCAACGATGACAACCTGACAGATCCATTTTTCACCCCCATAAAACCATATAATGCAAATTTCATCGAGATTGTTAGAGCCGTTTTCGATAACGTGATTGCAAATATGCCTATATGTACGAGTATGTACAAATATTGCTCGTTTAAGTATACCTAAGATATAAAATGGAAATACTTTAACATACATACATGTAGACATATTTGAATATTAATATCGGAACTCAATAAAATTTAAAAACGTCATGCTTACATTCCAAGATACAAATCTATTCCACCTAAAACAGTAATACAAAATCTTAGACTCGTAAAACCAGTATCAGCAATCTTATTATGAAACCTCTTGGAAAATAAATGTTAAATGCAACTCGGTCTGAATGCCAGCCGAATAATATGTTCACATGAAATACTTACATGCAATCAAACGACCCACTTGGCGGCGCGCCCGCTGCACCGCACGTTAGAAAAAGCGTGACTCATTGTTGTCAACTAACTGGCTAACTTTATATGAGTTATTTAACTACATGCGAGTTAAGATCTTGCTTGTTAGGTATATTTAATTTTTCCAGTGGCAACTGTTGGTGTTTTATTCATTTGTTAAGCTTCTTGCGGCACTTCTTTTACGCAATTATGGTCTTGTCCGAAGCTTTAGGTAGAGTCACTCCTACTGACTTGTAAAAGAGACCTTATGTTGCCAATTTCGTTTTAGTTTTGAAGCCATTCCTAAAGTCTAAGTACGGTTATTAAATAAAAAATACACAAAACCAATAAGTAGGTATTAGGTTTGTAACCGTAAATCTTAAGTTTTACTTAAAAGATCATACAAAACAACGGTTGTTCGAATTCTTACAGTTCCATTCAATACATTCTCCGAAAGGTATCTTAATCGTAGTAACTTATGTATGATAAGGTATACTTTGTATCAATAAAACAAAAATAAGTGCAACCAATAAGTCGTCGAGTTACGGAAAACTAGCTTGCTCAAACAAGTAACCTAACATGACAACCAGAAACTACAGTAGCATAGTCAGGTTAGAGTCAAATTCTAACCGTACCCTTACAATGAGTTACAATTACCGTACTCGCTAGCGAGTCGAACGCTATTTTCAAAGTATTCTTATAGAGTGCGATAAATTTAATTAATTTTTTTATTCACCAGAACATATTGCAAACAGTAAGGATCATACAATTAGGCGTGTGAAAGTTATGTCAACATGAATTAAAATAATACAATAAAAATAATAGCAATAATTTTTTTTAAGTAAATTTCAAACAAGTAGTTATAAAATAGAAACACAAAGATACAGAGGCATAGAGAAACAGAGGGACAGAGCATTCGACTCGCTAGCGAATACGGTAATTGTAACTCATGGTAAGGGTGCAGCACAACCCATCGCGTGTCGTCGCCTCCCTAAGTAACACGCATTGTGCCGGTCAAGTCGAGCGTGTCGGCGCCGGCGCCGCGCGGCGTGCCGGATAATCGCTAAAAGGCTCAATCAAGAATTCCATCAATTGCTGAGCCAAGATCACTGTTAAGTAACTTAGGGTTCCATCTTTACATGTATAACACAAAGTCGCTTCCCGCCGTCTTTCCCTCTGCATGTACAATCAACCAATTTGATTTCTAGCCCACTTTGGACTATGTTAAAGTGACGTTGTCAGCCAAAACGTAAGAGACCCTATGATTTGGTTTATAACGTCACGTTGACAAAGTCCATAGTGGCCTAGGAATCAAATTGGCTGACTGTACGCTTAGGTCTTTCAAACTAAGCAACGGATTTTAATACGGTGTACACCATAAGTTAGATATATTTTTCACAGAAGCTTTTTATTTATTATTAATTCTGGTTTATGTACGGGTGTTATAGAAAACTCACACAAACCGAAGCGAAGCGTGGGCAGGTTTCTAGTTACTGAATAAGGCTGAAAATAAAACAAACGAAGATATTTATAACCTGTGCACTGATACTAATAAGCTGCTCATCTTAAACAAATTTAATTGATTCCAGTTAGTTTGTTTATTATTTTTGAAGTTCTGGTATATTATTGAACTAAAAACATTTAAGTGAATTTCCTCTTAAAGATTAAGAAAATATCAATTATAGAAAAACCTATTTTCAACAGGTGCCTCGTATATCATATTCAGCGTAAACAATTTTTGATCTAAATAAAATAGGGATCAAAATAACTTAAAACCATCTCTCTCTTTTCCATAAATACATCTACGTGCTGAATTTCCCGACCTACAGATATTTTTATACTTAACAGAATTTACAAAATGTTTCGTACCTGTAGCAGATGTTATGATGGACATCGAAGTTCCTCAGTATTGTTATATAGTATCTTAACATTACAGGCAAACTACAACTAATAGTTGTAGCGTTACCATAACAACGAAATTCAATATTTCTGAATTTCTATTAAGACACACCAGTTTAAAGAAACAGAACATGATCAACCGTTACTAATTAACAAAGTGGAGTTATTGTGACACGGCTTTTCAGTTAATTTAACGGCGAGCGTAGGTAAATGACAGAGCTAATAGCAGTTACATAGCTCGTGGGGTTATTATGACGTATCTGTGCAATTCATTTTACGCTGAGAGAAAAGAACAGAGTTATGTAACTGCTATAGCTCCGTCCTTTACGCTCACCGTAAAATGAACTGCATAGCTATGTCATAATAACCCCCCTGTCCTTTTCTATCAGCGTTAACTGAACTGAATAGCTATGTCATAATAACCCCCCTGAACTCAAACACGTACAAACCAAGCGTGGGGATATGAGACTGCAATTATACCGAAACAAGTTACATTTAGCCGTGATTCGGGAGCGATGCAGTGTAAAATGAGCGACGCAATTATCGGAGCCATTGTTCTGGGCAGGGACAATCACGAGCGGAAGCGTTTACTTGAGCAATGCGACTGTACACACAATGGCATCACGGCGACATGAAGCGACCACTTCAGACAACATCAAGTCACATCGAATCTCAGCTGTCGGAGGACCAACAAGGATTTAGATGGTTGATTATGATGTTAGATCAAAATATGTCACGTTTAGAAACAGTGAATTTGTGCCTTTGTTCTAAACAAGAACAGGGTAGTGATTCTCTGAACAACGACGGTCGGACGGACGGTCGAGTGAATGTCCGACCGGCAAGTTTAAGTGGTCCCGTCAGTGCGAACAAAACATATTTTAGCGCGTGCATTTTCAATTTAGCAGCATGGTTTCTGCCGATGGATCGAACGTATAAGGCTGCTTAATCGAAAATGCACGCGCTAAAATGTGTTTTGTTCGCTCTGATGGGACTACCTAAACTCGCCGCTGCGATTTCCGCCCGTCCGTTGTTTTTGAGAGAATAACACCCCAGTAGGCTGAATTATTTTCATGGGCACTGAGACTGTACACGCAATTAACCCATCTGGGTGACGTGAAGCGACCACTTCAGAGAACATCAAGTCGCATAAAAGCAAAGTCGTCAGAGGACCAAGCAGGATTAGATGGTTGATAATGATGCTAGACCAAAACACAGAATTTCGTGCCTTTGTTCTAAACAAGGACAGTTGCAGCCGAAAGCGTTTACTTGAGCGCTGAGAATGTATGCACAATGGGCACATCACGGCGACATGAGTGGCGAGCGGCGACCACTTTAGACAGCATCAAGTCGCATGGAAGCTAAGGCGTGCGCCGTGTTGAGACCGACCAAGGATTATGGTCATACTTTCAACTTTTAGATGAGCAAGTTGAAACTCCCGATTTAATGGAGACCCTTACTGTCAGACCTGATAACTCTTAGGTTTGTATTAATAAACTCATCTTGGCTGAGATGCCCGTCACAAGATACGTCAAAGTAAACGACAAACCATAGAACACTGTCATTTTTGACGCATCTCGAGACAAGCATTTGAGTTGAGATTAGTTTATAAATACGGGCCTTAGAGGCCCAACTGATTTCAGTAAACCTAGCTAAACCACCGCGTAGCTGTCAATAGGGCGATCTCGTTTCTCACCCTCTAAATCAAATCCGATTTCCACGATTTTTTTATTATTATTCTATATAAATAAACTTAATCTAATACATGACATTAATACTTACAGAAGCCGGCGTAAATATTTTATTGGAAAGGATAACGCACCTAAAGCATCTACAACTTGTTTTTCATAATACCAATAATAAAATCGTTATAATCGGACTAGGTTCAAGGAAAGAAAAACATCACCGTATTTTATATGGATATTTATACCTTCATAATCCTCTTAATGGAGATCAAGTCATCAACAGTACAATTTTATTTGCACAAATATTGTGATGAGACAATACCTTCTATTTTGCATCGCGAGCGTTATCGCTGCTGCAAAGAACAAAGGAATGGAAACGTAAATAGGTATTTATGTACACAGCTTTGCAGTTTCCATTACCTGGAAATATTAAGAAGCATCTATTTAACGGTTTTTGTATGAATATTTTAAAGAGTAATTATAATAATTATCTTAAAATACGATATACCTAGTATTCTTCTTTCGTAACCCACTTGTTGATAAATATTTTTGTACCTTAACCCCCTTTCTTATAAACGTGGAATAAGCTTGGTATAGTCTATGCTATGCGTTGTCCTTATCTGTAATTGTGACATTTGCATCTGACATAAAGTGACAAAGCATGGCATAAACTATTCCAAGCTTATTCTACGTTTATAAGTAAGAGGGTAAGTGTTTAACCATAACCAGTCAAGTTACTTGAAGTAATTCAGTGGGTACTCTAATATTATATTTTCTTATCCCGACTTGATTTCAACTTTGAGCGAACAACATTATGGTGCCACTTCCACAGCGTTTTACATAAGAGAGAGATCCGATTTATTTTTAAATTACAGCAAATTTGAATACGCGTCACCCCGAAATATTGAGAAAGTTCGACCGAACCGCGAACGGGGCCTAGATTAAAAGCATAAAGGCCCTCATGAAATTATAATTTAATTTGTTTCCAGAAAACTCATTCTCCTTTCGAGCATATCTTGAATAAATGATGTAGATAACATAAGTAGCGAAATTTATGAACGTCTACTTTGTTACTGGGGAAGTGATTACCTGCGCCTCCATTCTACTAGGTATAACAATATTACTTTTGACATGTTATGGTATTATTTTTTACTGTTGAAAGTGATATGATTTATCCGAGTCAAAAAGAGGCCATGTGTGTGCTTATTATATGGAAGAAGATATGTACTAAGGACTGGTTACGAACAGACATAGGATTCTTTGGGGAAAAAAATCTTGACAGGTAGGGACTTGCTATGTCGATAAACTGAAAAGCAAACCTTTGAGTGATCACTATTAGTATATAGAACTACTATCGATGATTCAGTTTATCGATATAGGAAGTCCCTACCTGTCAAGAAAAAATGCCCAAAAAGAATCCTGTCTGTACTATTGGCAAGAATTAACTGAAATAAACTAGTGTATTATGATTGCGATCGGGTATGAATAATGCAAAACATCCTACTTACATTCAAAGGTACGTCGGTAACTAAGCAGAATGCAAGGAACTTTTTTTAAGTCGCTAACCCTCAACTTCTTTATCGCTATCAGATTGTATAATCAATGCGCTGAGGTTGTCTGCGTAATTCATTTTTATGTTACACAGAGGCTCTCGATTTTTTTTCTATTATGTAGGTAATGGTGATCAGTGATGGAACCCGTAATGTACAAGTACCAATGATGGACACTCTATTATTGGCGCCTTAAAGAGTCCAACGCTGAGGCTATCACCCTAATTGAATTTAATTAAAGTATTAAAGTAATGTGGATCATTTTGTTTGGGTAAAAATTATACTTAATTAATATTTATAAGGATATGTATTTAAAATGATTTACAATTATAACATCAGATTTACATGAGAACATCTTCGTTTCAAATTATTTCTAATTCGTTAACTCTAAGATCAATTCATCAACATTTAATTTATTGAACTGATATATATTTAAAATGTCTTTAGATCTCAGATCCCACTTACCATCAGATGAAGATGCTGGTTTGCCATCTCGTAAATGCGACAAAAAAAAAGAGAATAAATATTCACGTCACCGCTTAAAATATTTTTCCCTTACTGGGAATCAAACAGGCCGCTTTCTTTGTAGGCACGTCACTACCAACTAAGCAAGCGTCATATTATTTAATTTAAAGAAATATAAATTCAAATTACTTAAACATTACCTTTATTTCGTATTTGATTCTACATTGTGGTAAATTCCAAGTAGGTATGACAAAGGATTGAGTAACTCTAGATAATATTCCTGAGCGCATACCGCCTGGGACAGATTATATTCAATTAAACCTCAACTTTATGGATAGCTCGAGCCGAAACTCTGCTCACTTGAGACCAACTTCTAAATGGTTTTCGTAAAGACCATCTTATCTGTACGTACCTTTATAGACAATGTATTCAATTGCAGTTTAATATCTTTTGTGAAAGTGATTATAACTTGGGCATTTGGCATGACAACATTAAAAAATATATATCTTGAGAACAATACACTAAAACGAAAAGCAGTATGTTTAACCAAAAAACATGATCGATCACTGCTTTGCACCATACTATATGAGCCTAACAAGAAATAGTAATTGTTACTGGTCCATAAACAGTTAAAGCTTGCGGCCAAACTGAATAAAATATGTACAGCATTATAAATATAGTAAATTGATTATAGTAATGGTCAATCGGTAAACGTGAATGTTTCTTTTCTTTTACTGTTTTTGAAGATATTTTACGTGATCAGGGGTCCTAGACAAAATGCATTGCGAGCGGGTGAACTGCAAGGGTTATTCTATTTATAATTAGTAATTATATGAATTATAATATTTTGTAATTTTGTATGTGTTTTATAGGAGTAAATATTACCCTTGTGAGTATTGATAAAAAAAAACGAAATCGTTATCGTTATCGAAAATGTATATTGAAGATTGACACTTTTCCAGTTTTTGAAAATTATTTACGATAGCTTTAAGCATCTTTTCTAGAGCCTTGAGGGTTTTTTACTCTATTGTGTGTAATAGAAAATGTATTTTTTCAGTGTAATATTGATATATTATGGCAACCGTTTATTTTTTCCGGATATTCATAAATTTGTCAAGATCGTAGCAAGTGGAAAGAAGTGGTCTCTGCCTACCCCTCTGGGAAACAGGCGTGATTTAATGTATGTATGTATGTATTCATAGAACCATAACAATACTTACAAAATCCGACAACGAGACAAGCCTCGAATAAATCTTGTACGGGAATAAAGAAGAAAAATGACTGCTTGCCTAGCGGAGCTTCACGCACGATATAAACTATAACGTATCGCTTTGCAAACAATACTGCGCCAGTTTTGAAATAAATCTACGTTTTGCTTGCGGCACTGATAGTTCTGCTGTTAGTTGCCCGTACGCTTTTCGGTGCTGATTTGAAAATAAATAAAAATGAAATGAATGAAATGTAAATAAAAAATGGAATGAAAATATTTATTGGCATTGAACATACAAAATTATCCTTAGTCCTGTGTTACTTACTGGACTCAGTATAACACAATTTTGAAGTAACGTTCTAAAATAGTTGACTTTACACAACCTTCTTCCATAACGAATAATAAATAACGCTATACTTCTACTAATGCTGGTATGTGTAAAAATAATTTGAAAACATGAGTTTACCTCTGTCGGTTACAGTTAAAAAAAATCGGATCTTCACTTAGTTCTAACTTTGGAATTTCAACTATTTGTAAATAAATCGCCGTAAGAAAGGGGTACACTATATGAACCTGAATTATATCGGGACTCTCATTATCATGCTACAATAGACATAACTGCGGTTCGTCTTTGAAACTGCGACTAATCATGGGAATGGCACAATGAACACGTTCGGCGAGTTGTGCGAGACTAAATAATTATTTGAGGAGTGTCTACTTCAGATTCAATCCCCGTGTTGACTCAGTCTTAAGCGTTGGTTAAACCGCTACATGTAAGAATTATGTGCTCGTGCTTCGCGGGTCTTTAAATTAATGTTTGTCGAGCGACGACGCGCTGAGACGCTACCTGTATGAAAGACTGGCACTTTAGAGAATCTTTCAAACGGCTAAGATCCCCGCCGGATAGTTATTTCTTCCACGTAAGCTAACCCGTCTCAAGCACAGGTCATGTCAGCCCCTCGGGAGCCAGTGATCAGAGGCAGTGTTTACAATGTGCATGAACGGGAACTCCCAGCGGTCTTTCCACAGCACCGAAGGTAAATTTCAGGTAATCACGATAAGAACTCTCGGTCGGTATCCTTTTAGCGAGCAATCAGGATATCACGTAGTAACGTCGTGTTTTATTGTACCGTAACGTCAAAACATTAGACCTTTTTTTATCGAGTTAGCCGGGTGTCGACCCTCCGTGTCCCTCTGATGTTCTCCGTAGCTTTATTGAATTAGGATAATTTACTGTGTTTGTTGAATGTGCCGATGCCTTTTGCAACCTCCACATTGAAATTTAAAAAGCTCGGAAAGTGAAAAATTTACATAGTCATCCCGCATGCATACTCACGTCGCACCGCGTAACGGAGGTTGAATTGTGCTCATAAATATAAAGCAGTTCTGCCTCATCATCTGCTTGTTTATTTATTTATTTTGGAAGGAAAATTTGTCTCATTAAAACCATTGAATTAATGTAGGCACCTATGTTGCTAAACTTCAATTCTAGCAAAATTGTACTTCATTATAGTAATTGCAGTTCTACGTCCATGGAAGTAAATACTGCTCGTTATAATTTTGTTTAAGCTCGAAGAAGCAGAGAGGTTAATTATAATTTGTGAGAAGTTTTCACGGCAGCGACAAAGGAGTTTCTTGCAAAACGGTTACCTTTGGAACTATTGTTTGCTGCAAACATCTTTTACAGTAATATATTTTCTCTACTGCACAAAAGTTCTTCAGTACTACCATAGTTCAGTTCAATTTGAACTCAGTTTTGTTAAGAACTTGATCACTTTTAACTGTACTAAGACCACTAAGATAATGCACATAGGGAACAAATACTTACCCCAAAACATACATACATTTATGTGTTACTTTGTATATTTCTTATTACTCTTTTACCAGGTCGACTACTGCATTTTTATAAGATTAAAACGACTGGAGGTATCAGGATGTGGAGGTAGACAGTATGTAACTTTTAACCTCAACTCCGCACAAAAAGGCAGGTTTTGTTGTTTATAGATAGTTAACAGATAGCCAAAACTAACGGTCTTATTGCACAAAAAACTATCGTCTACATAATAGTGAACCGGGCAAGAGCATGTTGGACCATGCTCAGTGTAGGGTTCCGAAGCCGTTACGACAAAAACTAAAACGATCTCAAAAACAACATGTCTCAACTAATTTTCTATTTAAAGTTATTTGGTGCTGTCTTTGATGTTTTTTTTAGTTGCCTGTATCTCAAGAATTAATTAAGTCTACTTCGTCGTGATGGTTTTCCTTTGAAATTCGTTATATGCACTTAACTAAAATTTACAGACGAGAAAAAAAAGACATCACCGCGTTACGTGTAGGGGAGGTACACTAAAAAAAATGTTTGCAAGATTTTATTTTACCACTTTGTTGGCGTGACTAATATGTATACTCATGCCAAACTACCGTTTTCTAGCTCTAAGGGTCTCTGAGCTAGGCTGCGGACGGACGGACGGACGGACAGACATTGTGAAACTATAATGGTTCGTAGTTTGACTACGGAACCCTAAAAAGGGAAGCACAAATGCCACTAAGTTTCATATTCAACCAGTTTACGTAAGAATAGATAAACTTGCTCTACGATGCCGTAAGGTTCAAAATTAAGTATGCGGTATTCGCAGCCTCTCCCCAAAGCATTGTACGTAACAAATTCAGTCGACCTCGGTAGTTACGGTCTTTCACGTATGCCAAAGATTTTTTCAGAAACCATATACGAAATTTATCGTTATATTTTCGGTGAAGGAGGGATCCTCCATCGAAAATAATTTCGCACTCAATATGCTGTTCGAGACATAATATTTGCGTAAATTTACTTCAATGCTTTATGCTAACGTTTTATGTGTTCGTTGCAAGTCAATGGCCTAAACCGTCTGAATACAGAGTTTGCTTCATGCTTCTTCTTCAAATGAAGTTAATATTTAATTCATTTAAAAAACCTTTTCGATAAATGACGAGCTGTTAAATAAATATTTGCAGGCGGGGTGTTAGGTAGAATCTCTGTAATGGACAAACGTTTTCTATTTTGGGTTATTATCTCAACAACGGACCTTTTATGGGAATCTTTTGCGGGGTTCGACATGTAAATACTATTAGTATCTAACTATGTATTTAACGTAATAAAAACAACACCTTGGTGATAAAAAGTCAACTTTACGTCAGATAGTGTCAGATAGGAGCCCATCCCGATTTTGACCGGATTGAATAACATAGGTAAATAATGTAGATAATGATGTTATAGCCCATGTCCATCTGGGGCTCTATTCTACTCAGTAAAACCATATGGCTTTTGATATTGCTATCGTATTGTTTTCAACTCGGCTTTCATAATACTAATACAATACGATAACATGTATAGTCAGGGACATTTGCGGTCGTCCACCTAAGAAAATTTTGGCTTGTTCGTTGCAGCTAGCTAGCTCAATCCTACAGCGCTCAGGTCGAAACGGGTGGAACGCGCAAACGAATATCCTAGAGGTGGTCGATCGGGAATGCCCCTGACTGTACCTATATATTTTTCTTGAATAGAATAAAGCCCCTGCAATTCGAATTAACTCTTTGTAATTTCGGTTAGGGATGGTTGTTAATACTCGTTGAAACTGTGTCACCGATCCCGTTTGCGATGTTCCTAGAAACTTGTGGCATAACGTTGCAAACTTCAACAAAAGAGTCGATGTTTCCCCAAGGCCGGTGTCAGGAACTTCTCTGCGGTGGCCCGGCCCTGTGGCTGCCATCTTTTACCACAATAAATAAAGGTAATAATTATAAATAAATAGATATCAAGGGACAATGTCACATAAATCGACAATGAAATCGAATCATAACTATCCTGTAGGTACTTACTACCTTTTTCAATCCATATTTTTTTGCATAAAACATCCGTCACTTTCTGACACGTATAAAGTACGAAAGTGACAGATGCTTTAACCACATTTTGTCACGCGATAAACGCAACCATACTACACGTACACTGGACAAGTACACGAGTATATGTAGCAAATTATTTGATAGTATTTATACACTCAAATAAGCATATATATAAAGGCTGTATCCTGTAACAGGAGCAATAAATTAAAATTACGATTCCTTAGATAATTGGCAGTCATATTTAAAATATCTTAATCTTCCAAAGTCCTAAAATTTGGCGAAAATAGCCATTCAAATTTAACTTCACAGTCAATGGATATTAACTTGCGCTATGGTCGCCCATCATTCGTTTGGTGTCTTGGTACCGGGGATGCTACTTCAGAAATACTTATTCTTAAAACTATCAAAATTAGTTTTTATCCACATGCACTTAGGAACTATTTTAATTAGTAACACACAACAGATACAAAATGCCACTGGTTTTGGCTATTTCTTTTTAAATTGACGTTGAAGAAATTGCCAAATTCTACAGTCTAGCTTTAATAATTAAATCAATTACACACTTGTACGTAAAAACCCTTAACCTGTAAACGTATTAAATAGCAAAGTAATAAATATCATGCAACTTTCATAACTTTTCAAAGCCACGCTTGCACACGTTTCTAATTGTAAGCGTTTTGCCCGTCGCCATTTAAAAACGTGTCCAGAATACATCGCCGTCGAAATCCCTGTTTTTAAAGCGAAGGAGACAATGTGCTAAATGGAGCCGCCATGGCGAAATTGGCTGCCCGTTAATTACATGCTAACTAAGTTTGTTTCGTTCCCACTGTAAAATTGGACACTTGCACTGAATAAATTACCTACACCACAATAACAGTAGGACCAGAATCGTTTGCATTGCAATTATGTTGGGAGGAATTCTTCAGTTTATAGAATTACGGCCACGTGTTACATGAAAGTTGAAGATAATCATTTACGATTTAATATTTTTATAAATAGCATTTCATTTTGTAATAGTTTTCAAAGTATCTCATGGATATCAATCGGACATATCATACCTCATCATCATCCAGGAGATCACGGGCCTATTTCAAGATTGAGATCCAGCAGCCCGCAACCTTTTAAGGTACACTTGATCATTATTTCATGAATATTGTGAATGTACATCAATGAGCAGCCCTTCTGCAAGTTAAACAGATGACCTGATCAAGGTTGCAGAAAATACTGGTCGCGAGTAGGTAGCTCGGATCCCATCGTGGTGGAGATTTTTAGGGAAGGAGGGTCCAGCAGTGGAGGTGTTTCAGCTGAAATTATGATCATAATGATGATTCGGGGTCGCGAGATCGAAGTCAATGCGAGTTTGGGCATGTGGCTGTGACCTAGAAGAAAGTCTATATGAAATAGTATGTAGTCTACTAGCTTCTGCCAGCGACTTCGTCCGCATAGAGTTCGTAATCTGGTCATCCCACGGCATCCGTACATTTTTCCGGTATAAAAAGTAGCTAAAGTGAATCCATTCGGCCTTTCTGGCATGATTGAGTAACAAACATCGAAAATTAATAGTATAAGTTAGATAAGATGAGATTTCTTTAATTACTCATTTTCTAACGCTAAATCATTTCTTTCAACACTTAAAGGACCTTTTACTTTAAAGAACATGTTAATGGCTCGTGTTATTACCTAAAATAGTAAATATCTTTCACCACAACTCAGTCATTACTATTGACAAACCACAGCACTCAAGCATCCAATAAATTACGTCATAGTGTAACTCCGAGCAATTCTCGAGCCTTAAATAACTAATATGTTCGGCTCATCTAATGTGAAATTGCGAATAGAATATTAATAACGTCGGGCTGAATAGTTTTCGTATTTAACCGTCTATCAGGGCTCAGGCTCACACATCGCGGCCATCAATCAAGGAGGCTTATCGCGTCGCCGGCCGCCCATACGTCTTACGGTATACGCGAGGTGAAAAGTTCATTTATTTTACGTTAGCTTTTAAAAGATGGTCCCGATTTATTCCAGATTCAGATAGTAAAGCTAGCTTTGCAAGGAGGTAAAAAATACTACGTGAACGTAATTTTTATTGAAATAATGCTTGCTCAAAATAAATAGGTAGGAAGTTTGTGAAATATCAATTCTCCTCCTTATACCAATAATATATGTTCGAGTAGGTTTCAATAATAGAGGTATATTTTTAAGGTAAACTCTACATAAAAGATATTTCGCGATACGAGAACCACTTCAACTGTACGGTTTCCTTATTGCCGTTTATCTTAATGTTGATCTTGTCGTATCTCCCTCATGCGGGTTTCGGTTGAAAATTATACCTAATAGGGATAGATAGGGAATCGGACGGGGATAACGTCGTGCCGCCCGTCGTAATGGGAACGGACTCTGAAGAATTAAGCTCGAGATATTACAACATTTCGCTCATTTGTGATGGGGGGATTTGAACTGTGCCAGTTTTCGTGACAGATGTCACATCGCTGTCACTATCGTCAGTTAAACGTGGTTTACCCATAGTGACTGTGACTTTAGTAACAATTTCCGGTAACCTTTGTGGAGGGAAGATAGCCGATTGAAAAATGATCTACTGTTACTTTTGATTTATTATATTTATTCTACACACGCACTGGCACATTCGCAAAATCACTGCGCTAAAATATCAGACAAGAAGGTGAAATTTAGTTACTGGAACATGACGTTATCTGTGCCTATATTTATTAATAACAGTAGGTATAGGATTTGGTTTAGATCCTAAAAATGAAATAATGTAGGTAATAACCCTAATGAAAATTCGATATAGCAATTCATTTTGACCTTGTTGTGGTAACCTGTGCTTGGTACATAATTATTTTATAGCGCTATTACTACAGCAATTTTGTTATCACTGGTATTGCAGCAACCACTTTAGAAATGAAAATATTAGTGACATAAATACTATAATGTGGTGCAAGGCCAAGTTCCAAGGTTGACGGCACGTGTATTGAGGTATAAACTTTAATTATTGAAATTATGAAACTCGGGTTATAGATGTTTGATTTTCAACGTATACAGTGTGTAAATGGTATACGGGCGTTCCTTTTAACTGTGGTTAGTATAACCCCTACTGAGCCCATTTAGGCAGCTTTTGTTAAAATTAAATTTAAAAAAAAAAAACCATACAAAATAATTTAACACGCAATGTATAACGAAAAATGCAATTAATTAAACATTACGTACTTACCTGACAGATGGACTTCGATGTACATTGCGGGTCGATAGTATGTTCAAAAATTAATAACGGTGTATACGTCAGCGTAATCAAAATAATTATTTCTGTTAATGATTAGTAGAGTCTTAATCTATGTCCAGTTTTAATAAACGCCCGTATACCATTTACACACTGTATATACGACGAATAAATAAATGGTGATGATTTTTCCGCGCGATGGGGGTTAACACATTCACCGCAAGCCACTGCTCCGACTGCTACGCTGTAGCCTGTAGCAGCATTTTTCCGCGATGTAACGAAAATCTGCTACGAACAGTGGACCCGGGTCGTTAGCGCTGAATGTGTTAAAAAGTTACTCAGTTAAATGTGTTCACTATGTATGTATTTGTATGACCCACACATACAACAATAACATCATCCGTGACAATAAACCTTTCAAATTAAACTTTGTTACAAACCAAGGTCAAAGATAGGTACTGTTCAAGCTAGTTAATCAGAATCTTTGAAGTTTTTTCGTCTAGACATCAGCAAATATTACAAAAAACACTTTACCAGTTAACTGTGTTTTTACCTAATATGATTTATAAACGTCTAAGTTATTACGTGACTTGGTTGAAATTTAGTATTTATGAAACTTTCCGATGTCGTTGAAATCATTTTTGTCGCACATGTTTTTCTGTTACAGTTACTTAATGTAACTTACAAAAGGGACCTTTATCTGAAATTTTAGCGCAGTGCGGTGACTTTCACGGGTTTAATTTAAAACATCTACATTGCTTTGTTATCAAAATACTGTAATCACAGTACCTAGGTATACAAGTTCATCCGCCACATTCTAGTAATGTACCCGCTGGATGGAAACTGAGATGAGCGACGCCACAAGCAAATAACCAGACAACTGAAACTTTTCCAATTTTCTGTTGCATCTCCAGGGCGGTGTTTTACATTGTATGGCATCATCCTTGCGTGAAACCAACTCAAACGCTGTTTCATAGGTTCACAGAACACCTGACGAAACAGTACCTACTTATAATGATACACGAACACGATCAACTCCATGAATGCTACCGATATAGCCCTAAGAATGCTTACTATACTTAAGTGGGAGCCCGTTGTTTCCCTTTTTTTTTTGATGTTTTCCTGGATTCGTAGACTTTTAATTTCTTAAAAATCTAATGTGTCAGGCTAGGTTAGGTGAGGTTTAATTAATAAAAATCATGAAAAAGTAGTTTTCTTAAGAAATATGTTATGATTGCGATAAATTAAACTTACGATCTAAAGCACATTATGCCAAAAAAATACTATTGCAGACTATATAGCTCCATAGGTAGGGCACACATCAAATATCGAATGATTGATGAAGCCAAAGAGTTTTTGAATGGTGGTCATGTACTAAAAGACACAGCATGTGTGTGTGTGTGGCCTTTAATAAGCCACCTAATACATTTTGCTGGAATCTTTGTAGTCACAAAGAGCCCTCTCTTAAGATTAGGCCTATGTCAAGCAGTCGACGTCGAAATAATAGGTTAGGTATAGCTCGTAGCGGGTTAATTTCCACTATTCGTCGATTTAACTAAAAGATTAATGTGTAATTGTGTAACTTAATATATTGCTTTTTAATATTACTCTAGGATGAATAAATCCCCATACAACAACAACAACAACATTTCAATTATACGTGACGTATAATTGAAATGTTAGTGCTCAACCTACTGACCTTGATATGTTTACTATGGTTTCCTATCGTTTCACTTAAAGGCGCCAGTGTAGCGTCTATTATATTACGTTACAGTATTGTCGTGATGCTCACGTTTAAGTTAGAGCAATTTAGTCCCAGGTAAAGTGATCTCTCTGTTGCTCAGGTTGATGGGATTGCTTGTTCTACCTCGCGGCTATTGTGAAATAAATTGCTGGCGATCGCTGCATTTGACAGCTGAAAATAGCCAAAATAAACGCTGAACGAAACTCGACCAATTGAATGTGTTCTCGTAATTATTTAAAAGGTTGTCCTAGCCCCCGGGCTCTTCATTATTTTTATTTATATTCTGGCCTTTGAACAATTATTTCAAGCAAATTAGGAAGCTGAGTTCTGTTTCCTGAGTGAACTACATATCTTAGGGTTATATAGACAAAGTTCGTATAAATATAATACAATTATATTCTGGACCGGTGAGAAAAAGGCTTTCTTATCCCTTAATATTTTGTGACAACCGGTAAAAGTTACTTTAACTGTTGCGACCTTTAGCTTGCATACGTGTACTACCTACCGCCAAGCAGCAGTGTTCGTATTGTTGTGTCCCGGTTTGGGGATAAGATAACTGGTGTAATTACTTTCGTAGAGGCATTCCATCTTAGTCCTCAGAGTTGGCAATGCATTTGGAATCTTAGGATTGCAGTATTGATATTGTAGTCATGGAAATATATACCTATACGAGTATAGTTTCCGATCCCATTTTTTTTTTAAACCAGGTACTGTGTGCTCGTGTGCCTTACACACAAATAAGTGGCATGCGTCAAAGTAATCGCAATAGTAAAATGGCATTGTTTAAATGTATATGAACATAATTTTGATAATTTTTTAGCAGCTATGAAGGATTTCTATAACGGTTTAGAGGATCTCTTAAAACACATTAATATATAATTAATTTAATGGATTTAACAATATCGGGGCCGCTGTGTTAAATAATATTATTTTGAAAAAATACGCTCGGATTTTCAATTTAGGTACTCACACTTTGTCTTCAATGGATTATAGAGAGATAGATGTATCATAATGTACTACTTCGACGATCAGCTGCTTACCTAAGATCAGCACTTTTACAAATGACACTTTAACCCACATCCTTTTTGACTAAATGTCGAAATCCTTCGACTATCCTGACCCCGTGCATGTGGCATGCACGTGATCTCTGACCTAGCATGCTGATTAACTATAATTCCATAGCATTAGGAAGGCTATAACATAGAAGTATCTGTGAGTCATCGTGGCTCGTAAAATAAATGCAGACGTTTTTGTTCTCACGAATGTAGTAAAATTCGGGTTTTATGTATCCTTAAGAACACTAAAACGTAGAGGGCAAAGACTTAGGATAATCTCGGCAGTTCCCTTCAAAATGACCTGAAAAAAGATCATAGTATAAATAATCGCTGAGAGGTGAGGCTGGGAAAGGGAAGCGGCCCAAGAAAAAGAGAGAAAGGTAAAAATGTTATGTACCATTATATTTATATATCTTCATTCACGTAAATAACCTTATAATAAAGACACAAATTATTACTAAAAACCAATTCTATTCCATTCTATTCTAATTGTACGAGTAATAATCGCTTGTAAGGAAGAAATAGTTATAAGGGCACATAATAATGATAGCGACACAAAGAGAAAACTGCGAGTCACATTATGCGGGTCGTCCCGTGAAGGGTCCGACACACAAGTACAAACAGACACATTATCTGTTCGGTCAGTGCGTGTAATTACAGTGTTACTGACACCCTTTACGAGCCACATAGTTTACTAACAAGCTGCGGTTGCTCCTCCCGTGCATTAATCACAGAGATCTGCATTATATTATCACCCCAAAATTGAATACATAAACCCTCCAATATAATTGCGAACCCACAGATATAAATACACATGGATAACGTAAACACCTCAATCTATATGAAATCCAACCAATTTCTACCAACTGGGACGTACTTTGAGCAGAGAATTTTCCGTTATCCACTCAAAAAATTTCAAAGTCGTCGCTTTTTTGGGCTATTGCAGTTTATTATCATGCAACGAGGCATTTCCTTAATTTCCACGGCCGACCGGCTGCAACAACAGGCGCGCGGAACGGCAGTAGCGACGACCAACCCCAATACTTCGTCGGGGTTTAAGTCCCAGGATTCGGACACGCAAAGTAGATGCATTAATGGCGTTACCCATGTATATTTATATCTGAGGGCGAACACGTAATTCAGAGCAGATATCTCATAAACAATCCAAGCGATTTTCATAAAACCTAGCTAAGAACCGTTTTATTTGAACTAGTTTTTTTACAATTTAAACGCGTCCAAATCGGTCTATCCCTTTGGGAACTACGATAATCGTAGACACACAGATACACACGTTAAATTTATAACATCCCTATCTTTATGTTGAGGGTTAACCAACCTTATTACAAACTTATTATTTACAATGCACTGCCTACATACGAGTACTTTGCTAAGCCTTCGATGGTACTAAAAGTCAATTTATTGTAAAATTCAAGTAAGGATAATTAATCAGAAAACAAACAAACGAAAGAACTTACAAAATCACTTAAAACTACACTAATCTAACAAACCGCTACCAGTGGGCATTGTTCCTAAAATGCTGGCAGCATTGCCACGTTGAATGGCAATGCTTAATCTTTGTGCCAAGTACAGGCCAGCATTTTTGTCACGTGATGCGTCGATCAGGCGCTTTGACAAATCTTTAAAAATAAGGTGTGCTCCTGGTCCCCACGGTCCTAAAGTTTCGACCCCAAAAGGCTCAAATATGTAACTTCTATCAAGTTGACTGTATTTGCGCCTTTTGAGGGTCTCCGCTGATTCCGCCGCGAAACCAGCCCTAGTACTTGTTCCGGGAAGATGTGACGGCGCAAGGGTGTCCACGCAAGTGGCATCCCAAACCAACGGCCGGCCCAACTTCCACGGAACAAGAGTCATCCCATCAGGTCTTTTACCATCATCGCGCATGAGACCATTTGGTTCCAAAATAGCCGCGCAATTGGCGGTGGTAAAAGCCCGACGGATAAGATAAGCCTTCGATTGAAATTTGATTATGGAATTCAAAAGGTTCAAAGTGGGTTTGAAATGATGAGTCATGTGTTGAAAATATGAAAATATAAACACCCTGTGTCAAAAGTATATCATAGACTGACTTGTACATGTAGGTACATATTATAAATTTAATTTTGTTCTATTTACCATACTTGAACAATAAGTGTCGGAGACATAAACCTAATAAACCAGTAATAATTCTGTTCGTGCCAGTTAAAAATTAACTACTTTTCGTACCAAACGATTCGCTTAGGCGCCATAAAACAACACTTTAGAATAATGTGTACACAAAGCAAAACTGTGCACCCTTTAAACTGCTATCGTGCAGCATTAGCTGTTTGTTTTCTGATTTCCAACTGCCAGGCCAATACCAAGAATTGTGTTATAGATCTTGTTGCACGGAATTAACATTTGCTCCAGGCAACTGTTTACTCCTACTTTGTTTCGCATCGCTGTTTACCTACTTCCTAAACACAGTCAGTGCCGGGCTCTCTTATTTCCATACAAAACGAACTCCTAATAGGGTTTCCGGCAATTCATAGTACGAGGCTATAAGCGAATTCACACTTTAATTAACTTGCTCTACACAGGCTGTTATGAATTTTTCATTCAATTAATTTATATAATATAACCTTAAAATACAATTAAAATTCCGATATAACGGCGGTCGTTGTCCCTTGCTTCAGTAATTCAATTTAGGACGGACGTAAATGACAAAGCTACAACAGTTAATACGGCTCTGTCCCTATCACTCACCGCAAACTGAGCTGTATATCTATTTTATTTTATATTTAGTTACGATAACTCCCCTGGTATCTCTTTAACGGCTCAACTGATTTTCATACAACCTAGGTAAGCACCATCCCGGTTAAACTAACTCTCTTTTTAAAAAACCGCGTCAAGTCCATCCGTTTGAAAGCTACGATGCCACAGACAGATACACAGACACTCAAACTTATAACATCTCTCTTTTTGCGTCGGGGGTTTTAACAAGACGTTACTGTTGCGGACTGTAACAAAATTAATACGCATTTAATTAAGTGTCATTTAAAAGGAATTAAAAGTGACAAGTATAATCACAGAGTTAACTAATTCGAATACCATCTCTTCAGACGTTATTTATAGCTACTGATTTCGTTTATTATCGTTTTATATATTTCAAAATTATAATTACTCACCAAGTTTTACATCTTTATTTGACTCGAGTCACGTCCAATTTAGGGATGACAATTATTATTGAGACGTTATTATAAAGTCATAATTACTTGAGACAAGGAAAATTAGTGAGCTTTAGAGGAAAAACGACGGTACGACAATCGGAACTAAGCAAATGACCCATCATTTTATGGTAAAAAATAAATGCCATGCCTGTAACAAAATATTAATAAGCTAATAATGTGCATTAACAAATAATTTCAAACGAAACGAAATAAAAATGGCCGAACGAGATTAATGTCCGCCATTGCTGTGACGTCACGCGCGGAAACTCGCTTCCGCTAAATGGATGGCTAGGCACAGCCGCCGGCTAGCTTTTTGATTCCGCTTTTTCATTCCAGTTTTAATCCGCATTGCTAAAACTGCGTAATTTCATTGACGCTAATCTGCCCGAGCCGGAGTCATCGGCGCGGACGCATCCGCGGTTGCTCATGGAACCGTGCTCGACGCCTAATTAACTGATTATGTATTATTCTCCATACGGAAGTCGAAACAATGGCTATTAGTGGCACTAATCTAATTTCAAACAGTTGATGGATACGAATAATAGTATTAGCCATGAATGATGAAGTTTAATATCGTTTGTGTAAGTTGCTAAACTCTATAGATAAGTCATTAAGTTTCGTAATGAATACTAAATAAAGGAGTTTATCATAAGTTGGCAAGTATAATCACAGAGTTAACTAATTCGAATACCATCTCTCTTAGTATGTAAATTGACTGTTGATTCCCTTATTAGCCAGTGCTGCGCAGCGGATCGTGCTAGAATTTTAGCAGTCGGTACAAGGGAGGCTGGATACTGGCTTCAAGCTCATCCCTCGCCAAGCACTGGTACTTTCCTAGACCCTAACACACTCCGACTTTCAGTTTGCCTTCGCCTTGGGGTCCCGGTCTGCGCTCCACATCGCTGCCCCTGCGGAAGTGACGTAGATCGGCTAGGACATCACGGACTTTCTTGCCAGAGAAGTGCTGGCCGCTTTTCCAGACACGCCGCACTCAACGACATCATTCGTCGGTCTCTTGCCTCAATAAAGGTCCCGGCTCTTTTAGAGCCGACAGGCATTTCTAGAAATGATGGCAAGAGACCTGACGGAATGACCTTGGTCCCGTGGAATATGGGACGGGTGCTAGTGTGGGATGCAACCTGTGTAGACACGCTAGCCCCATCACATCTCCACCGGACCTCTAATAGAGCAGGTGCGGCAGCTGAAGCGGCCGAAAGCATGAAGGTAGTAAAATATAGTGGTCTCGGCCCAGAATATATTTTTATTCCATTCGGCGTCGAGACCCTTGGTCCGTGGGGTCCTAGCGCTCGGAGCCTCTTCAAAGAAGTTTCGAAGAGGCTCATTGACGTCACGGGAGACCGAAGAGCTGGCAGTTTCCTCGCTCAACGTATAAGTTTATCCATCCAGCGAGGAAATGCTGCCAGCATCTTTGGTACAATGCCGCAGGGGCCATTCTTAGATTTAATGTTTTAGTTAATTTATATATTTAGAGTTAGTTTTATTTAATTTTAGTTTTCTTTTTCAGTTACTGTGTTTTGTTATAAATAGAATATATTTAAAAATAGTTGGCTTCTAGTTGGCAATATATCTGCCGCTCTTTTCTATTTAGTGTTGCGTTTTGCAAAGACTTTCCTCCAGGTGACGCTTTGGCTTATTTCTAGATACACACAATAAAAAAATAAATACAAAGATGAAGTTGTCCATTTAAGGATTTCTATTTCAATTACCCTTTGAGACAAAAATTTAATACAACACTAAAATGAGGTAATTTAGTTTAACCCCAAATTAAAGTCAATTACGATTTACATTGTTTACCTGCGACAAAATCCAAAAAAAAGCATTCAAATATTCAAATTTGTAAATAGACACGAGAAGGCTTAGTTCCGGGAAATCGGAACTTGTTTATTAATATCATATCAGATTTCACCACTCTCGCTACTAGCGAGAGCTGAGAAAATACAAAAATACGTTGTTCATAATTTGAGTAATTTTACGTTATCGTCAACTAATTTATTTAGACATTATAATACCTTGTCTGTGTTTATACTTCTTTACTCATGATGTCAAAACGTGTATTTGTTTGCTTGCTTATTATGAGTATATTAGGGGATAACTCACAACATGCAAACAAACTCAGCAAGGATTATTCTAGAACAATAGAATTAAAAAAAAAGTTACGATATCCCTAACTAAAAAGGTTTTTTATTACCGGAGCGAAGCGAGGGCGGCGGCGTGTCGCTAGTCTCATACATATAAGGTAAAGTATACAACAACAGTTTAAAATATACGTATTGAAAGTACAAATCCACGATAATTTATACACGAGCAGGTAAATATTTATAGTTGAACATAATGAAATGACGATGCTCGTAAATTGTATTCGTGTTGGTTTAGTGAATAATTTCAATTCAGGATTCTGATATAATATGCAACAAAATAAGCGTTGCGTTTTACTAAATGAGCAATAAGCAACAATTAACAGGGTTTTATTTTAAAGGATGATGGTCAGTTTTGTATGGACACTGGCCTAAAAACCAATAATGACAAGCCATATGTCCTTTGAAAGATTTTTTCATATTCTACAACTTTTTGTATGGCGGGAAATCTTAAATCGCTGTGTGAAATATTTAAAAATCTGGAACATCGGGACGCCTACATAGACGACGTTAGAATAATTACTTGGAAAAACCGCGGTCTTTGTATGGCAATAACTTTTTTCACACAAAGATTTCGAACCACCTGTCATAGTAATAGTTTTACAACTTAGAATTACCTATTCGGGGACATATCGCTTGTCCTTATTGGTCATTAGGCCAATTAGCCCACCCTCCTTTAATAAAACATCGCAAACATCAGGAACAACCAAATTATTTATTTCTGTATGAAAGAAACTTTAACTTTTTTTGTAGAGTAATCCTCCTCCACTTACCTACGGCTAGTAAAACTACATACTATATTTAAGTAACAAAACTTCCAAAAAAAAAACGGAATAATCGACCAATCCCCTAAGACAAATCGTTCATTGAATACAAATCCGACACAATTAGAAGCAGTTGGAATACTATTTTTAATGGAAGAGCAAATTATTTTGGAATGTGTCCGTTTTGTATTCAATGAGCGAAATATACTAACCTAAACCTTAACTTACATTCTATATTGTACATAAACATTTTTTATCATTACAGTAACTAAACGACTCTCAGTAATCGTAAAAGAAATATAAACAAAAATATAGCATAGAGTAGACTTCGCAGTAGTTGACTAGTCCGCTCCAGTTCCGGAGTCCGCAGCTGGATCATTTACATTCCGCTCGACGCATTTACATACTCTTTGCCGGAACCCCCCAGGAATCGCTACATCTCATAAAATGCAGAAACAACACGATGCTTCCTGAATTATTGAAGCACTGTATTCCAACAGTTAACGACTGTGTAATTTTATCCGAGGATTTATGCTGGATCCCGCGGCGTTACCGTCTCGATCTCGTTCCTGGAAAAAGACAGGGAACACTTATTTATGAGCCCAAACATGATGTCTCACGCGCGCCCGCGCCTGTTGCCTTCGAAATTAAATAAAAGATTAATGCTTTTCCCGGTTTAATATGACCGAAATTGGAGGAAGAAACAGCTGCCGCGTACATGTTGTTCTTTCTTTGTAATTGCATCCTCATGAAAATAAATATAGTAAATATTTAGTAAACTTCTTTGTTTTTCTCAGTGGTGAATGTTATAATAAGAATAAATCTACGCTTTCAAATAATTGATATGGCCACATGTCAAATAAAATATTATCCAACCCATCACTTTCCTTGGCTAATTTCACAAGATGATGCTCTTCATAATATACCTAATATTAACACTACGTAACTACGTAATTCTTTGTCTCCACGTAATCACCTTTTGCATTGAACTATATGTATAAATCTCTCTTCAGATACAGAATTCGATTAGTAACCCATTCTAACCCGCTCGTTCAGATTCGTGTATTCCGAAATGCGGATTATATCCAAGATGCATAGCCTACAGTCCTCTGAGACACTTCAATTAAATGTCCATGCGGAATGCCTGCTCATGTACTTACTGGTATTAGTGAGCGTTCAATTTTCGACTCGCATACCGTTGCCAGATAGAACGTATTGATTAAAACCTCTTTTGTAAAAGGAATGTTCTTAAAGACGTCATTCCCACTATTTACATCCCCAATGAATTCCATCCAAGCATGACACTGTAGTCAATGGTTGTTTGATACATTTTTTGTAAGGAGGGCATACTCGTAGTAGAGCTTATTTGTAATAAGTTTACGTGACTGGTGCATAATGAGAGGTATTATTACACTAGTGTTAATGCCTCATTATGTGTACAGTCGCATACATAACACTATCCACATGCATACCGCATTTTTTCTGTAATAAGTGATAAAACTGTATCTGTGATTGCTCTGTATCGATAACCGATACTTTAATGATATGCAATACTTTAATGTTAACATTAAAATACACCCACAGATACAGGTATTAATATAGGCCATTCTGAACATATTATAGGGAAGTTATGATATGGATGTAGATAAATAATGTTTGAAAACGTGAGATTATTTTACGGGTTCCTACTACGGATATTAAAGGCGATTTGAAAACGTGAAAATTGATTCAAATGTCGGTGAACTGCCATATTATTGTCCACCTACCAATTATTGGCCACATGAACTTTAACATTATGAGGTAATAAAGACGATAATTCAACAATCACTAGGTGCCAGTAACTTGATTATAGAGGCCAATAATCAGGTGTTTTACCCTACTCATAATTTAATTATCATCTAGATGCAATTTAAACGGCATCGTATATTTATTTTTCCATGCATGGTAAAACGCAGCCTTTTCTATTACTACGTCCAGTTTAAAATCCGCTTTAAGTGTCACTCGGAGACCCGACATTACCCGGTCGCTGCGGCGGAAAGTCGTTGGTTTTTCCGGCGTGTGCACTGAAATAAGTTTGCTTTATAGCTCGCTCCGTACATACGGACGGCAGAGCAAGTTGGATAACATTATATTATAAATATGTCTATAGGGAATGAAATACGTCGCGCCGTAGTCGCCGACTGTATGTTCGGTATCGTGCTGTAACTACTGAAAATGATTCATGGTTAAATGTTTCGAGACTGAATTTCAACAGGATTTGTACATTGGTATCACGGTGTTTATAACATCGAATTATTTATTCTTCTTTATAGAAGATAAGGGTTATTCATTTGTTTTGCAACAATCAGTTTAGGACCGTATGAAATTTGAATTAAGAGTGAGTGAGCGAAGTGTCCATTACCGGTACCTGTCAGCTATAAGTGTCCATCATTGATGCCGTCACCCTATAACGTTCAATATTATAAGTAAACCAGATGACAATACAGTTTTACCGTGTCTAAAAGTTAATCTAATGATGCCGTCGAAAGGATTCCCACGAGATAGATTCGCGGGTGGTAGGACCTTGTGCAGGGTCCGTCCGGATCGCTACCACCATCTTATCCATTAACCTACCGCCAAACAGCAGTGTTCGCATTGTTGTGTTCCGGTTTGGGGATAAGACAGCCGGTGAAATGACTAGCATAGAGGCATTCCATCTTAGCCTCAAGGTTGGCAACGCATTTGCAGTCTTAGGATTGCATTGCAGTCTTGTGATTGCGAATGTCTATGGGTCACAGTTTCCACTTACCATCAGGTGGCCTGTGTGCTCGTTTGTCTACTCGATGCCATAAAAAAAAAAAAAAAAAAAAAAAAAAAAAAAGATATCCGACTGTACTTTCCGCTAAAGTTACCGTTGACTGATACCTTTTACGAGTAAATTACTTAGTGTCTCCGTTTCATACTTATAGCAATAATCGACGATTGTGTATGTATGGTGGATGGCATCATTCTCATCATCTTCTTTCCGTAGTATACAACCTGTCTGTTTGTATATCCGCTAACTCATCTTTAACCACGCAACGGATTTTAATGAAGTTTTCACCATCCATTTGGTATTTATTCACGAAATATTTTTATGTAAGTATAACAAATTCTGGTTTATGTACGCGTGTTGCAGAAAACTCACATAACCCGAAGCAAAGCGAGGGGGGGTCGCTAGACATGTAATAACATCGTTTTTCTTTATTAGGAAATACTATGTATCGTAAAAACTATCCCTATTTAAGCTAAGAATTAATGTATTAAAAGATTTCGATTTAAAGAGCGGCTTCTGCGTCCACATCAACTGTATTGGTTGTTTAAGCAGAGGGGTTTTCATATTGAAAATCGAAGGCTTGTCTGCATACTAAATGAAAACAATTGTCCCGCTTTGAAGCCAATTGAGATTGCGAGTGCGTTAGGCAATAGCGACGCAGGTTTCACTTTACACCTCGCTTAAGCATCGCTTCGAATGCTTCAAAGAACGGCTCAGTACGAGTAACTATCAACTAAGCTTAGAACTAAAACGATTAGATTGAAAGCTTATGCATAATATTAAGAGGATTGTGGGGCGACGCTGGAATCGCGTAGCTGCTAAAAAAAATCGGACAAGTGTGAGTCGGACTCGCCCAGCGAGGGTTCCGTACAAATTTGTAGGTAGGTACTTTTTTCAACTTTTGTCATAAGTTGAAAACTGTAAAGTACTTAGTAAAAATTATTAAAAATCTGTTAAAGCTTGTACCAATGAAGCCCCATGATTCGCTACCCCACATGACACGGTAAACTCAATGCAGAATTTAGACCGCCGCGGCGCGCCGGCCGTTCCTTGCGTAAAGACCTTGTTTCTTGTATCTTTCATTGTTCATAGCCAAATTTCATAGTTCTAGATCAACGGAAAATACCCTATAAATTTTGATTCGAAGTACCTACCGCACTGCTTTTGTTTTTAGGCTCTTTTTCATTGGTTAAGTACAATATTACTTAAATACTGAGCTTGCAGCGGAGCAACCGGCGCGGCGCAGCCACGGAAGCCGGCTTATTGACACAACACGGGGGACACGATTCGAAACGGATTATCCCGACCACTGGCCATTTTTAACGGGCCGATAAAAGTTGAACCGGATTGAGTTTCAATTTAAGTTTTAAGTTGGTGATATGATCAATGTTTAATTTCAGATTCCGATCGAACCTATTACTAACACTGTTATTAAATCGATTACATTTGAATACAATATTAATTTCAAGAACTGTAACCTAACCTTTTCCAATCTCCTAATATATAAATGTGAATTGATTTTCTGACAATTTGCTATGAATAAGCCGTGATAAGAAAAAACAAAAAACAACAAAACAGAAAAACAGTTCAATCCAAATGTCTACGGGTCCTTGTCCTTGAGATGATTTTTATTGTACATAAAAAATCACATCTATCCGTTACTCCATTGTTGCGTTAAAGAAAAACAAACCAACAACGTACACCCTTTTCCATTCATAATACCTATTACTTATTGTTAGTAGGGGTTACATCGTTTATTTTATTAAAGACTGTATCGTTTAGTATAAATACATAAAAAACCTAGTCTAACTTTTGACATCCGTATTATTTTAAATTACAATGTTGTGAGGATATGACCTGCAGGTGTTTTTTAACCATTTCATCTGATATAATATGGTTAACTTTTGTGTCTTGGAGACTTTATGATGCTTTCAAAATCGTCCCCAAAATATATTTCGGACAAGCCTATTGAGCTCAATTTGAAGTATTTCAGCAACTCCTATAGTATAATTTTAAAATGCAATAGGTTGGTATGCAGCCAAAACATGTGAACTAAGTGTCCCCTTCATGTTTACCCGAATGAGCATCCGCAGAATAAATATGATAGATTTTTACTTTCACACAAAAGCGACTTTTTACGTAATGTTTTGGTTTCCCATCAATATCTGGTGCGAGCGGGAGGAGGGAGACTAACCAAAGGTCTCAGCCAGACCCAAGCACAATGGACAATCGTGGCGTCTAACCATCGGTAAAACACGTCAATAGAAACGCTTCTTAATAGTTATAATAGATGTCAAAGTCGGAGTTGTAATGAGTAATATGCCATATTCTCAAAATGGCCACCGCCCATCGCCATCCATGCCTTTTTTTTATTAAAAATAAATTAAAGAGAATGCTCAGATGTTTTACTTTGGGAATCATGTGTAATTATGGTTTGCGTAGTATGATATTTTTTTTTTGTTACGTTGTCTAGCTCGCAAACAGTAAAATTTATTTTGCTATTTGTCCACTTTCGTTAACATCACTCAGATGGATTCGGTAAATTTTGACTAAACCATATGCCTCAAGTCGAGCCCGCAGGATGAAATGTGTACCTAATAAAAGCACTAATTAAACACATGTACATTTAAATCTAAAAAATACTTTAGGAAAGAAAGACGACTACGTAAAGTTGTATTTATACTTAACGATACAGTCTTTACGCCCACTGCATTCTTAATTACTGTACATTCTGGTAAATGCTACAATCACGCAAGAAGCACTTAAGTAAGAGAGGAAATTAATCTCACAAGCATTTACGGACAAAAGCAGCCTAATGACGTCATCGCGTGGCCGAAATGTTCATACATTTTATTATATTCGACCCCACCGCCAACTAAACCGCAAACGCATCACAATGCTCACAATTGGCAATATTAAAATATTTACTTTAATTCTGAAGTCTTTTGAAGTTACGTTCATTTGTATGTTGTTATTTAATTTTACCTACACATACCTTTACGCCTTCATTCCCAGAGTGGGGTAGGCTGAGCTACAGAATTAGAGATTAATTTTACCCATTTTCAAATAATTCACGCAAATTTAATTAAATCAACTTTATTTTACAATCTATGTGTTGTCATTGTCACAAAGTTCAATTATTCTTGAGAAATTAAATGAAATGTACAAAAGTAATCGTTGCACGAAACCTTATAACTTGTATTACAAGCGGAAATCTCTTTGCATTGTAGAGCCATTTGTAATTCAAGCTATAAGCTTTCGTAAAATGGGCCCCTGATGTTGAATAGCCGTTCTAAATCGTAGATAGGTGGTGGTTAACCACCACGGGCCAGTGGTCTTATAATCAGTCTGACAAGACTACGACTTTGAACCTATTCTGCTGCAGCTCTCGTTTGTAGATGTGTTCAGGTTATAGTCTGGGAAGGACGTGGTACCAAGTTAAACTGCCGGTCGGTTTGCCGATGATATTGTAGTCATAACTGAGACCATGAAAGACCTAAACGAACGAGTTGGTCTGAAAATGAACCAGGACAAGACAAAAATCATGTCAAACACCCATGTAGTACTAACTTCCGTAATAATCAGAGGCACGGTGCTTGAAGTTACTGACAGTTATGTTTACCTGTCCAGTTAGGTAGCTCTGACTCCGAGAACTTGACATTTGCTACGTACACCTTTGCCCATTGCTATTGACACTTAATCCGTGGTTTGTATTTGGAAATGAGAGAAACATTGTCTGATGAAAAAAATACAAATGTGATTCGAGCCATGCATAAGGAATGTCTTCAAGCTAACGTAGAGAATGATAAGAAAAAATCCCAGGGAAAACCAAGCAAAAATCACAGAAAAGTTTAATAAAGAATACTAGATACAATAATAAACATAAAAATACAACATACACAATAATTATATGTGTCTGTTATGAAACTGCAGCACGGGTTTAAATCTAATCAACAATTGCTAAAAGAAATTATGCTGATTGCTGCCTTGATGCCCCTGCGCGATTACCGAGAAACGAATCGTGAAACACGGTCACAGAAAATATATTACGTGCAGTACACCTTCATACAAAATCCACGAAACTAGCAAGATATATGCGCCAGCAATTTTCAACTATACCAGAGGCCAGCTGATAAAAATGTGTACGGGATATTTCCGGTTATCATGAACGCATTTATTGTATGATATATTACTGAAATTCAAAAACGGACTAAGCTAACGGATGCGGGTCCAATACACAAACTTAAACACAAATAAGTGGGTTCCTTCTACCTTACTAGATACTCTGACTCTGAGGTTGGCATAAAGGTCACAGAATATAAAAAACTATTAATTAAAAGGAACGCTGTATAAGAGACCCAAAGCGCTGAGAGCGCTGGTGATGGAGGAAGCCAAAAAATATACGTTTTTATCGGTAGCTTCCGCTTTATCAGGTTGCGAGAGAACCCTCTCTCACCAGTTGATTTCTTTTCCCTTTTTGAGAAATGTAATCTTTACTTTTAGACCTGCTTAAGTCACATTTATTTTGTTAATTAAGTATCCAAACGTTAACTCATGTGATTAAAATTAGCAAATTGTTTATTCTTGTTTTTTTCTTATATTCGACAAACCATGCTCCTACAAACAAGCAAGCAGTCATTTCCACAGACTCACTCTGCCTGTAACGGGTGCATGTTAGCCTTCAACATTGATGCGAGCTCATTTGTAAAGATTTGTCGCCGAAGCCACACATACCTGCCTATTACGGCTCAGCCTGTCCCCGTTCCGTAACTCGGGTAATTCCTGCAATTTGTTACCACGTTGAGGGAAACAGATTACGTTTCCACAGATATGACACTAGGCTGCAAAACTTACACAATCTAACCCCACAGCGACGTAAGTGGTCTCGCTGTGTTGATATATTTTTTATGGGACGAAGAAGGCAATCGAGCACACAGGGCAAGTGATGGTAAGTGGACTCTGAATCCCATAGACATTTGCTCAAGACTTACAATGACAATCTCGAGATGCAAATTCCTACACACCCTGGGAACTTACATGAAGTTCTATAAAAATCCTTCATCGGTTGTCTTTTCCCCTCATAACAACATAACACAACAATGCAAACTGCTGTTTGGTGGCAGTATAAAGGGTAAGATGGTGGAAGCGATCCAGACGGACCTTGCACAAGGTCCTTCCACCACTAAAGGAACGTCAGCCGACTTCCTTCCTTCCTATCCTACATCATATTCCTGCTGATATTGTAAATGTAAAAATTGTGAGTAGTTTGGGGTATATCAATTTTGGGTTTTCAATCACGCATACAACCAGGACAGAATCAGACAAAGAAAAACAACGAAATATTTATTTGTAACAACTAGTAACAAATAAAAACACACAAAATGCATGTAGGGTAGAAATATCAATTTCACTTTTTGGCCATTCAAAATTTCAACCTAATTTGTAAAACATTATTATTCTATTCTATTCTATTATAAAATTCCAAAAAAAACGCTTTTTATTCATCTTCAGTTCAACCTATTTATGAACATAATTTTTATTTTTTCTGTTTTTTTTATACTCATTTCAACCTTAAGTAGCCTAAAAGGGCAGTGGCCACAAAAGTTACTTCTACTCTACTAATCTTAAAATGAACTCAACTCAGCGTACATACCTTATGCTGGCAATAAAGTCAGCGCTGGTTTCCCGTTGGGACCATTAGGTGAAATAAAATTTGGCATAGGTAGTCCACTTTTCCTTTAAGCCCTAATATTATTAATTGAAAATTTTACCAATATTTGCATAGAGCGGCAGTAGCCCTCAGTAGGGATAACATCTCGAGACGTTTTATTAGTGGCTGTTCAAAATAAAAGTAAGCAGGTTAAATCTGGATCCGACCCTTGTTATCGCAAACGAATCTCGATTCAAATCTGCGGCCGCTTTGGATCGCTTCCTCGATCTAATAGATACCGGCCCAATTTCGGTGACCCGCCGGATTTCAGCTGACTGGCTCGGGTTCGGTTCCATGCCAATTAAATTTGAAGCACAAATAATCGCTCCTGAGCCAATTACTACGAGCAGAACTGTGTACATTGACGACGTCATAACCATAATTAAACACCCTATTTCCACATATTCAATTTCAGGAAAACTCACTGAGCTATTCGTAATTAAACAATTTCCTCATTCACGGAAACGTATTTACATTCGTCAAATACTCTTTCCACATAAACTCGGTCCAGATCAAAAAGGATTTCGCCATGATACGGGTTTATGCAAAACCTATAAAAGATAATCCGGCTATTTAGAGCGGATAAAATTCCCTCCCCGCGAGCGAACTTATTCTGAACTCAATAATATCCCGGTGTAGCCTCTGCGAGGAGTTATGACACAAGAAAGCTTTTATCTCCGCTCATGTGTGACGAAATTGAAGTTTTTTTTTGCTTTGATGATGTTTAATCTTGGGAAGTCCTTTACAAAGTTTCAGTGTTGTTGATCTGCATCATGTGTGACCTACTTACCAGAAAATCTCAAATCAAAATCTAAATAGTATAAATAAAAATCGGCATTTTTCTACGAAGCATGTGCTCAAAATTAATTTAATCAACGTTTTTTGTTGCGGTGTTTTTCATAATTTTGATAATTTCTGAAACCTGTAAGTACTGAGTAATTATTTTATTAGTACTTATAACATTTTTTTATTTTATCATACATTACAATATTACATTCATGAACACAAACAGCCTAATTGGCTATGCAATTACGGACGTCCGCCAATCCTTCAAATTAGACTATAACTACAGTTCCTTTCCTTTGAACATGACCTACAAAGAGACGTTTTTGCAAATTTGCTGAAACGAGGAATGCACATTAGCATATCCTGTATACATATTTTATTCGCAGAGCCATCTCGCGGTTCTTACCCACACTACAAGTTTTGGTGAACATATTACACATGGGTTTGAGGTACAGCTGAGCTGACCCCCTTATCTGCCTTTCTCACCACTTTGTGTCCTAACAGTAACGGAACGGGAGATTATGCTGACTTTATTTTTCATTAAGTCCCTTAGTATTATTTCCCCATTTATTGCAAATAAATTATTAGTAAACACAAATAATTAAAATACAATCATTTATAAAATGTCAGTGTGAAAATTTCGCGCCATCTATGGATCAGTGTAAGAACTACGGTCTTGAAGTGAAATGTGAATGTTCGTTAATTCTATGGCCTGCCGCCACATTTAGGCGACCTCTGTGGGCACGTTCTTAAATTAACACGTAACCGTTATTATAATTCGTAAGAGGTACATGGTGGTGTGTCGCTCGAGTTTTTAACTGTATAATACAGATGGCGCCTAAAAGTCTACTTTATTGTAAGTATCTCAATAGGAAAACTCGTGAAACGTGAGATTAAATTGCGAGTTCCCGAATTAAGCACCCTAATTGTTATCAAAAACAAAATTTACCAATTTTCACACATGGTAAATTTTGGTTTTGATAACAAATGGATATCGATTTTAGAATCTTACTTGTGACTAGAGAATAAGTGATAAGTTTCGAAAAAAAAATCATTTTTTGGACAAGGTTTTTGCTGCCGTCTGCACATTTTTCTCAAAATCTGCTCATGGAGACCAAACTAATGAGTCCCAACACGATGAGTTTACCTTCCGACTCCATCATCTGTGGGGTTATTATGAGCTATCTGTGCCATTCATTTTACGCTGAGAGAAAAGGACAGAGTTATGTAACTGCCATAGCTCTGTCCTTTACGCTGACCGTAAAATGAACTGCATAGCTATGTTATAATAACCCCCCAGATCAGCTCTGTGATACCATAATATTGCATTGTTATCGGGTTTACATCATTAGGTGGTCCAAATTTCAGGACATTCCGTCAATGGAAACTGGTCTAAAATTAGCTTGTTATAATAAAAGTTAAGCCACGTGGTGTACGTGTTTAAAATGGATGGGAACACTCCTTTTGATATCATATACCTATAGGCGTGAGAGTTTCAGTTACGGGTGAGATTCAAAAATAGTAACTTCTAGAATTTAGTAAATATCGTCGATTTTGGTCACCAGCTCACCAGATTTAATTCAAAAATCGACAGTCTGTGAGTGAAATCTTACTTAAATGAAGTAACAAACGTTCAAGTCAAAAATATAATGCCTATAATAATGAAGTAACATGTTGCGTTTTGTCTGTTTGTTAAAAAATATTTTTAACTTAGTTTATTTTTAAGAAATAAATGTTACACACATTTTATTTAAATTCAGCGCCAGGCCTTATGATTTTCTTCAGGCAATGTCTGACTTTGCTATAAGTTCGGCCATCTTAGCAATAATAATTGTGTCATCTAGATAAGTTGAAAGTTCAAATAATAAGTACGTAGGTAGATACTTACTATACTATTCGTGTCCTGTAAACTACGAAAGAATAACCAAGTCCACCGCAACTTATACTCGTATTCTATTCTCGTACGACCTACCCCCACGTCTCCAAATCTAAGGTTTCATATTAAATTACCCAACGTACGCCCTTGACCCCAATTCAGTTAAGTTTATTTTCCAGCCAACCTTTGGTTTCATAAGTGCGCCTATTTGTTACGTGTACCAATTCCCACAGACAAACAAACAGAAACACACGCGAGGGCACTCGGCTTGGACACACTCTCAACGCACAATGGACCTCAGATTACACAATAAAACTGTGACTGGGTATTTATATGAGCGTTGTTCGTTATTGCCTTAATACAATGTTAGTGTTAGAAGTTCGGTTATTTATGAATATGTATGGTCAGCAGTCGGGAGTTCTTTTTTATTTGATGTAAAATAGGCCGCGTGGTTGCCGGGTAAGAATAGTGCCACTCCTTGTCCTCCCGTGGATGTCGTAAGAGACGACTAATGCGGACTTGCGCGGACCAGAGTTAGCCCTTAACCCAGAGTTAAGTGTATACTTTTGTACGTGGTTTGCCGCCTAACCTCGGGTTAAGACGCTAACTCTGGTCCACGCAAGTGGGCGTAAGGGAATAAAGGCTGTGTAGTACCTACTGTTAGGCGATGGGCTTGCAACCTGTCACTAATACACTGGTAAACGTCTTAGCGTAATTGTGCAAAATGTGGTTACAGAATTATTAACAAGTTTTTAGAGTTGTTAGTAATTCTGTAGCTCTGCCTACCCCACTCTGGGAATAAAGGCGTGAGCTTATGTATGTGTATGTAAAATAGGCAACTTTTAATTTGATATTATCTAGCTCTATTTAACGAAAATATCCGTCGTTGGTTTTGAGTCTGTGGTGTAGATATATCCGTCAATGAGTCTTTTGGCTTATCTTTTTGTGTTAAATCCCTACAGTATTACCTTTCGTCTGGATTCAGGAGTTGAGTTATATTTATCTAGAACTAACCAAGTTTTTTGACAACGCGCATTCCATAATACGCAAAGTAAATAAAAACCCAGACGTTCAATCCAATTAAGTAAAGGTCACCTCTATTAAATAAGTTATTATAGATGAAAATAGTATCGTTAAAGACGTCTCGAAAAATCGGGGGTTTTCAGACAAATTCAACATTCGCCATAGCCTCTTGAGACTTGAAACTCAATTTATTATGTTACAGGCAATGTGTGTGTAAAGTTTTAAATAATCTCATAAATCGTCACGTTACTAAAGGACACGGTATAGATGTAGTACTCAAGTGATCGATTAGCATCGTATTGTGCCAGATAAGTTCGTAATTACGTCGCTTTAGTAAAAGTAAAAGCAATAAAAATACGATCTTATTCGCCATACTACAATATCGTTCGATTATTCACTACATCTGTCCTCAGGATTATGTTAGGATACCTAACAATGCTGATAAATTTGAGAACATTCGCTAGAATGCTTGAGTTAATGCTCAAGTCTATCAGCAACTTTACGCAGTAAAGTTCTTCTTCATAACAAGAATTCAGGAACAATCCGGTTCCTCTTCAAACATGCTGGATGACTCTCTGGCGAGGAGACGGTACACCAATCGCATTATTGAAAATGTTTTTTTTTATTTATGTTAAAATTTCCTCGCACATCTCTGGTGGAAACGCAGCCTAATAGGGTTAAAATATATGTATATTTAGGTATCTATATATGCTTACATCATCATTATGAGCTTGCGTTACCTGATGTAGACTATTGTTGTGCGCAGTCACAAGATTAAAGGTAAGTAAGTACCCACCTTAGGTCCAAAGTCAATCTGACATTCTACAACAATAAGGTTGAGTTTCCTAAAAGTTACAAATGACTTGACATCTCTAATGACATTGACGACATCAAGCATACATTTCTTGAAATAGGTCCCAAACTTAACGCTCGCGACCATACCAAAAAATTCCAAGGGTCGACAGAGCATAACATAGAGATTATTTTAGTATTTATTAACTTACTTGCAAATCGACGTAAGTATAACCAAAACATACATAAAATAATAAACAAAGCATACAAAACACACGTCAATAAATATTAAATTGATTAGTCATATTTTACCTACGTTGTTCCTTAGATTTTGTTTAATGCCGTTTTGTCTTGTCAGTCACTTTAGGCAGATATTTAATTGAAAGACTGACTATGAACAAACTTTGTTTATTCGAAAATCTTAAGGATACTTCAAGAGCGATTTAACATTAAACTTTGCAGAGATTAGCTTAGGTTCTTTATGCCAATACTTGTTCTACTTTGACTTCTGCGTAAACTTTCGCACACGCTATGGAATGGTTTGCAGAAGCTAAAACAAAGCAAATGTCTTGTGAAGAGAACTAGGCCGGGTCAACCTTTAGCTAAGTATTTGGTTGATTATTCCGCGGTTCTGCTAACGGTACCGTACGTGACCGTGACGTATTTGCAGCGTACGTAATTTTAACTACAAGGCATTAACCCTTTTTAGCGAACCGAGAAGGGTAAGCCTTTAACTTTTTAAATGAACACATGTGATATAAGCTAATAAGTACCTCTTTTTGACATTCTAACTTATAACTACACTTGCGGTTGCTCATGACTTCAACCGTGCCGTTTAACGCTATTCCCCCGGGAACTGACAAATTTCCCGGGACATAAAGTACCCTCTGTCCGGGGTTCGAGCAATCTCCACACTAAATTTTATTGAAAACGGTTCAGCGGTTTCGCAGCAATAGCGTAACAAATGTATTAGCGTATAATATTAAGTATACAGTGTGTTACCACCACCCTGGCTTTTTTTAAAGTAGGTTAAAATAACGTATATCTGTAACGTAACTATGGCATTAATTTAATGAATAAACAATTTTTCAGGCTTTGATAATTTTCTAACAAAATTTAAATTGCCAGCAATGTAAAGCACAGCGATTTGACAAGTGTAAATGACAGTCGACGGATACTTTGATTCTTATGATTTGCCCCCGTACCACGACATGCCCTGTACTAAGCAACAGCGATACTGGTAACGATGAACACGCAGCACATGCACTACATTAAAAATGGACAGTATCTAAGAAAATTAATTGTGAAGTTATTTTAATTATTTTTTAATTGATAGTACTTGCAAACAATTGCTAAAGTAACATATTATCGGCAGTTTGAATAAATGCCCGCATGCCGGTAACACACTGTATATAACTTCTACTCCAAAAAGTACTTTCTCATTACTTGACCCACTTTACGGTACAGCACCTGTTTTCTGCCTACATTCGCTATCGGCTGCCGGACGTTTCCTATTCACTAGTCTGCCCATTCATCAGCCTTACTGGACTCGTCTGCAAACCTTTACACGGCACCCTAACCACACACAGAAAAAACGAACACTACCTTGTAACCTACTGCTTAAAGCTGATACCAGCTCAGCAAGTAACCGCGGGACGTGAAGATATACGTGTTTTTCTATAGGATTACGTACGTTCATGCTTTAGTATGCAGGACACGTTCTCACAGACACTACGGGTCAAGGAATACCAGGAACACAAGAGAAGGGAAGGGCCTCTTTAAGCGAAAGTACCTGTAGTGAATAGGTTAAATTTAGAATATCATGCAGTCTTTGATCGAGTACCTATTCAGAAGGAAGGAAATGTATGCCAGGGTTTCAATCGAGTAAATTCAATAAAGCTTTTTCTTTTGTGTAAAATATAATTGGTTTTCTGTGGTACTTTATTAAAGCGGCAAGGAATCTGATTTGTGCGGCGCGGCGTGTAAATTTTCTTACCTTTATAATAATTAATAATACATAACAGGAAATTCCTTACATATTGAGTACCGTCAACTGGGGTTACTTTGATTTACGGGGTAACATTGCCCACCCCAAAAACTAGTTTTAATATTCAATTATTCTATTAAATGTTTCATCAGGAGCAAGCTACTTATATAGTTATACAATTATTTAAATAATTTAAGAAGATTACCACTAAAATTGTTGTCGTTTTAAGGGTGAGCAATGTTACCCCGTAAATCAAAGTAACCCCAGTTAACGGTACTCAATATGTAAGGAATTTCCTGTTATGTATTATTAATTATTATATAGGTAAGAAAATTTACACGCCGCGCCGCACAAATCAGATTCCTTGCCGCTTTAATAAAGTACCAAGAAATAAACTATTTCATCTTGTTCAATCTCTAATCGTCCACTGGTCGAGAATATATTGGGAATTTAAGGGCACTTGTTTTGTAAGTACAATATTGTTATAGTTTTATGATACCGAATATGAAATAAATCAATGTCCTAAACCACGTGGCGGATGATCCTTGGCCTCCATGCCTCTATGCTAGTGTGTTTGTATGTAAATACTTTATTGTACAAACAACAAAATAACAAACAAAAAAATAGACATAAACTCAAAAGGTATGTAAACATAAAGGCGAACTTATCCCTTTAAGGAATCTCTTCAAGTTAACCTTTGAGCGAATGGGCAAAGTTTGAAATAATAAATAGCCAAACGTACAATAGTGAACGGGACTAGATGCTAGTCATATCATTGGTTGTCTTATCTCCACAAAGAAACTGACTCGTAGCATCCCCTATTTTCCGGGCCTCTACAATAATACCACCGACCAATCAACCAATGTGTCAGGCTTCTAAGGCAAAGTGTCCGACTGAATATGAATCTGTGTCCGGCTTCCCCAATTTTGGGCCTGGCGTACATGTGTCTTGCCTACATCTACAGCGATAGAGGCGCGGTGGCGCGGAAGCATAACATACTCGTAATAAGTAGTGTTCGGATTTGAATGACAGATGTCGCGATAAAATTGACCAATGATAACAATCAATATTTTGTGCTATACCGCGACAGCTAACGCTACAATGTATTTGCAGCTTTGTACAGTGTACTACAAAATATATAAAAAAATGAGAAAAATACAACACATAATAATGTCGTAACGTTAGCAACATTGCGGGTCTGTGTACTGCCGAGGCAAGTACAGTTGAGTTCATAAGTATTGTACACATTAGTATCTTGTCACTTTACGCTGTGACTATGGCAGTCAACACATGCATTATAGGCAAGGTACTAAAGTGCACACATATTTATGACTCGACTGTACAGCCATGTTATTCATAACTCACTTTTCCACTCAACGGATGATTTCTTAACCAGCAATTTTTTGTTGTCCTGTCAGAGCGTTTAAACCACATTTTAAGGCGTAGGGGTATAATTAGGGAGCCCAGAGCTCGCTTTGTCGATCGACACTTTTACCTCTACTCACTACATGTCGAGACCTATTGGAATGATTTACTTACTTTGAGCGAGGCGGCTAAGAGTCTGCGTGGGATGCCGGCGATGCGCGTGTCACGCGTTCCAACGGGAGCCCATCGACCGCGGTGAAACAAAACAATTCTAATCGTCACGTGTCACCCTGTCCCACGGAGACAGGCTGCTGTGGAGGGGTTATTAGGTATTATTATTATAACGTCTGTGTTTCGTCTGTTGTTGTGTCTAAAGACTGCACAATGCCAACCCTAAGGACCCATAGTATGCCACTATGCTAATCATTTTACATGGAAACTGACTCGTAGTTAGGCAATGCTCTATTTTCCGGGCGTCTACAATAATGGTACAAGTCTTTTTAATTTTAATTTTCATTGTATATAGCCCGTCAAGTTTACTTCCACTAGGCTACTAGGCTAACCATCGTCAAGTCTTCATACACACCAATAAACACCGGGATCCTACAACAGATCAAATAATAAACAAACAGACGAAACACAGACGTTATGATAATAATACGGAATAACCCCTCCTCAGCAGCCTGTCTTCGTGGGACAGGGTGACACGTGACGATTAGAATTGTTTTACCCCGGTCGATGGGCTCACGTTGGAACGCGTGACACGCGCGTGGCCGGTATCCCTGGACGGGACAACAAAAAATTGCTGGTTAACAAATCATCCGTTGAATGTAAAAGTGAGTTGAATTAAGAATAACATGGCTGTACAGTCGAGTCATAAATATGTGTACACTTAGTACCTTGCCTATAATGCATGTCTTGACTGCCATATATTAATTGTCAAAGCGATTAAAGTGACAAGGTATATATGTAAAAATTGACAACCGCGAATCATAAAGATGGACGTTTAAAACTTGATTTGATAACTTTTCTAATTATTTTACAAGAAAGCATTTACGCAGGCGGAATTTGCGCAAGGACATTGAATGTAAAATACCTGCCTAATTGGTAAAGTTAGGGCTGTGAAGCCACTCGAGTCACTTAAACTAATCGTAGTTATTCTTAGGTTCAGCCATTGTTATGCAACTCCAGGATTGAGATACTGAGACAAGACAGAGATACCTACATTTATTTTCGATGATACATTTTGGATTAATTCACCTTATTCAAGATTAATTTAACTGATTAAACAATACCTTTACAAGTATAAAAGTCAATAAGTAATTGTACCTACTACGATACATACTCCAAGTGATGACTAATAGTAATAGTAGAGACGCCTTAGACAGTGTTATTTTTTACTGCCCAGAGGTCAAGTGTATGTTGCACTGGAGCATCCAGGGTTCTGCACCTTCGTGTAATGTACAAAATACACTTGTACTTATATAGGGTAGAAGTACCGGTTGTGGCCACTATACCCTTTTTGGCCACAAGGTTGAAATGAGTATCAAAAATACTGTAAAATTTAAAATAATATTCATAAATAGTTAAGACTGAAGATTAATATTAAGATCAAATATAAAAGTAACTTTGTTGTTTCATAATGCTTTAGATGTTAGTTAAAATGTAGAGTGATCAAAAACGGTATTAATATGGCCAGAGTCGGTACTTCTGCGCTACTACATGAAAGAATAAGACCCAATAAAGTCCAATTGCTACCTGGTGTCGGTATCTGTAGGAAGTCTCACGGGACACACGAGTAGAGTATCTACAGCTCTTGAAAGTGAACAGACACCGTAAATGTTATTTCTGTTCCGCTTACTTCTTTGCCGATACATTATGTCATCAAACGCAATACAAAGTTTGCCTTGTGACAAATTTTGTCTTTTGTGTTTGAGCAACTCTTGTTTTCCATGTAATATTTAATAATAAGTTCCTGAAATAAAGGAGAGGGGGGGAGGCAGGGTATTTTCCTTTGCGTTTCACGTTAATTACTAAAAAAATATTAAATATTCAGAAACAAATAGTTCTCACCGGAAAACAAACCTAGGACCGCTAGCTTCGTAGGCACGGTCACAACCAAGTAGGTTAACCGCGTCGTCAATATAATAAGCAAGACAGATAAAACGTATATTAAACTGTTTATGATTCCTGGGGTGTTATTATGACATAGTTATGCAATTCTGTTTACGCTGAGAGAAAAGGACAGAGCTATATAACTGCCATAGCTCTGTCCCTTACACTCACCGTAAAATGAACTGCATAGTTATGTCATAATAACCCCTCTGATCTTGTCGCTTTCCCGAGAAACCCTATCATACCTATATAACTAAATCCTATTCCACTGCTGTTTTAGTAGGGTATTAAATCGATTGCACAACACAAACCCTATATCAATGCCTTTACGTAACCTTTTACTACATCAGTAAAAATAATGCCAGGAAGTCTATCCGTCAGGGACATTCGACGTACAAAATGAAAGCCAGTATGATCCTCTGATTCTCACGTACGAGATTCTCTTCAAAACATTGTTAAATAACCTACTGACACTAATTAATAATATGAGAATACGCAATAAGTTAATAATTAAAACTGACTCGTTCTCTTTGTGTTGTTTCGAGATCACCATGGGAACGTTCGTTAGAATTTAACATTACCGCAAACAAGTGTTCTAAAGGTTTCGTCGTATTTTCATTGAACCACACGAAAAGCGATACATATTTATTAGTTCCACTTAATAGTTTTCTTGAGTGGATTTTCTCTTAACGGTCCGTTAAGAGTTTATTGCAGTCAAGACGTGACCCATTTGCGTGCGAATTAAGCACAGGAAACCAGGTTACCGAGCAGTCGACCTCAATAATCTTCCCGACGACCTCCAGGAGACGGAATCAACCTGATATTACCTTTTTATGTCCTACGCTCTTAGAATAAAACTGTTTTGGTATTAAAAAGTGCGGCTGTTACTACAGGCTGGACAGGTTGCGTTTAAAAATGTGAGAAGACGATCAAAATTTAATTTAATTGTGTTATACAGGGTGCAACTATGACTCCGAACTTATATTTGTAACTGTATAAGTTTAATTTAAAAAAACACAAGAATGTTTGGACGATAGAAGCTCGCTTTTAACATGGTATCCTTTAATTTCCTATTCGATTTCATCCGGACTTTCAGGTACAACGTTTAAAAATGCAGAAAGTCAAGGAAGATAGATTGTAACTAGGGCATATCGTATATAGTCGAAAAAAGTGAATAATAAGTCACTAAATTTGACGTTATACTGTGTTAGACGGAGAGACGATAGTTTTAAAATTTTAAACTTATGGAACCTATCCTCGTCTTGAACCGAGTCTAACTCCACCAAAATAAAATTACCAACAAACTAGTTTCACATGATTTAACTCAATTTTCTCTTAGATAGCTGCAAGCTTCACACGATTTATAATTCGTAAAGCGTAATTTTCATGTCAGCTCTGACCCACCCAGACAGCAGGCACATAATAATTTATATTTTCTCATTTAAAATAAAACCAAAGTTAACTATCGGCCCATTCTAATATACAATTAGGCGTTTGTTCACATGTCGACCACCCACATAGCTATGAGTAGTGTGACCACGTCACAACCTGCAGACGAGGAGTTCTCATTAGTGGTCCGTTAAAAGGCCACGCGTTTTGGTAATTACTAACAAGCCGTAGAAAGTACCGTACTGCGTTGTTTACAAGTTTCGTTGCGATTGTTATGTCAGTCGCGTCTAGACGAAGTAAAAACAGTTTATGGAAATTTTCGAGCATTAACTCGCGTAGTCAAATTGAATTTGGCGTATTTTTAGTTTACTAGCTTACAAAAAGACGACAATAATAAGTACAAAGATATAAGGAAGACCATTTGTAACGCGTAAAGGGCTTTAAATATTCAAGGGAGTTATGTTACCTTCCACGTCTCGCTTTTTCCACTCTGCTCTCTAATACAATTTTTAGTAATGCTCGTGTTTATTTCTTCAATTCTAGTTGATATATTATTATTTTACATGCATAAGTGAACAAACTGTCGGCTTAACAAGAAGTCATTCATTATACACAGTTTGAGTTAACTAATGAATCTTGCATTACCTACATGACATGAAACAAGTTAATTGTAATGAGATCATTATATTAATTAATCAAAGCTTATTGTAGCGAAGTCGTTTGGTTTTACTGAAGGTACAGCTGTGAAAGCAAAACTACGAAGTGCAATAGGTCTTTATTCCAATTAAGAAAGACAAACTTTGACCAATACATTCGATATTTGGACACCCTATGGCTTGGTTGGATTAAGAATCAAAACTGATTACACTACGCACGCTACGTTACAGGATGCACTTTGCCCAGTCATCACATGGTCATCACGGATTCTATTACCCTTCCTAAAGCTGCCTGGGCGATATGCCACCCGGCCCTCACCGGCAGGTCACAACAAAACAATAGTTAACGATTCTAAATTACACCGCAAGCTATTTTTCTACGGAAGTCGTGTTGAGTTCGTGGTAGTACGCGTGAATTATGAATGGTACCACATCATCTTATCGAATTTCACTCCATCAATTGTATCATTTCGTTTCATCGAACGCTACTTTCTGCTGAAACCATGACGTTGTCAAGATATGTTAAACATTCATTAGGTCAGTTTGTGTCTACCAAAAATAATTTACTCAAGCGGCGAGAAATGCCTTACGATAAAGTGAAACTTCTGCGTAGTGATGCGTTCGTTGAAAGGTGTTTCGATAAAATAATAATTACCCGTTACGAATACTTGGTTCAAAATGAATCAGTATTTTTTTAGCTGAAATTTCGTGTCGATGAAATGGAAATCGGCGACGATTTTGAATATAAGCAAGGGTAGCTTGACCTCTAGTCCTTACTTTGCAGCATATTGCTGCTTTTATAGATTCAACCACCCTGAAATAAATATGCATCATACAAAATAAATCATCTTCGGATACATTGATTCAGTAGGAAAGTGCTTGTGGCAATAGGTATTTGGCAAGAATTTGTATTTATGATAACTTACGAGTACAAATTCAATACGGGTCTCTATATTCTACTGGGTGAAACCATATAGCATTTGACCTGTTATTGTACTATTTTTAACGCGGCCGCCATTTATGTCAAGGAAATAAGAGCTATCGTAACGTTGATAATACGATGGCATGTCAAAGGTTATATGGTTTTACCCAGTTGAATAGAGATCCTGGCTTATTTTTAACATAGAAAAAAGCACGTCATTGAACTGTGTTTATTTTTAAATAATCAATAATACTTACTATAATTACATCTTGTTCAAGTATGATATCTACGAGTATTTGTCATTCCAACGCCCCTCACCCTCGGCGTAAAGTAACTACTTATCCCTCAGGACCAGAAGATATAATGTCACCCGTTAATCCAATAAAGGTCAGCCACTCTGGCACTTTATTGTATTATGCCAATTTTCCAAATTCTGGTATGGACGGCGAACAACCTAGAGTCACAATTAAATTCTGCTATATTGATCCGTCCGTTGGTGACAAAGACCGAATAGTATTATTTTACAGATCAGCAAAATGTGTTGACTTTTATGTTGTAAAAATACACCAAACGCCATTATTATATTTACGAGTACTCCTCCCACTCAAGGATATACAACCCTAGTTATAGCGTCATATTCTAGAATCATACTCCTAAATAACACCGAGGATTCGCCCGAATTAGGTTAAGTCGTGCGGCGCTATTCGTATGTCAGCATAACTTATAACGATCAGCTCAGACGCAATCTGACTTTTAATTGGTTGTTACCATGAACTTGGTGTTCCTACAATTATTTAGCTCGAGTTTATTGAAGAATAATGCAGACATTCGTTTGTTTAACTTCAAACTCATTAGCGGTGTACTCGGAGTTTTCATGATAATTAAAACTTCGGGGTTAATCACATTTTCAATTTAACTTTTACGTTCCATTTTCTAAACAGGTACTTAGGTACCTAAGTAAGTAGCCAACGTACGTTCTAGAACAAAACTAGCATGAAATTTAGTAAATTATTTCAATTGTTCAAAAGTTTTATTGTATCTACAGACATGTGTTCAATATAACTATAACTTATATTATGAAATAAATAAATCTACATTATATTGCTGAATAATATCTAATATAATTTGAGCAATCCAAATGGGTTATTACGGAGAATTTAGGACTCAAGCCCAGCAATTGTTTACTTTTGGTTTTTCTTGGGTTCTTGTTATTATGAGCACAGAATTTTAATACAAATCGTTAAATTGTAACACTTTACACTATTAATTACAGCACTAAAGGCCTAATTACAGCCTGATGTTTGAACTTTTTTAATCACAATAAAAAAAAAAAACAAATTCGAGGCATTACTTTCTAGGAATAGATTAACGTGTCTTATAGCTTCCGAACTCCCCATACTGACCCATTTGTATTGATCATCCTGTATACACCTGCCTAAGTTCACTGAAAATTCGTAGATGGCATTTTTCAATATTGAAACCCTACATTAATATCAACCTTTGCCCATTAAATTAAAAAAGAATTGGTCGTTGCCATGGCTACGGACTCGTCAACAAAGGGTCGACGGTGAAAGATGGTAGCATGTAACCACCGCACCGCCGGTATAAATGGGCGAGTTGGGTGTTTTACAGCCCGTGCCACCCCGCGCTAACCTCGCGAATTATACTGCGTTGAATTAATTTAGGCAAATATTCATTTTATTTAGTAGCACAACACGAAACGTTCATGAATTTTAAAAATAAAATTCATTCTTGTAAATGACTCGACGAATCATGCACATAATAGTGTAGAATTTTATGAGACTTGTACTTTTGCATTTTCTATTCTTTTTCTAGCTTTTATGTAGGGCTTCCAATCTCAGTAAATCGAGAGCCTGAAGTATCAAGATGGCGCATGATTTTTCAGTACCGCTCACTGTGGCATTAGAAATGCGGGATCCCGCGGGATTTTCAGGTTAAAAAATATTAAGATCATTTAGCCTACGATAGGTAGGTACAGTCAACCAATTTGATTTCTAGGCCACTTTGGACTGTGTTAAAGTGACGTTGTCAACCAAAACGTATGAGACTTCCATTTGGTTTACGTCACGTTGACAAAGTCCATAGTGACCTAGAAATTAAATCGGTTGACTGTACCTTGAAAATGTATTTCTTGCAAACTCCAAAATCAATATCTTAGAAGAAGAATAAAGACTAAAAATCATGACGCAGGAGACACACAAATAGACACAAAAATATTTAAAGGTACTCTGAATATTGATAGGTACCTATCTTATGTAAAGTGTACTATTTGGGTATGTAAGTGTAAGAAATATTTCAAACTTTACACATGTTGTTTTAATTCTTACTTTTGTTATACCAACAAAATTAAATGCCGAATTGAAAACCCTACTTTTGTTTAACTTGCAAGATTCCTTTGTCTATGTAAGATGACGCGTAGGTCTATTGCCCATTCGCAGTCAAATATAAAATTATAATTGGAAATTGGGGTGTGATTCTCTAAAAAACGCGGTCGGACGAACGATCGATCCTTCCGAAGCTATGCTGCCAAATTGAAAATGCACCCGCTATAATGCGTTTTGTTCGCTCTGACGGGACTACTTAAACTCACCGCCTGCGACATTCATTCGTTCGTTCGTCCGACCGCGTTATTGAGAGAATCACGCCCGTCTGCAGTGTAGGTACAGTAAGCGCTCTTATTGCCTCATTAAATCAGCCCTAAGCATTCATTGTTTAGTAGTAAATAGTAAATGTATACGGTATTTAATGGTACCTCATTACTAATTTACCTGATACGGCTCCCGTTGCGTACAATTACTAACGGGACCGGAAGTGAGTATCGACTGACAGGGTGACAGGTCCCCTTTGCAACAAAAGCGAGGGACCCGCCAGTCATGTTCCGGTGTAAGTGCTAATCAAACTACGAACCGATTACCGCGCGTAGTTGATTACCCCGTGTGTCATTAGAGGTAGTTTGGCCAAATGTCAATATACAGCAATACGTAGTTGTTTATTACCTTACGAGTAAACGGCTTTATGGGTTGGGATGAAAATAGCTTATAGGTACATTGAATTAACCAATAGGCTACGTAATACCCAAAAGAAAAACCATTCCCGTGAGGTGGTGGTAGTAAAAGGGTCCCGTTGGTACCCTTTAGGTAGGGAACCGTAAAAATCCGCTTAGATACATACATACCTTCACGCCGGTAATCCCACAGAACACAGAATTATCTACAACTCTAAAAACTTGTTGATAATTCTTTATCCACATTTTGCGCAAGTAGGCCAATAACTATGTTTGCCGGTTCAATATACTAGAAATTTTGAACCGTTGTCCGTGACAGATTTTAAGAGGGTAACCGATCACTACCAATGTTTCTCTATGTAGGACTCCCGCAAAAATAAACATTGGTAGTGTCCTTCATAAAAATAACATTGGCAAACCACTCCTTAGCTTTAATACTGCAGTTGTCGATACATTATCTAAAAAAATACCTAAGATGCCTTGTCTCTCAATAAGAAAGAGTACAGTTTTACAACTCCTGTTAGAAATGTTTTGAAATACTAATACTAAGAAGTGACGTTATAAAAACTCTGCTAGGTATTCTCGAAGATTGTTTTACCTAGCTTACATTCCGCAGGGAAATCTCAACAAATAACATATTTAAAAAATGCTTGCTGAAATTCTCCGGCACTAAATTACACAGAAAAGCGACATAGCACAGATTGCACCGCATTCTCATCGTCCGCAAAAAAGTTGGCGGTTACATTTTTATTGTTCAGTTTAAAAAACAACAGTTTCGTCATCGCTTCTGTAGTAGGGCACGTAACATATTATATTTGGTTGGCGAGAAGTAGACTTAAGCCACCATCCATGGTAAATGTGATCTTAGACCCATAGACATTTGCATTCTCAAGACTGTAATCCTTTAAAGGGCCTCTGCGTGTTGGCTTCGACTCCATGTACGCCTTCCAAAGGTCCGGGACTCCAATAGTCCAGTAATTGATAAAGACATACAAATTATAAATAAATAAATATCAAGGGAGGTTCTCACATAAATTGTCCTAGTTACTCCTAAACTACGCTCTAGGCTTGTACTATTGGTACTAGACATCGATATAGAGAATGAATACCTACATAGAAAACATCCTCTCGCTCATCATACAAATATTTTGTCCATACCGGGATAGCTTCGTAGGCAGAGTCACTATTAACTAGGCTATTGCGTCGTCAAATTAATGTAATGTAATGGTGTTGTATATCATATAATGCAATGGGATGTTTCTAGAGGTAAATATCGCATGGTTACTCATTAATTATAGGATTAAGTTGTAAGGTAAAGGCTACAAAAAATGCCGTCCCTTTGCCCTGTTTAAGATAATAATGTAGATTTATTTGAGGATTTACGGGTCGAGTTAAGACTCTTGAACCCAAAGGTTTTGTGCTCCTTAATTACATCCTAGGGTATCACGGAGCTCGACCACCCAGGTAGAGTCATCCCGCCACGGTCATTAGTCCTACTAATGTCTAATAAAAGGTATACCTACCTGTGGATTACATTAAACTGTTTCGTGAGTATTATTTCGAATACACATTAGGCACTAAAAGCGAGTCGTGAGCCACTACTCATATAATAAAGGCAGTAACTAAATTACGATGCCTTGAGATATGTAGAATCATTCTCGGCAGCGCGCAGTTTTAATTAGTAGATGGTGCTTTCGATTTAAGTATACATTTATTGGTTTTCATCTTAAATTTTAAAATTTTAAGATTGATTAATTGTGAAGTTAAAGTTGGTATAGGTAGGTAGACGGTACCTTAAGGGTCAAGCTAAGCTATCGTAGACCACCTTATTACGCCCTAATTATTTTTTGGGAACCTTGGATATCCTCAAAATAGTAAAAAAGTAAGCATACATATACATATTTAAATTAGTTTCTTTCTCTAGTATGAAATTCCGATTACACAGATTCGGTTTGATATTGCAGATCAAAATATTGTATTATTAAATAGACCGAATGAATGTACTCGATATTCCCGTTTATCTGATAAGATAAAACAAAAATTGGCAATTGGGGAACACCTTAAAATTCCGAATTACTTTTTTCCGAATATTAATTTGTACGAATTTGAATTTTTCCGAAAGCTATGTTACGCTTGAGCTATTTTAGATTAAATGCATAATTTAATTGTCATACTTAGGTTAGGTTAGGCTTTATTTATAAGCTTCGGAATTATAAAAAATCGGAAGTTTGATTAATTCGGAATAATGACTTTTTGGAATTTGATCGGAATCGGAATTGATCTAAAAATATTATGAGTTCCTACAGAAACCAAAATTTAAGAAATTATGCGTTGGTTAAAACTTTTTTGTTATTTGAAACGTGTGTTCTTTAGCTGTTAAATCATTTGTCAGACATGCTAGAATAATCTTCCTCTAAAATATATAATTACGTTGTTAACAATCAACGATGAAAACATGACAAAAATGAGATAAAAGGAACGGAGTGGATAGCTATGTTCGTCGCGCCTGCTCCTCGTCGGTAGCGGCCGGTTTCAATTACTTCCGAGCTCTAATTCATCCAATTACGAGCATGTTTATACAAAAAAATAAAACCCTTTTAGCTACTGGATGCCGGTGAGTTTCATTAAATTAAATAATCTTTTTTCGGGGTTCACAGTACGAATTATATTACTGTATTATACGTAGGCAGGTATCTACTAGTGTTTACTGACATACACGAATTGGGACGTATGTACAGTCGACTACAAACTCGACTCGACTCGATTTTTTCACCTCATTGCATTTTATTAAGGGCTAAAATTGGATACTTCTCTTTGTTGTCAACGTTCTCTTTCTTGTACGAAAGGCACTGACTACATTAACAATCTGAAAAATAATCAGTATGCGAAAATCTTTAATCATTGCAATTTTGAAATTGCGTATGCTTTCAATCTGAAGAGATCGGATCGGAAGAGATTTATTTATATTACAATAACACAGCTAACTACAAACAGGTACAGTGAAGAAAATCGTATCAAGTGAACTACGCTTGCTATTTGATATTATATTTATAGCTTTATATAATGCTAGACTAAGTAGTATCATTGTAATATTAAATATGGTTAAAAAACGACTGACTGCTGAGTTTCTTGCGGCGTTTCTTCTCGGCAATGGTCTCCTCTTGGGAAGCGCTGGTAGATTCTTGACGTGTAAAAGTGCCCGTGCGGCCTACTTACTGAATAAATATATTTCATCTTTATCTTTTAAGTGAGGAGTAATATGTTTACTCTCTCCTAAATCTAATCTAATTGTAATGTAGGTAACAAGATCCAAGTAATGACTGCTCATTTCTTCCTCAGAGTCATAAGAATAAAACCATTATTATGAAGTTACCCAAGCACTCATCATAATTAATATTTCAGCGGTGAATAAATACCACTCGTGGGACCTCAAAGGGTGCTGTGCATCCCTGATACATAAAGATGAAAGGGTTTAGCTGTCCCCGAGTCAATTAATAGCTAACTAACATTAACCCGATGTTAGAGTGAAACTACCTGAACACAAGTTTATTCAGAGCCCTTGTAACACTATCTACTGAAGCACGAAACTGAGAAGGGTGTGTGATAGTGTTTCCGGAAATTGGCACACTTATGTATAATGTATTAGTTTTCTTGCAAAATTGTCCCCCAAGCCCTAGAATTTTTCCGCTTAATTCCCTTTCTTCTCTTTTTGGTCGGTCAAATTGAAACATTTTCCTTAAAAATACAAAGAGACAGATACTTCAATGCTAAGGTTTACGACAGTTTATTTACTTTAATCAAACATACTGACAGCAAGCGTAATTACGTTGGTTGCATGGCAGAATGTCCTTTTATCGAAACCTCTAAAGGAGATAATAAATCAACGTCTTCTGAGCCTGAAGTTGTTCCCTTCGTTTTACTCCTACGCCAAATAAATAGCCCCCAATCTTTGTGCTTAGGTCGTTGAACAAGACAAGATAAACAGCTATCAACCTTATTCTTTTTTCGATTATTATAAGAAAAGTGTCAATAAATCTGGCCATTAAGTAATCGCTTCTACTTATTTTGATGAGATCGAATAGCTTTTTGGTACTTTGGCTTATGTTGTGTCTAACGTATTCACAAGTAATATAGTAAGAGTTGTAATTATTCTTATGAAACTGTATGTGGTTTTGGTTTCTTTTTCATTGTTTCTTTCTCTTTTGTTTTGTCTTATTCTTATCACTTAAGAGGACTGTGAAGCTGAAACTTTCTATACAAAATGCGATAACGTTTTTCTTCCCTTAAACCTAGACCGAGTTTTACGATTTTTGAATATGTTGTAGATATCATGAAAAACTATTATTAGTACATTATTTAACTAGTATTAGTACGTTTTCCTTTCCAAGAGAATAAGTCATACAATAAAAAAACAGAAAACAAACGTACATACCTAGTTCTTGATAATAACTCCAACATATTTATTCAAAAATCGTGGAAATCGGACTTGATTTAGGGGTGAGAAACGTTATCGCCCGGAGCTAAATTTGTATGGTTTTTTTTTTGACCGCTAGGCTCTTCACAATCCTCTTAAGTCACCCAAAGGTCACATTGCAGTTACAAATGTTACAACTGCGCGGGGAACTTCCTTACTAATCTTAGAAACGCATTGTTTCAATCGATTTGTGGCGTGACGCGGATAACGCATTCTTTCAGCCGGAAAACATGTGCTATTTCACAAAGGCAATGGAATGAAAAATAAGTTGTATTTCCCGCGGCAAAATGGCAATATGTAATATGTAGGAATAGGTATTTTATATTCATCAGTTCTTATTGTTCCATCGACATTCCAGTGATCACTTAGAACTGGAACCCATCTCTTTGATAGGAATGCGCAGGTTTCATCTGAATATTTGGTCGATGAAGTTCTTTGTTCAGTAAACATGGTAATGGTCAAGTTGGCCCAAAGTCCCACAGTTATCGTACCCACCACTCTGCCCTTTTTTTGTTACCCTCAACAAAAACAAAAAGTGATTGACAGAATACTGATATTGATGGCATCATAATAGCTAGCTTGGGTCGGTAATTAAATTTGCTCGCCTTTGCTTTACTGAAAATAATATTTTGGCTAGTCAAATTGGCGTCAGTTACCTGACTTGGCTTTTAATTGTAAAACAGTGGCGTAAATAGATAACATTGATTTTTTTTTGCGGACAAATACTATGTGCGGTCTGAAATCACCTAAGTTCTGCTCTAAAGTTACGATTGAAAATATAACTGAGTTTAGTTAACTGCATAATGTCATAATCTCTTCATGCATAAATATTACGTATTTATTTCCCAGTGCCAATGACATCATCGACATCTTCAACAAACGCAAATTCACGATCCAATGTTTTTCGCTTACTTTCCTATTTGGATTCGTTTGCGTGTTAACGGAACTGGAGCAACCGTAGATTGACTGGCATACCTGATACTGCATCACGGTATAATATACTCTGTAACAGCGGTTTCAAATGAATTTCCATCGAGTTGCCGCTTCGGCAGCCTCGTGTTCCGAAGTCGAACGCAGCGAATATCGTGCGAATGCAGCAGCAGCCGAAAGGCGATCTTTACTCGCTCGCTCACGCCGTGGGCCGCGTCGCCGTCAGTCCGGAGGTGTCCGCGGGCGGGGCGGCACGTGCGGCGTGCGCTGTCGTCACGCCACTCGACATTGCATTGTTTTTACCGTGCACACTATTGTTTTATTCCATCCGACCTTAATCAATACGATACACGAGTGAAACAACACGGCCTACACTTTGATTTTAGTGAATTAGCTTAGTGCTAGGACAAATCAGTGACAATAAAACGTTTATCTTCAGCTCGCTAGCTGGTGGCTTATTGACAAGTGAAATTCATAATCGTCCCATTCATAGGGCGAATTGCTTTGAAAGTTTATGTTGTTGTAAGTACTTATAGACGTGCGAGTGATCTTTGTGGTGAAGTAAAGGATGCAAATCAATAATTGAGTGGATACCCGGCTGCGAGTAGCCGAGAGCTCTCACTGTGCGGTTTATTACTCCGCTGCATATTGATTGTGATCCCGATCACTGGAACTGTCGACTGGTTACCGTAAGTCCAATGTTTTATAAATATGACTTGTGATTTCTTAATCACTCTTTTGCTACAGGAAACCTATCAGCCGCGAGTCAGAAGACCCAAGACCTATCAAGAAACGTAACGTTGCACAATATCTTATCTCCGTAATCTATTGCATGTAACAGGTACGGCGTGATATACGATACCAAACGCAAGGCAAGAGAACAAAGGAGACCAACACCCTATTCTAAGGCTTTATTTTGTAAACAGACACATTATGATGCCGCGCTGGCATTGTCGTGAAACTATAGGTATAAATCTTTCAATTAGGGTAAAAAACATCACTATAAGTACAACTCTGTTTTTGCTCGCGAGGTAAAAACATTTTATAAGAAGTTAAGAACACAATGTCAATGCCAAAAAACCTGAACGTTTACGTCAATTAGCGGCTTGACTTGCAATTTATTTAAAGTCGTTAATAAAACGTTTATTATAGACGATGACACAAGGCTATGTAATTCCAAGAAGTTTTCAAGAATGAATAAGGAACATGGGCGCCAACACGTGTCAATGGTTTTAAGAACCTTGATTTATGACCCACTTGAAACGCTAAAGGGGCATTCATTCGCAGAATGCAAAACTAATTGTCACAGAATAAAACAACAGCTAATACCACCGTTGTAAGCTAATAAGCAATCAATGACCACACTAATCCTCAACACTGCTGTCATGTAACTGGGATAAGCTTGATGGCTCGTTGACCTGTATTCATCCATCGACCAGCCGCCGCTCGGTAGTCATGATCACACGACCGTTTATTAGGTAGATTAAAGTGACCTTTGATTAAAAAAGACAGATCGCAGTAGTAATCACAGGATTACTCGTGCGAGCTCCCTCGGTCACCCGGCCGCTTTTGTGTCCCGGAACAATAGCTATGGAACTGGGAACAAGGCGCAGGTAGACTCCGATTGCACTCTATACAGCGCATTATGTTTATGTTTGCTGATCAGATCTTTGTACAGCCACTGTGGCTAAACAGAACCAGTCACAAAAGTAGAAAAAAAAGTCTATTGGTTTATGTTTAGTGTTTCTTTCCCAATTTGAACGTACCTACCGCTCAGGGCCATGCAAGTTTTTGCAAACAAAAACACAACGGGTAGAATGCTTACTCAACTACCCTTCATCCATTTAAATCAACTTCTACCTTAAAATCTGGTCTCGCAGCTGCAGTCCGCAACTGACGGGAACCAAATAACCAGTTTTTAAAATGGCCACCACATGCTCGCCAGCGCGCACCTTTGCTTTATTCAAAACATTGCGATTTCTTAAAGAAACTCCGACGACGCCCTTTAAATCCTGTAATGCTAAATGCAAAGGTTAAATGGGTGGGTTAAGTTATAAACATCGACGCAAAAGTTTAAAATAACAATTTGTATTCAGTTAATAAAGAGTAGGTACTCAAAGAAATATGAATGTGAAAAGAAAGCGGTATCAATAGCTGCCATTCGATGATGTTGTCTCGCAATAAATTATCGCTCTTACTTGACAGGCGATTACTTTCTTCACTTTATCTGAGAATCATCGGAGATAGGCACCGCACTGGCGCTTCATTGTCTCTTTTTCTGATACCTGATCATTGCACACCGGCACTTTCTAAAAACAGGTTAGTTAGTTAACTTATCGTCATTAGTAGGAAAGATAATACGTACCTCTATCGTTACCCTAGTAATTATTATTATGGGAGAAATATGACTAATTTTGGAAAGCATTCAGGATGAATAATACTGTTTTCTGCATGTATTGTTCTAATTTGTAACTTAGTATGTATAACTATTGTAATTACTTATGAAAGAACACCGCTCACATAACTCATAACGTCATAACCAATCATGTGATTTCATCCGGCTAAATTCGGCGAAGGCATTTCTTATTTTATTCTATATCGAGCAATCTCGCCATCTGGGCTGGCTCAACGTGATTGAGTTCGACTGCAAAGTATCAGACGGTGCAGTTATATATAGTGATGATCAATTTATCTCGCGTCCGATATGGTCACCCGTCTTTCATAATATGTCTCTGCAGTGTCACTTGGTACATTTCCTGCATTCACTGTCAACTAAGCTCACAATGGCCTTTCTCTGGTTGAAGCTCATTGTTGCGATTGACTAATAAAATAAATTATCCGGTATTGCTTAACTAGACTGTAAATAAGTCGTTGACATTTCCTAGTTAAGCCCTTTGGTTGGTTGGAATGAGACTAGACGTGAGCAGGTTATAAAATGAGTTAAATGAGTTGACTGTCGGGTGTGCAATCATTTATTACAAAAGTAATCTTATATCATGACATGATCATGACTGATTTGATAAACAACTTGAAATATAATTACATAATGTAGATTTAGTGCGTGCGATGGTAGGACATGGAATGATTAGCCGCGTTCCTCATTTTAGTGCCGGATTGCTGCAGGTGCAGGCGCATCGAAGTGCCGGATTCACGAGATCATAATATGTAGAGATATAACAAACGTGTTGAAGTGAATAAATATGCCAAGATATTTTACTATTTGCCAAAGCCAAAAAAGAGTACAGAAATAACAGAACCAATCTAAACAATATAAATTACGAAAGGAACCTGATCCCCGATAAAGTAGGTATTCCTTTTACATAAATGTGTCATCCAAACAAAATGTTTTTATTTTTATCGCCGTTTATCTCATACCTGAGTCCTGATGCATCCCCTTCCATAAGCTGTGGTCAAGAATTTCGACTGCCTTATGATTCATCGGGTCGTGACAAATGAGATATTTCTTAAGCATTCTTAATGTGTCGGGCGAGTAGAGCTCCACATTAAAAAACACATCGGTATTTTATTTTTTCTTTAGTCTAACTAAACGTGATTTCATTCTTCTAGGTTTTACTATATTCTTTAGGTGCAGATTTATTCCTCGTTTAACAGTAGGTATTATATAATGTTTAGGTGTGTTTCGATATAATCAAATTTGATAACTAATCCTGGTTTACACGTTATAATATCATAGCCAAGTCCCAAGGCGTTCGTGTCTTCATGCTCATTAATTCCGCCGACCACCGCAAGGTTTACGTTATCCGTAACCTTAATCTAAATCTAAAATAACCCACTTCCATTTCGACGAAAGAGTTTTTGTTTCCCAAACGTTATAGCACCAATAAAGTGGCTATGGTGCCAACTGAAAATTATAAAGTACCTACGGGTTACGCTATTATTTATTAGAGTTTCTCGCAATTAATAAGTATATAATGTCAATCCTTTTTTAAAATTGGTGTTGTCACTGTATGTATGATTTTAGTTTCAACGTCTTGTTTCCGAATCACGTTAAATTTTGCGTAAACATTTTTGAGAAATACAAGCAAATTATTGTTATTAAACATTGATTTAATTCATTATTCAGTTGTAATTACATTGGGCGAAATGTCTTTGCAGGAAAAATAGATATTTCACAATACGGCTACATTTTGTAAACACGCTTTGCATTGAAACGCTGCATTCATCTTTTTAAAGCGTTTGTAATATGGCTGAAAGCTCTGCTTTGTAAAAATATTTTTTTCATGAAAGACAGTTTGTGGTATTAATTCACAGAGGTTTTTTTACATTTTACTGTTTTCTACTTTCAGCCGTAGAGGATGATGAATTGACTTCACTCTCTGCAGCGAGTTGTTGCTAGATGATTTGGAAATCATGAACGACTCACTCTAATAGTTTTACCAAATATACGGCCAAAGTCAACACCTCTGTTCAACCTATTACGTAGTTGCTAACCAATTGTTCTAACATTTACTCAATAGACAAAACGTTAATGGTCAACACCTTTAGCGGATAAGCCGTAAATCTTCACCACACGAAACAAAGCTTTTGATTGCCTTTTGGAGGGAAGTCAACTGAGCTTGCTACTATCAAAAACCCAAGAGCAACGTCGGACGGAAAGCCAGTCATCCATTAAATTACTTAAAATAGCGGTTTTAAGAAACGGTAAAAAACTTAATTAAAATTTATGCCCCAATCATTGAGTGAGTGCTTAGTATCGATAACCTCATTCTGCCTGTTAAGATATGAGTGGTGCACGCGCCGCACCAAACAGTAAGCTATTCAGTGCCTTACTTGTATATTTGCGCTACCGGACGGGAAGCAAGTGGCCACAATTGGGCTGTTTTCCCACGCAATACGAACAACCCACGCCTATGCATTCGTTTGGAGAGCGGTGCCAAGTGACATTACTAGAGAGAGTTACTCAATGGCTATGAATGATCAACGACGAATGACTGTACAGTTATACCAATAACGTAAATTACGCGTGTTTATAAACATGTTTTGGTTAGTTTATTGAATTTGTTAGACTAAATAATGAGGTATTTAAAATAAAATAACTTTAATAGATCTAAATTCTTGTTCGAGAGTTCTACTTCTCAAGCAGAACGTAAACATTTGTTATGTTATGACCTATAGATTTCCATTAGGACTTATCCTGAATCTTTATCGAATTTATATTACCTACCTACTAATCTTTCGTTAAGTTTGAAAAATAACTCAAAATATATTTCCTAAATGTATTCCTTAAACTGTATTTAAATCATCATTAGTACTTAATTTAATTTAACGCTCTTCAGAATGTGATTGCTTAATTGCAATATGTTTGTTGATTCAAATGGTCGCACACTAATGTATTCAATTGTTTTTAACAAGTGTGTAATTTGGGCTATGGACTCTGAAATCAGGTAACCGTTACACGCACCGAGTCTGGTACGTTTCTTGATATATTTACCTAGTCCAAAGTTATTAAAAGTAAAACTATACTGGACTGGACTTTTTGAATGTACTTAGGACTACATAATGTTAGTCATGTGTCTCAATTTAAAAGTTGTAGGTAAAATTAGCAATTTTCGTGAATGATTGCGTCTTATTCTCAAGAAGTCTCAAGAACAGCACATTTCTAGTTGATATTGTCATAAATAAACAAGTAATTTACTTACCCGATAATAATGAATCATTGAAATTGAGATTAAGCTTTTATAGGCGCTCAAACTTATGTAATTTAGTTGTAGTTGAGCCTTTTCAGAAACCAGGGCAAATTTATTCAATGGGCTTCATGGTCGAGAACCTTTTAGAAATCTCTATTGAAGAGAAATTACAAGTTACAACCGCGAATGCTTTTAGTACGATTGATTAACTTACCTTTTAAACAGTTTTCAGCCCAATATTAATATAATTTACTTGGTTATAAAAAGCTATTCAAAAACCGAAAACGAAATTCATCATAAATGTTATGAAAATTCAGAAGCTTATTCTTAATGACACCCTATTTTAACACAAGGATGATGAAATATTTACGCGCGCCAAGATTTAATTATAATAGAAATCAAACTATGAACTGTAACAAAACAAAGTAATATCCGACCTTCCATCCATAACCTTAATCAAAAAGTTTGTTATTTTTGAACAATGCTACGGCGGCTCTCATACAGTCTTATTTTATATTCTATGAATGCGCAAAGGCTATTAATAAGCCGGCTTCAAAACGATTATTTTGATCTTTGAGCAGCTGAGCAGTATTATGCTAATCTCGTCTTGTATCTTAAACCTGACATTCCCATGACAACACACTACATTAAATATTGGAATTAATTATACTAAGACCAGTTCTAGAAGTGTTCAATATTACCATTGAATACCTACCGTGGTTCACTTAGGATCTCCAAGCGTTATGTAACGCATTGTCTGTCGCATCATCACCTAGGCTGCGGTTATAAAAACCCACAGCCTATGTAATATAATGTTGATTTCCAACTTTCTTTTCCTGGGATGCAACATCATTCTTTGATAGTGAATTATCTAATTCGGTTTCGTCAGTACGGCTATGATGGCGCGGGAAATTAAAAACACATTATTTACTAGAACAAATAAAGCAATGACCAACAACAACTCGTCATATTTAGTTTTAGTTTCCTCAAGGAGTTTTACAGTGCACACTCTAGAATAAATAAATAAACAATATGAGGATTGAGCTTCGTAGGCATAGGCAGGGTCACTACATGTTCACTACTCACTCACTACCACTAGGCTTACCGTATAGTCAGAAACGTGGCTTATATTAAGTTTACCTGGGTTTGTGTACCCATTCTATTTTCTCATTAGTTATACAAATATTCCTAAAATCCTACGCTCAGGATCTTTGACATCAGCAATATTGATTTAGGTCAAGCGTGCGCGTACCCAACAACCTTCAATACGTCTAGACAGCTAGCTCAGCCAGGAAAGGTTCACCAATGTGACTGTGGTTTAGGATCTGTAATACAATTGTGTGAAATAGAAAGGGGATAAGTAATGCGGCAAAAGTAAATTGCGTAAATTCGACCCGAATTCCTTCTCGTAAAAAAATGGTTTCGTTTGTAAATATAGGTAGTAGAAGGTATATCTTAGGAATCTACATGTGCCATGACTATGTATTGTATATTTTATGAAATAGTTGCCTTATGAAGGAGTCGTTTGCATATATCCATTGACAAGCGCGTAATAGATGCAAGATTGAGTGACTCGTTTGGTCATTAACAGGCGCCGGGCGAGCGGTCAGGTTTCGCGACATTGATATTGACCGAGTGAGGTCACGCGCTCCACTAGACCTGACAATGCCATTTTAGTATACATTGTTATGTATCCTTAAGTTATTACTGTTCTTATTCACGCACGCGGGTCACGCACGGCTCACGGTACTGCCTCGTTAAACTGCTCTTCTGCTTTTAACAACTTAGAAAAGGCGAATATAAACATCTTAAATTCGTTTTATATCATATTCTACGTCATCAGCGTCTATCGCTTAATCAATTGCTTGTTTTATAGCCTCTACTTTCACACTTAAAGGTTTGCTGACATAAGTAATGTGGTATCTACAGACTGAAACAATTTACGAGCCCTCAGAATTCTACGGTTTTTAATTCCTCATTACTGTCCAATAGGGTGAAACGATTTGAAGTTATTTTATAGTAAGGATAATAGAATAATGTACGAGTGGAAAAATGTATGCCGTTGTCTTAATGTTATTTTTTTTTTTTTTTTTTTTTTCATAGCAATATGACGAAAATAACAGGATTCAATGATAACATCGTTGGTTTATTTAAGCATATTATGTTAAATATGTTTGTAGAAGAAATTGAGGGAAAGTCTTCCAATATTGAATAAAGTAGTATGTAGGAGTATTGTTGTAACAAAAAACTGAAAAAAAAACACAATTACGCATAGTCCCAAAGTTTATATATGAACTATTACAGTACCCGTGTGGTTGCCGGGTTAGAATAGTGCCACTCCATATCTTCCCGTGGATGTCGTAGGAGACGGCTAAGGGAATAAAGGCGTATAGTACTGTTAGGCGATGGGCTTGCAACCTGTCACTAATACACTGGTAAACATCTTAGCCTAAAAGTGCAAAATGTGGTTACAGAACTATTAACAAGTTTTTAGAGTTGTTGGTAATTCTGTAGCTCTGCCTACCCCACTCTGGGAATAAAGGCGTGAGTTTATGTATGTATGTATGTATTACAGTATAGGCTTCCTACCTATATCTTAGTATTGTTATGTTTAAAATACCAACGTTGATACTATTGCTACCTACACATAATAGCTCGTAGCGAATAGGTAACTTGCTGTAAAAAGCTTTCCAATTTATTTACCAAACCCGTTCCATAGTTACCGTGGACATTGAAAACGAGCCAGAGCGCCCAGCGTGAATAGAATTACTTTAAAGTAAAGCTTTATACGGCTATAGTGACCTCGAACTAATCCATTAACTGCACCATTTTAAATCCTGTTTCAAACGAACCTTCAGAATATTTTATGATTTTCAGAAGTTGTTGAACCCATTTGGTTAGTAATAGGCATAATTAATCTCCAGTTTAATCTGTACCGTTTTCCGAACGCCTTCTACGATGTTTTTTATGCTGCTTCGCCCAAACGGAAATGGCCGAAAGGTGCTAATTAATGTATAGATGTCCTTATTAGTCAACACGACTCCTAATTCGTTAGTCTGTCAGTCACGTAGTTCACGTTGGTAATTATTATACGGCGTGGGACTCGGCCGTTCACTTGCATTGCGTGGGCGCATTCAAGTGCTTTATTAATAATCTTTTTGTTCTCCGATCATAATTTGAATGTGGCGCAGCTTTTGAAGTGGAAGATCAAATTTCTTACACAATCACCCAATTTGATTCCTGTGTTTTGTTTAGTTAACGTTTTAAATGAATATTGTAATATTTGCAAAATTGTTTTTACATTGTAAATCGCGAAACAAGTTTTATAACATAACCTTTGACCCGAGAACCCTAGAAATGTAGATTAAATAGTCAATATAATATGAACTGTCGTCGTTCCGAAGTGTCAGTCTTAGTGGATTAAAGTCCACTAAGTCCAATTTGCAACCAACTTTGTTGGGCTTAAAACGGAGACTTTCAATTAGGTACTTTATCTAATAATAGATTATCCCCTAGGGCTAGCCAGGCTGCCCAGACTGAATCGATGGATCTACTAACGAGGTTGAAAATAGGTCAGGACTTTGACCCCCGGCCGTGTAGGTGTAGTCCCTCAGTCCCACATAAATAATCCGTTTAAGTGAGGGAACGAGTACTAAACATTTGGTAGAGATATTTTCTTGTTGATTAGATATAAGTATTGTGGAGGTGGCCCGCGGTCATCATTTGTTTCATATTATGAGTGGTCAGACTCTTGTACTTTTTATGGCCTGAGATTTATTAATTGAACGTTATAATTAATCTTTCTAAGAGTTTGATTTAATGCAAATTGTAGTTGACGTTTGGAAATGGATTTTTGTGATAAACAAGTCTTTGTCATTCAAAGCATTAAATTGATTCAAATAATGCGTAAGGAGTCTTGAGCAAGTTAGTAGGTAAGTAGTAATAATGGTAATAAATGTAATAAATAAGTCACAACTAACCACTGTTCTTATTCGATTCATACACCGGCAGTCACGTCCGAGTCTACGCGTACACGCGCTTTGACTCAATAACATTCGTCCATTCACAAGTCCAATGCAATGGATACCCTCTAAATAAACGTGTACCTATTTCTTTTCAAGATGTAATTATAAGTTCCCACACGCGAATGGCGTGCGTGATTTTATCTTCACGAGATCATGCTTGGTTGTTTCATCTAATATACCTTAATAACCAAAATCCTGTCTTATAGCAACAAATTGGTTCATGGTAATGTCATTCACAACAGTTTTTGCACAGCTATCCCTTGGCCCATCAAAACAAATCATGCTATCAGTTTATTTTTCGTGTGGAGGAAGCGAGGCCCTGTCGTCCTTCATTTCGGAAGGTACGAAACCATAAACACGTATCATTTCGTCTTTTACCCGGTCGCGTGGCATCCCATGTTTCTTACAGAATAATTGCTGTGAACATTAACATTCATGCGCGGCTGACGCGACTTTCTCGAGTGGGCTGGGGTGCTCTAGAAATTTTGAAGTCACGAAATTCATAATGCTCTGTTCAGATGTTAGGAGCAAGTCCAAAAATAATTTCCTACGTTTGATTCCACCCAACTAATTAAAATTGACAATTGCTGGAGTGGAGAGTACCATTCCGACTTCAATACTCCAAAATTACGGAAATTTAAATATTTCCAGATCTACCTGACTAGGTATGCGAATTTGAATCTGTATCATATTGTCTCGAAAGGGTAGCTTCACACAGAATAACGTCTGTCAAGCCTTGGCTGAGGGTAATTACCAGTAATTCTGTAAAGCTGGTTACAGAAACGCTGACAATGGAATTCACGAGGGAAACTGATGCTTCATGCTCTATTCACGTGTCAACGGGTCGCATCCTAACAAGGGGTTATTGATCTGGAAACATAAAAGGTTTTCTTTGGGCATTGTCTTAAACGGACACGTTTGTGGGATGAACACGGAGAGCGTGCCCAAGTGCCTGGCCGGTAATAGCTCCACTTGATGTATTTTTGAACCGATATTGCTTTCTTGCACAATCGAGATAGTAATTCGCTGGATTGCTGTCCATCATAGAACCATATGAGCATAATGAGCGGAAAATGCGATATTGTAAATGTAATAACCAAGTATATTATCGGGATCATATCGGGATCATATCGGCTGCTTTATCCTACTTAAAGATGTAACAAATAGCAGCAGTTAGTGAACTTGACAGACACAAGTTTCAATCTCGTATAAAGTAACACTAATTAAATTGAACTGCACTTAGGGATATATTATCCTTGTAGCAATAATGTCAGAGCGCTTCTCTAATGTTTTAATAAGCGCATTGACATCTGTGTTGCCTAGCTAACTAGCTTTCTTTTACCTCAGCTGAGCTGCCGTGTGTCTAGCTAGATACATTGACTGCTGTTTTTCTATGTATATTCGGAATAGTCTTTGTCTACGTGAGAGAAACAGGAATCTCCTGGGGCCCCGCACGAATGTAATCGCAAGGAAAAGAGCCGGGGAGTTAGGAATAAAGAAAAAGCTTCCTTCCTTAAGATTACGGATGTTCTTAAAAATACTGGCATATAGTTTTAACGGCACCTTATTACTCTTGCGGGGTATACAAAATATACAAATAACGAGTGTGCCATACGATGGCGATGTAAATATGTCATGAATAATGATGCCAGTGACATTGAGCTGGTCTAAATCGAGTGCGAGTACGAGGGTCGATATTTATACTTTCACACCCACAACACCGCGCAGCCGTGCCACCTTCTCATGAAGCAGGAATTTTCTATTTTGGAGTTTTATGAGCGCCACGTAAAATAGGAATTCCTGGATTCTGTCGTTATGTAAAGAATGTGAAGGTTTAATTTTAATTATTTTCTATGATGCTTTGTTCGTTTCATTGGCATTCGATACATTCATGAGGTTGTCGTACCGTAGATATTTATTTTAAAATTAACATATAAATATTTTTGGATCCCTCTTGGCAAACATAACGTGTTGTAGAAATGTTACATATCTGTAACTATTTAGGATGCTTGTCTTTTTGATGTGTATTTTTGTCAAGGCCAGAGGGGCTTTTGCTTAACGCACTCGCAATCGCAATTGTTTTCATTTTGAAATCAAAGGCTTGTCTGCATATAAAATGAAAACAATTGTTCCGTTTTGAAGCCAATTGAGATTGCGAGTGCGTTAGGCAATAGCGACGCAGGTTTGCTCTTGCTCTGAAGTGGAACCAAATTAGGTAAGAATAATAATTACATTTTCTTTAATACTACAAAAAGTTTCGAAATTAGGATATTATTAAATGATAACGAATCAAATTAATTCAAAATAAAAACCAACCAGTGTACCAACAACTCTCCAGTACCCGTTCAAATAAATTTAAGGAATATGGATGCCATTTCAATTTCTACATAACATAAGGCATGTAACTCCGCATACCTCGTAACTTTACTGCGCTGTTTATATCAATCCCATAAAATGACTGCACTGCCATGAATGCGTATTAAAATAACCGCTAGCGGAATAAAGTGTTAACGCGTTTCAAATCCTGTATTTCCTCTATAAATTCCTCAACATGTAATGTCATCAGCTTCCAATTTCACAGCTAAGCGGTGAGGAAGCATTACGCCACAGTTATGTTTTACTGAGCGACATAATGGCGAGAGATTGCGCTCGTGGAGACATGCCAGATGATCTGCCTCTCCCACGATTACTTAGGCTACGAGTATGCTGCGCGCTCGAGTGAGTGACATGCGGAAAGTCCATTCTAAAACTGTAGATCTTCCATGTAAGTTTACGAACGAGATAGTGACCGTCACGACACTAAGTTGTAGATTACAATTACGACGAAGAATTAACATCTATTTGGGGCGTCCTTATCACGACGAAACCTTTACTCGCATTCCATTATTAATATCATCGACGAACTGATGTACATAGTAACAGTGAATAAAGTCCTGCCAAACTGAGTTGAATTGATTTTTGGTAAATATAATGTGCAAAGTAAAGCCCTGTAAAAACGTCCAGTCCTACGTGATTGTAATATATTATTACTTGGCCATGAGAAGCCACTAACATTAAAAGTCTGTTTGACTGAGAGCATAAATTCCGCGCCTTTAGGTGGCATCATTAAAAGTTTCTTCAAGTGCTTCTTCTTCAGAGAATCTTGCATTACTTTGATCTTAACAACACCCGCAGTGTATTTATTTACCTAACTCAGAATCAGGGCTTATTTCTTTCAGTACCGTCTCATTATTAATACTGTCGCATATCGTGATAACTACACTAGCGAGTATTTAAGTAGCCCTAGGTACTGAAGTTACCACCGGATAGTATTTCTGTCGCTCCATGTTTTCGTAAAGGGAACTTTAATACCACGTTGAATAAAAGTTAGCATTCTCTCTTTGAAGTACCAAAGGAATTAGAAATCGGTGCTAAAATGCCATACAATATACTCGTATCTATCACTTTTAGCCGTCATCGAACAATGCCTATTCTTTCCTCGGCAATCTATAAGAATAACGTTGTCGTGCCTTCAAAGATATTATCTTTCAGCCAACAAACGTGTGAGCTTAAAGATAAACTAAGAACCGATTATATGATAAAATTGTTTATATCATTTGAAGTTTCACAAATCAGTCGTAAAAACACATCTGAAAAGCGTTGAAATGTTCTTGCGCACGCTTCGCTTTCCATACAATCTTAAAGTTTAACAATAGAAGTGATGGCCGCTATTCTACCGGGAAAACCATGTTGCCTTTGACATGTTAACGTACACATAACATAAACGTTACTATAGCTCTTTTTTACTTGAGAGTAATGGCGGCGGATTAAAAAACAACACGATAACATGTTAAACGTTATAATATGGAGACTATCCAACAAGCGAAATAAGAAAGATGAACCGTATAATATTTTCCAGTGTGAACAGTTGGTTGCTCGATTCATCCCTGATCCCGGCCCATTCCCGGCTACGGCTGTATCCTCTCAATGCAGAGGGCATTTCACTACTTCAACTCCAATAAACAGTGGAGAGCTCCTAAGAGCGAGTACTCAACGAAATGATATTTTCGACCCCTTTCTCCTCGACTACAATAGAAACTTTCTGAAGAGTATTGCACTGTGAATACCTACTGCTTGACCTTTATTGAACATGTCTTTATTGTTATGACGAGTTTTATTTTATTTGTAAAAATCCGCTAAAGCCGATTATGTCACAATTCATCCCGAATTGCTGAAGTTCTGAGTGCCTCATCGCCCTCATCGGACTCGTGTGCATGAACCGATAAATGAATGTAGGGGGGAATGAAGGAGTGCCGGATAGTAAATAGATCATTGGGTCTTTATGGACCCATAAATATTACACTGTAGTGATAATGCGAGGCAAAATCATACTTAAGAAATAAATGAAAGTGTATTTAAAGAAAAGATCGGCCGACATACTAATTGAACTAATAATACCTAGATCCAGGAATATTGTCTGGAGTACCGTAAAACGGGGTGAGTAGGGATTAAGGGGTCAGTAGGGTCACAACCTAAAATAAGTCATAACTTGTTACAAATAAGAACAAGTATTAAATGGACCATAACGTTACGTGTCTATTGGAAATAATTTCAGTCTTACAAAAATAATAATAATAAAAAATAAAAAACATGCTTCATTTTAGGTCGTGTCCCTACTCACCCCGTTTTACGGTACTGTTATAGTAGTTTATGCAATAGTTGTATAAGAGAGGTCAAAATATATGAGTGGCGTGAGTTACGATGTGAGCCGAAGGCGAACATCGTAAAGGAAAGCGCCACGAGTGTTTTTTGACTTAGTTATACACCGTTGCATACAATACTTTTTCTACGACTAGGTTTCAAATGAAATGCAAAATTAAGCGAAAAAACTTACAAACGAACGAACGAAGTAAAGAACAACAAACGAGCGGGAAACAAGAAAATGACAAAATATGTGTCTATGGTTTACTTTGTTTTTAAATTGACGGAATGGAAAAAAGAATTATTTACAATTCCAAAACATTTTAATTTGACCAATCAGAATACTTCACTAAATTAAATCCACCAATCACAATACACATCGACTGTCAAACGGAACGATAGGTTCTTTTAGGTACGTGTTTCTCTTTAACTAATTTAAATCTTTTAAAAAAACTTTGTAATTCGTATCAACCAATCAGAATACAGCTATTTTAAAATCGACCAATCAGATAACTGAAATCATTTCTCAAAACATTAGGTGTTTTATAGTCCCTATTTCACAATCGTTAAAATATGATTAACAGGCTACACTTAGTAATCTGTGGCGTATCGTTAGGGCGACTTTATGACACCGAGAGCTGTTATGGGGAATAGAGTTATAGACTTTTCTGAAGTCATATTATCTATGTTCTTATAATAGTGTTCGTGACTATGTAAAAGACTAATAAAAGTACAGGAGTAGAAAAAAGTACATTTACTAACGGCGTCAATATACAACATTGATGGCTATTCACTAGATGTAAATTTCATAAGTAGCGAGTTATGAAGGATTTACCCTACCTAATCTAAAATAGGGCGAAATTACACCATATTTGTGTCTTTGATTTAATTTGTCTTTACGTCTAAAACATTTAAGAGTTATTACAGCTACCAATAACTAAAACTAGATAGCCAAAGGAAATTGGTAATTTTGTAGTTTCATTGCAAAATTAATAATAACAGCAATTAATGGTGCAGGCAATCAAATGCGCTCGTAAATTTCTCAAGAGCGCTTTATTGAGAATTTATTGCCTTTGATATAGGTATAACTTTCCTACTATTTTATTCAATACTCGCTTCTGCCCGCTACTTCATCCGCGCATTTCGATTATCGGTATTCCCTCGGGAACTTTAAAATTTTCTGGGATGAAAAGTAGCCTATGTGTTAATCCAGGGTACCTATCTCCATTTAAAATTTCATGTCCGTCCAGCTGTTGCAGCGTGAAGGAGTAACAAACAAACACATGAACATTCGTATTTATAATATTAGTAGGATGTATCTCTACGATGAGAGCACAAAAACATCTACTCGTAAATTAAAGTTTAGTTTGGTACGTCAACAAAACCAAAACAAGTTTACTCTTAATGACTCTACATAAAGATAATTTTGCTTAAATCTCTGACTAGGCACATAAATAAATTCTCATTCTAAAGTTACCATTCTCGTTGTACCTACATGTTTTATACAATTGAATCGTATTCAATATGTATTCCCGATGGGTATGCTATGGGCAAATTTTGTGAAATGAGTAAGAGTAGTTTTTGGATTTTATCTATGTAAGTATTTAAGTTTTTTCTTCTCTGTATACGTAAGACTGCCCATAGTAGTACGCCTATAGCTTAGTTTAGGACTAGGTTAGGTAAGGTCAATTTATGTGAAATTGTCCCCTAATATTTATATATTTTTTTATTACCAACGTATGCGCAGAAAAATATGTTGGTACTCTACTCAGTTACTTACTTACGTTTATAATTTTAGATTTTTCCGCTCTGGTAATCTTCCGCAATTGCTCTTTATTGCCTTTACTCATTGTAAAAGTGTGGTCGTTCCATAAAATGGACCTGCGTTTGACCGCAGTCTCGCCTCAAAGTAGAAAAAGTTGGCTAAGGCAATGGGTCGGTAACACAAAAACAATCGAAGTTTCTAAATGCCCACTATACCTAAATGCCGGCTATTTATAGACTAGACAAAGACATCATTACGTCACGTCCTATTTCAGGACGAAAGCAATCACCGCCGTCCCAGTGGGCGCACCGTGTCCCGTTTACAAATCACAATTACATCCGTTCCGAAATTATTCGCAACAAAAATACAACCGACGGCGCTACTACGGGGGAAATAAACAATTTAGCCATTTCATGACAAGCGACAGGCCATTGTTAAATTTATGTGCGGATCTCTAAACTACAGGACCTCGACTGGGTCGAAGGGGGTTCTGCAAACGACGACGAATCGCCTCACCACAAAACTAAAAAACATAGCATAGGTAAAATAGTTTATTAAACTAGATTGTTTATTGCTTAATTAAAATGTACGGTTATCATACATAAAAACCTTCCACTGAGTTAAGACTTGAGAATAAAATAATAATAACAGTAATTAATATCAATAATAATTTTGTTTTAATGAAACAATTAAGTACAAGTTTTCTTTGTAAATATCGTCATAGTAAACGTTGAACCCATGAGTAAAACTTGAAAAGATATGCCTATCTGTTTACTTTCATAAAACTATTCGATTAATTAATCGTATGTAAGCATACGATGTCATTATACAACACTTAGTGCTCTCGTAAAAAGTATAGAATTCAAATGACTTAATTATTATAAGAAAAACAATTAGAGAAGACCTCTTCTCGGCTTCATTACGAAAAAGGTTTCAGCGGACATTAATCTAGTTGAATACTTTGTTAGCTCAGCGACCTTTTGCTGAAAAACCGGGCGAATTAATAAGTTCTAATGACACTAGAAAAGGAATCCTTACAGTTTAGCCTTGGACAGCGGTCACTTTGCCGACCTTTTTAGTCTATGTACTCTTACGCACAGTCATAACAGAGCACAGTATTTTGCACATATTTTTGTTTGGAATTCTGATTACGCCGCAGGAGACTTTAATTCGATCAGTGCTGATTATGCCGTAGTACTCGGTCAATACTGGCCTAAATACTAACGATGAAACCACCGAGGGAATCGTATTAGAACGGGTTCACGCAGTTCGGTGGGGTTATTATCTAGCGAAACAGCATTGCGCTCGACGCCGACTTTACTATAATTATACTGGACTAGTAGGTAAGTACTCGTTTATGGATTCCGAGATCTGATTTCATTAAGTATATTTTCACTTCTCATGCTCTTAAAATGTTACTTTGGTATCTACACATCGGGACTAAAGCTCCTTATAGTCTCTAGGAACATTTTTTTTTTACTTTGGAGACTCCTAAACAACCAATCACGGTGTTTCTGAACGGAGGATTATAGGTACCCTCGCTCAGCTCGTGTGGCTAAACATTTCATGTCACCTTGCACAGAAAACGGCCACATTCGATTTATTCAAGTATTTGAAATATACTTTAACTCAGTTATGCTACAATATAAAGAAAGTAGGTTTTTAACGAAGAAAACTAATATTCCCACTAATGCTATAAATCCGAAAGTTTGTGTAAGTGTGTTAGTTTGTTACTCCTTTACGCTGAAACGACTGGACGAGTTTGGATGAAATTTGGAATTTAAAAGTTCCCGAGAAGAAGAAGAAAGAAATTTGTCGAGATCGTAGCATGTGGAAAGAAGTGGTCTCTGCCTACCCCTCTGGGAAACAGGCGTGATTTAATGTATGTATGTAAAGGTCCCGAGCTTAAAGATAATCGAAATCAAGGCGGACAAAGCCGCGGGCAGAAGCTCAGGGGCTCTATTCTACTTGGTAAAACAACATGGCTTATGACATGTTTACTTAACAGTAAAATTTATGGCAGCGTTAGAGCTATGCGATAACATGTTAAAAGCAATATTATTTAACCGAGAAGAATAGAGCCCCTGTTTATTTTTACCCCTATGCAATCGTGCCTATTATCCTATCAAGTTAACAATCCGTCAATACCATAACAATAAGGAAATGGATTGTGGAGTGTACAAACGTTACCATTATCAAAACAATACCTTTGACCGAAGCTTAAGTTCGAAATTATGAATATATTTATAATTTCACAAAAACATTTCAAACACTCCTCGTACTTTTCATTACAGTGCCAAAAAGAAAAGAATAGTGAGACAGTGTCAGGGAATAAAATACTGACCCGTAATTGGCAATATATGGCATCGAAATTGTCGGAAGTAGCCCCTATTGACAATAATTAGGGGCAGAGGGGAGAGGTTGATAGTGTTGTAACGCTCAGAGAATGACGGTCTATTCGGAGTTATAAAACTTCGGTACTTTGCAGAAGTTGCACCCGATAAAACCACCATATTTTCTGTACGCTGCTTCGAGTTGCGACACTGAAAACACCACAACTGCATTGTAACGATTGGAACCGCACGACAACAATGGAAAAATACATCCGACGCCATCCTGCATAATTATAATTCATAAGATATAGAGCGCAAATTCACAAGAAGTGACTGCTCTTGTATTGATTCCACGCGTATCGTAAACAGGAGTGGACCACAATGCATACCAATAAACAATACCTTCTAACAAAAACAAAGTTATGTGTTTATGACGAGACGGCAGACAATTATGCTTGTATCTCATTAAACAATAAACAATACGCTTACATACCGACAAAGAAAATTAATTCTTTGCAAGGAATCAAACCCAGTAGAAAAATTAGAGTATGGAACAAGTAAAATCGATTATAAACCATTCTATTTCATTGACATTAATATCAGGGACAGGGTCTCTCACTTTACCTAGTCCCAAACTAAGCTCTAGGCTTGTACTATAGGTACTAGACCGCGATTTAAATACTTATTTAGGGAAATAAATATACTATAAATACATAGAAAACATTCAAGGCTCAGAACGAAATACTCGCGCTCATCACACAAATATTATATGACTCCTATATCTCTATTGCTCTCACTGACTTAAATTTTGCCGGTTTTATAACAGTTCATAAAACGGCTTCTGGTGTATCATCCTGCCTTTTGTATTACATACATACATACACATACATACATAAACTGACGCCTTTATTCCCAGAAAAAATTCTGCCTACCCCACAGGCAGAGCTACAGAATTTCCAACAACTATAAAAACTTTTGATAATTCTGTAACCACATTTTGCACACTTAAGCGAAGATGTTTACCAGTGTACTCGTATTAGTGACAGGTTGCAAGCCCATCACCTAACATCGTCTAATATCGTATTACATATAGGTTTTAATAAATTTAATAGTTTTTAGTCGACGTCAAGTTGCCGTATAACCTTATTTAGCACTTAAGCGCAGTCTTCCCGCCGAGAGCACTAAGGTTGACTATCCAATTATGAAAACTTCGTATTCGTACAGACAAGCTTGTTGCTCGTAAGGCGTTGCAGTTTGGCTCGTATGATACGTGCATTGGAGTATAAATTTGATTAGATCCTACGCCGGCGGTAGTCGCACACTGCTGACGGAATAGATATCGATACTTGGTTTAAATCATGAAAAGGCAGCGTAAAGTTAACATTGCGTAAATCACTGTTTGAATGATCAAACTGTTTGTATGAGCATACAACGACGTGCACATTCATTTCGATAATTGAACTTATTACACTACACATATTGCCGGGATTTATTTAAAAGAAACACCATAAATAAACTTAAACTAATTATAATCAAGCCCAGAGCCGAGCCATAAAAAAAATGTGCTCCAAATAATTGCGCCAACTTTAGTTCATTTGCAATAAAGGAAATGTATTGCAACCCTCTCGCAATGAAGTGACATATTTTCTGCCACATTAGTCAAGTTTGAATAAAGTACCTAGCCTGTTATTACGCCAGCGTTCACGAATACATTTTCTCTACTGAATACTTAATTTCCCTTACTATTGGTGCTGCAATCGGGTAAAAATGTAAATCACTGCGGGCTCGAGAGAATAACACCGTAACTACAGCAGTGCGCGCGCACCACGTAGATGGTATCGCCGCTTCCGGCCCGCGCAGCACAATAACCGTTCCACCGGAAGTGCCGGCGCGTGCGCTCATCACGTCCACCGCCACCATAACGAGCTATGAACCTTTATGGCCCTCTTGATTAAACTATTATTTTTGTTTTTATGAAAAATCAGTGCAACATTCTAAAATTGTAAAAAACAAGTAGAAAAATTGCCAATTGCCTTCAATGCTAGAAAAATGCTCGTTTTTCTAAATTTCTGGCATGCGATGCAACCGATGTTACTAAAATGTTCTCGTGGTGATAATAGTTTAGTAATTAGTGTACATAATGCCAGAGCAATAGTTTTATAATTACCATGTTTACCGAACACACGATGTAACAAATTCTAAATTATAATGTTGAAGTGTTTTTAAAACAATTGGATTATGTTAAAACACGAAAAATACGTGAAAAGTGTAAGTATAGTAGTTTACTTGACAAACTATTAACGCCACTTGAGATCATTTTAATAACTTTAGAGGCGAGTAACTTGTTACCAGAAAAGTCCAAGAGGGCAACGAGAAAAGTTAACCTTTGTAATACAAATAGCACTAGTCATGTTAATGTCTGTTATTTATTAGGGCCTCGTATCTTAAATTTGATACTCGTATCATACAAGTCTTAATCAATGAATAGACGCATTATAAAGTTCAACGTAAACAACTAAGCAAGTAGGTATTGGTTAATTTTGCAATTCTGCAAACGGGTCTAAAGAAACATGAATCCATAGTATTCATTTTTACACCCGTGACTTCCGTATTTGAGTTTCACGATCCTCCCGAACGAGCAATAAAAGGGGTCCGTGACGCCGCCGTCAGCGTGATTCTATAATATTGTGTGAGTGGTGGTTTACTGCCGCGAGAGCACAACGCCGTTCCGCCTGCCCCGCCATGAATGCCCATTGTTACCAACGCCATTGACTGAACACTACTACTCCACTCATAATGGGAATTACGTATTCAATTCAATAATTGTACAATAAATTGTGTAATTACCTCCATAAATGACTATGCAGCAAAATGGTCTAGTCACGAAGAGAAACTTGTGAAAATACCGCGTTTAAGATCTAATGTGAAAATCGGACGCCTAACGCAATAAAACGTCTTTTCATTACTTGCACAGGTGGGCACTCTTACTGGAAATGGAATAATGCCATCTGACCAAACAAGAACTTTCGCGCTCGTAATAGTAACAGCATCGAAACTCCATTTCTAGAGTACGGTTTTACAGAAAACACTTATTGTTGTGCATTATTTACAATCTAATAGAGTTTATATCAATAGATACACATAAAATAACACATTTTATCACGCTGTAAAGAGCTGCACATCTGCGCGAGCTCGACGTAAATTAATATGTTTACTGAACGCGGCAGATACGCACTAACTCACTGCACTGATAACTGGAAATACAAGAACATTTGCTTTATTCATAATACTTATCATACATCTGCAGTAATAAACGGAGAATACTAATAAGTAATAGCATAGCTAAACCTACGCCTTAAGGCACCGACAAGATTACTGACCGTAAACTACTCATGATCAAGTAAAGAAAGCATTTTATTTTATAACTTGCGACCGGCCCATGCTTTGCTTCGGTTTATGTGAGTTTTCTGCAACACACGTACATAAACCAGAATATATTTTACATGTGAACTTTACTCGTGAATCACTCTACCTATTGCTGAAACTTGCATTAAAATCCGTTGAGTAGTTTGAAAAATCTAAGCGAACAGACAGCGGAAATATTTTTGAAAATCTACTAAAGATTATGTGTACGATTTATTACACAAGTAAAGTATCAAGATGCATCCGGATGCACGAATGCTTCGAGCACGGACTCGCACGCATAAGTGCGTGTGCCCCGATAACGCTTGGACGGGCTTCTTAATCAAACGCAGCTCGGCCAATTGATACGGGTCTGTCTGGACGCATCGCTCTTAAAACTTACTCTGTTATATTTATACGTAGGTACGATGATACATTGCTTTCAATTTATCGAAACCAAATGAACAATAACTGTAGCATGATGATGATCAATTACTTTTGTCATTAATCGAACTAATGAAATTCAAAATCTGATGTTGTAAATGCGAACAATGTATAAAATTGACATGATTTCCTGTACAGAGTAAGTGCCCGCGAGCAATAAAGGTTACTTTTATCTTGTAAATTAGATGATTGGCTGTATCCTTACAGCACTAAAGCAATTCTACGAAGACTGACTCGCAGAAATAAGAACTAAAAACGTATTTTAAACTGCTCCAGCAGCAACCACAAGTGCCGAGTGACCCTCGCAACCTTAACCGGTTGCTGTTTTACGAACCTACCAGCCAACCAGCCCACCAGCTAATAGCCATTATCCAGTGTCGGGACCTGAAAAACCGGCTGTTAGTCCGCTCTCAATAGCTGAAGCCATCATCGTCTCCACAAGCCTCACCAGGAGCAATAAACTCCGTCTGTTTCCCCTAACGCCCTATGGTAATGTACATCAATTAAGTTTTATGAATAGTGATAAAAATTGAGGCCAGAGCTACACAGTTACGAAGTATGATTTAAAGTAATGTGCTGCAACGAATGTGATGTTAAATAACTGTTATCATGTTCTTTGATGTTTTAGTAGGTCAAGTTCGTTATTAATTCCATACTATTTTATTTATAAATGTTTTCGAAATATTCAGCGTTCCTATAAGCAGAACATACTCGTACTATTATGATAATAATTTCATTTGTACCACTTCGTGGAAGGCCCGGAGTTCGTTTCCCGCTATTATTTACATTTCCTTGTAAACTGGTCTTGATTTTCTATACATCGTTCTTCAGTACATCTTTGTTATTACAGGAATACTTATAACATGTATTATTTAGCTTTAGCATACTGAAATTTGCCTGTGAATAACGAAACTGTTTTGTACATTCATATTTATACAATACATTGCGGAAGAGAGTTTAATTTTGGCGAAGTGTTAGATATGAACCTTTTTATCAACGTCAATATTTTCCTATAATATGATATTAAAATAACTTATACTTTGGATCATTTGGAATTGCCACCAGCTCTCGCAGGCTGCCACCGCGGATTGATCGGCGCTCGCCCAATCCCTCAAAGGGTTAAGAGCTCGACTTAATTTATCGCCCCATTCCTTACCGCCGCCTTTGATCCAGATTTATAATATTTATTTACAGAAACCAATTGATATTCAATTATTTACCTTCCGTATGTTTATCTAATCGCGTCCAATTTTGGGAAAGTTCCGGCTGACTTATTGTTTTGGTTACCAGAAGAAGAGATTCTGAAAGTTCTGGCTAAGGCAGTCGTTTGAAACTTTATTTATTATGAGTTATACAACTGTAAGGAACTTCTTGTGCCTACCTTTTTGCATTCTAAGGATCGGTGTAGCTACATTGGATTTTAAACATTCACGGCAATTGGTGTTCACGGAGGAATACAATAATAAAAAACAATGTAATGAATATAACTGCAATTACAACTAAGATTGTATCTGATCTGATGATCTTAATAAAAGCGGAGATTTTGGAGAACGGAATGACAAAAAGTACGAATAAAATATGGCATCGAATATCCAAACTTTGGGAAAAATTGCAAAGCGAGTTGAAGCTTTTCGACCAAGAGCGAGTAACCAAATCAAAAAGTTTCTTACTATCTCGCAGACGAAGTCGTGTCTTGCGTCATATGATATCTCCCCGAGCCGCGAGCACTTCGCGGATATAAAGTTCAAAGTAATATTAGAGTACCATCTAGACTAAGTGAATAATAAAACGTACATTTACCTCAGTAATTATGTAAATAGTGCATAAATAAAAAAAGTCTAATAATTGTATATTACTTAGTTAACATTCGAGATCTTATCGACACGTTATTTCAGGAAATATGTTTTGGTCATTACCTACTTGTCAATTTACACGTAAGCCGATAAGGAGTAATAAGAGCGGAGCATTCTCCAAATTAGCTCTTTAATTGGGTTCAGGGCGTTTCGTTGAATGTTCATTGAAGTCCGTGTTTTTATCAGCGTTTATAGCGCTCGTAACCAGCCTGAGGCGCGCTTACTTTGTAATGTTTACAAGATTACACTCTTTAATTACAAGTTCAAAGTATCTGCAGGATTTGCATACAGGAAGAGTCTTATTTTAAGTGGAATTTGAGTTTTTATACATGTCAACAGACTGCTGTAGTAAAACAAAATAAATTTATGTTTTTCAATGACTTTTTCTAAAAATATTAACCGATTTTTCTCTTTTCAGATTGTTTGGCCAACGTCCATTGGAGTGGTAAGTTATTTAATAAAAAAATGTTTTGTACAATTTTGTGCTAAAGAAGGTATAAGGAAGAAGTAGGAAAAAATCCGGAGAAAATTACGACTTAACAAAGGTAATTTTCTGTGTCGAGCCTTAAATATAAATAATTTACTAATTATGAATGCTAGAAAAGTTCAGATAAATAAGTTCCTCGTAAATATTGCAAGTGTTAACGTTCATTTTCAATGAATAACACTTGATTTCTTTGGTTTATCGTTTATACTCGTAGGTACATATTATAGAAACGAAACTAAGTAATATTAAAACTCAACACATCAAAATAAAAGGAAAGCTAAGCTACTTAAATAATAATAAATTTGTATCGCTTATAATATAATTTGTTAATTAAATCTGGATTCGCATTCCTGTAAACAATAATCCTGACGTCTCAGATATAATTCGGACGTGTTACGTCTATGGTCTAACGAGGACAATGTCGCGTGGAACAAACCGAATTAACCCACTTCACGCTCCGCTGAGGCGTTAAGGTGACTGAGCTAATTGCACAATTGGTAACATTCAATTTTCCATACATAATTGCTATCTGAACTAAATGCATAATAGTAAAACGTCATTGTTAATTACACAAAGCTGCTGCAATTCACAACAAAGTACATATACAGTATGTAAACTTACTAAAACCATTTATTTGAACCCGAGCATGTCTAGGCGATAGATAAGGTTGGGGTATATAAATTATTGAAATCTTAACACTTTTTCAAATTTAATCATCAATCATCATCATCATCATCATCATCAATTTAATCAATCTGTTACGATGAAAACATTACATACGGGTCTTATAATGGGCATTGAACGACGATGTAAACATTACCCATGTGTAATGATAATACTTTTAGGGTTAACCGACTTTGAAAAAGGTGAGATGCTATAATTTTTATGCAATGATAAAATTAAAAATAATCGACACACACTAGCAAAAAATGTGGTAAAACACTTAACTCAACTAGCCTAGCAACTGGTTGAAAGAGATGGTTTTAGTAAGTTTACATACTGTATGTAGTATATTATGTAGTGCCGATCTAAAACTGCATACCAACAAAACACTGGCAAACAAACTAGATATTTAACTACTTATTTGAATTGCAGATACCTACAACAAAGATTAGCCATATATTCATCTCAAAGTCAACAATAGAAAATCCTTATAAGACCCATTTCAAAATTCAGTAGTGACACGATTATCATATCAGCATCCCTTACACCGCAGTCCGATTATAATGGAACGCAACTTTAGCAACTACAGGGTTGTTTACTGAATTTTAATATCACGTCTCGCTAACGGGGTGCGTGGGAATATGGGGGTGGAACTTTCAGACACACACAGGCAAGCCGTATTTTAAAGTGCCCCTGTGCCCTTACCATGAGTAACAATTACCGAACTCGCTAGCGAGTCGAATGCTCTGTCCCTCGCAGACCTCGTACTATTCTTATAGAGTGCGAGGGACAGAGCTTTTGACTTGTAACCCATGGTAAGGGTACTGCTCCTGACGGGGTGTTTCATGTAGGTACGAGAACGATTACATCTACATTAAGTCAGAAAGGCACAATTACTTTTTAATAACTGCAGCAAATAGAACCCTCTCCGGTCACCTATAAAGTCGAATATATTTATTTTTGTGTACCACTTACGCATTCTTTACTTAGGTGGGTAAATATAGTGGGTATGGTGTGGTGTAGCACAGATTAGTGACACGTGTGGGCGTGGGAACTGCAGCTGTGGGAGTGCATTTACTGACAAACCTCGGTACCACCAGCTCCACATCGTGTCTGTTTTGTATGGAAATCGCGGGTACCGGTACTAAACGTCGAATCGTGTTAATTAAATATGGTAAAGTCCTGACTATTGGATGAAGGAACGACCACTGTTTGTTTACATGGACTTTATTGAACTTACTTGTTTGTCCTTCAAGGGAGTAAGGACCCTAAAATAAAATAAAGTCGATGGGAAACTTCTTGACTTTAAAAAGGTTTTATTGGGCTCAACTAAATTTAATTTGGCTATCAGATAGAGATAAAATCCAGTCCGTGATTTACAGTCGTTTTCCGAAATAAAGAGGATTTATTCGTTATTTTCTTCCATTCAACGACTCACCTTTAGAACTTTAACCGTATCAAAACACATAGGTACTATAACGTATTATAATGAACGAATCGGGAACATTGAGCAGATGTATCAATAAATTTCTTGTGTGTTAACAAACGACCATGCTAATTAACCGGAATGAAATTACAATAATGATCCCGATGCAAACCGATCCGCACGAGCCAATGTTCACATGTTTCCCAGAGCTCTATCGATGGTGTAATTTACATTGTTACTTGATCCCTATTAGACATGTGCATATCACCATATTATGTCATACAGTAATATTTTTATGCTTAAACACACATAAATGTTTGCAGACTCCCCTAGACACCTGCCGACATCTGTATACCGGAAGGAAAAAAACACAAATGTGCACAACGCACATGTCAGTAGCTGACGGTGTATTTTAGGGCAAAAAGTTGTTTCTTTTTATAAACGGCAATATGTAACGATACACAAAGAAGGCACCGCACGAGTAAGAAGAATTGAAATTTATGTTAGTTATAACCAGTGGTCGGAAAATCTATTACGTGGACATCTATCGTTATTAGTATAAGACATGATTTTAGATACGTAACTTTCAGATATTTAACTACCTACTTCAAAAACCCTGCGTAATTTCAAAAAGCTACGCGAGTGTTTGCGCTTCTTTTAAACGTTTGTTAAAACTGCGTTCTGCAATAATATCATGATGAAAGTTATTCTAAGCTTTAAAATTACGGTTTCGTCCCAGTGCTCAGCTGGACAGTTTTAGATAAAAAATAAATTCAAATGAGCGCTACTCCTCATTTATTTCGACATGCTTGCGTATTTAATTTTAATAACAACTTCACTTATGAACAATGTTTAGTGAAGTGTGAAATGCAAGAAAACTACACGATAGGGGAGGTGGCGGAGTGCTTACATTGATTGTATTAGTGAACAAAAACGTCTTGAGGTAGGAGTATGTTATAGTGCACGAGATTCCCACGCCGTGCTGTGGTTATTACATCGCACTATGCTGTTATACCTTTTAGTACAAAGTGTTACACAAGCGTTATCTTTTAAAAAACTGATTAAACGCGTGCTAAAACCTCTTAACTTAAAATCTCTTTAATGTTACTAATTGCAACGATCACAACACATTTTCTTGCAAACGGTAGGAGGGAAATATGATAGCGATTTTATTTTACACTTTCCAAAGATAAATATATAGTAACGTCTGCAATTATCTGAAGATTATTCATGATTGTATATTATGTATACATATTGAACTTTTCGTTCGTAATAATTAGTCTTGATAATAGCTTTACTCTGGCTGTTGCGTGTGCTATACCACTGATAGCTCATTAATAGAGCAAGATTAGTTTTTACGATGTTTACTAACAGGCATGATGCCTGTACTTTACACTGTAGAAACGAGGCCCATATTCCACTATTGTTTTTCACATCTTGTGTCTAAACCATAATCAGATGTATATTTTTGTATCTTTGAGACAGCTCTTATTTACTTTACAGTGAGCTACCAGCAACAAATTATCATTATAAAATGGAAGCAAGATTGGCAAATAAAGTAAATAGGGCAAGGTACATAATATCTAAATCGTTTTGTATTTACTCTTTGTGAGAATAGGCGAACATTGCATTTAATTTCACTCTTGAAACAAAACGTGTGTGCTTTCATTTTATTTAGAAACCAATAATGAATTGGCATAGGTTGCGAAGGTGTAACTTTAAATGTTGGCCTTAGATGTGACATATGTAAGCAGAAACAAATAAAGATATGTCTGTATAAGTAATTAGTTGGGTTTACCACCGCACACAATCCTGCAGCCCTCAAGTGTTTAACTAATATGGCATCACGTCCACAATATCCACAATATCCCTCAAGTTGTTCGCAGCTGCGGAATTCTCTAGTTTCCGCCTTTCGTGTCTTATTGTCCCTGTTATTGGGAACGTGAGTGGAGTATTTGTGCGAGTTCAGGTACTCTTGGGTGAACAGGAATTAAAGAGATAAGAGCCTAAACAGTCGCCTGTAACTATAATATTTGCCACCTACATTTGTTCCCTATTTGTCCTTAACTACCTACTGTAAATAAATATCTGGGTTTGTCAACGACTGGTTCAGGGCCTGTTCAGTAGGTAATATTTAGTGGCTGTAACACATTACAAATGCAATACGGGAAAAGTCAATGTAAAATAAGACGACCTTAGAACAAAACGAATTAAATAATATTTTTGACAAGACGTCTCACCTTCATTTTCTCTTTCTTATCACTGGCACTAATGTCAACTACAAACCTTGAAGGCTTGCATTTAGTTAATAAAAATAGAGAGTTCACTTCTAAATTAAACGCTAAACCCAATTTGGCAACACACATAGAGACGTTAATCATTTCAAACCATGCGTTTTAAAAATGGCACAAGGTTAAAATAATAATTGTAGATATATTTGTCTGAACTGGAACGAGCCATGATGAAAGAAATAACATTGTTGTGTAAAGCTTTTAGGCGTGCTTTAGCGAAGCTCCGCCGCGTTACTTTGTATCTTGTTCATTTTTATATTCGTTACATGAATATCATTATAACCAAGTTCCTACAAAAGTACATTTTACGATCAATGTTTAATGGTAGCGGCTTATTAGATTAGACTGGTTATAAGTCAAAAAAGGCGAAATTTTTAGTGAAAAAAATTGCATAAGTATAACTTTTGTACATAAGATTGTTTTAAATATAGTGTATGGTTTTTCGTCTCGTAGACAAATCTACATAAATTGCAGAAAAACGGGCGAACTCAGAAATAGCTGCGAATTGCCTTATTATTTTTACACTAAATTCAAACCACACACTCTTTAATACGTTACTGTAACAACTTAACAAGGTGCTGAAATGGACAGCTATTTACTTCTAAGTTTGACTGTTCCATTAAAGTTTTTAAAGTAACCAAATAGTAATTTACCTACAGATAATTTTTAAGCGTTCTACGACTATATGTTTTTAAATGAATCATCATTTGTTACATTGGAACGTCAATTTTGGTATATTCGGAACTGCTATTAATTCTGAGGTGGTTATAACAATCATCAACTAAAGCATAAACATGGATCAGAAAAAATAATGATGTAATTTTCTTTGACGCCGCGCCGTGAAATCCTTGAGTTATGATTGATTATTACTATTATTAGTAAACAAAGGCATATTTACATACTAACATTAACCACTGAAGCAACAACAAAGCAATATTACTAGTAGAAACTATTTTAACCGAAAAGTTGGACAAAAAAACGAATTGTTTAGCTTCTAAAAGTGCCATTGTGAGGTTTTGTTGGCAAATATTCAAAGGTAAACGTACAAGTACGAGTACATAGAAGTGTATTAAACGAAACTTTGCTGCCTGTTTATTCGGGAAGTAGAGACACGTCAAGAACTGTACGATAAGCTCTTGGTAACCATTAAAACAGTATTAAATAGTAGCTGTCGTACAAAACTGGTGCTCTAGATAAGCAATGAAAGGGACGGCGTCATAGCAGACATAATATCGCCCTATCCCTTTCTTTGCCTAGAATTTGGTAGGTCTTTGTAGACGCGGCAATTGACTGTAAAAGTAGAAAATTAGCATGTTACCGGTCGAACAATGCATTGCCAGTATTGCAACGCACCGGTAATCAATTTTACCTAATATGTCACTTTACCATCATTACTAATAAACAAAGTAGACCGTGTATTTTATCTCTCGAGAGACAATAAATGTGAATCGCTTCTGCACATATAAAGCACAGGAAGAGTTATTAGCCGTGATTTCGTTTCTAGTTCTGGAGTAAATAATTCAATTTGCTCAACTCGTCCATAAGATATGAGTTTGGCTTTCGCCCAAAATTCTCAAAATAATTTCGTCCACGTAATAACACGGTGTCGTCATGGCCTACGTATGTCAGTGCCGTTTCCTGGTCCGTGATGGGTTATCGCGTAAACAGTTCCACGAGAGTTTCTAGCTCATTGCAAGTGCGACAGTAAGTAGGTCGGATATTAGGGGAGAGGAGAGCGTCCAAGTGGGTCGCAGATGCAGCGGGGTGCCAGTCGCCGGTCGCCGTCATCCGTCAGCCAATGAATTATTGATACGGCGACTATCCCAGCATAAAAATGCTGCGTACGTGGGGAAAAATAGGATTCTGTGTCGACGCCTCGTAACTGAGGGTCACGGATCAATAGCTTCGCAATAATCTTGGTACTACAGTTTAAAATGTCGATGTTATTACATACTTAAAATAAGTAAGGCACCTAAGAGAAAAGTACAAAATTAAGTGCTGTTTTGTCTATAAGATGTTTCTTGGTGTTGCACGGTGATGTAACTGTTTGTCAAAATACGGAAGCTAAATGCGTATTTCACTCTTAATTAGAAACCCAGATATTAATAATATGATGTTGCAATTACATTTAGGCTTAGTACTCGTGCACTTTAAATACCTTAAACTTAAAAATCATCTTGGTTTTCTGTCATTAACATTTCAAATTACTCTTTTGTTTCGTTAGACTTTCTGAATAATGAAACAACGAATCATTCAGCAATCAACAGAATAAAAGGGTTTTTGAAACCTCATTCTCTCTCCGCAAAGTTTACTTTTTCATTATCTTTTGTTTCCTTTGAAATTCTTAATTGAAATATGTACTTGTATAGGTACATTCCTTCTTATTATAATTACGACTTGGGATCTCCGGACAAATCGTAAATTTATTTTTACATCACTGTGAATTCCTTTCAAAGTATTATGTTTATTGTTTATTCTGTGTCGTATTTTGCTAACCCAAAGATAGGTGCGTGTAGAAGAAATAACACTTTATAACAATGTGGTTAGCTTCAACTTGTTTCAGACTTTAATACTAAGTTACCTTCTGAATTGCCATCATCATTGGATAAAAATGTTTTGATCCTGATTTTAATGACAGAAAAAACTATTAAACATTGAACAGCCGAGTCAGTAGTTAGTCAGGAGTTAGTAGTTTATAAACTATGATTTATGACCACTTTTATAAAGTATTTGATAAAATGTACATTCACATTAAATGTAATTGCTCATCGTCCTTACTGTTACTACCCTTTCGTGTTCTTTCAAGCTGAAGCACTTGGAAGAGGCGAAAGATCTAAAACAAGGTGACCATCTATTACGTACTTAAATGTAACTGATAGCCTACATTCTAATAAGTTCAATAATCATTTACGCAGTTTACTCACGTGAGAGATAAATAAAGATGAGTCAGTCTCGCTGATTGTAGCCAATGAATAAAGGATATAGATGACGGATATGGATACGGTGTAGGCATTCGAAGAAATGTGATTGATGCTGCGGCGGTCCCTTTCAATCGAACGAAGCCTTCATGACATCCGCCGTCAAGCCTCGCTGCACACACCTGCTTCTAATCTCAACTCGTAATTGCAGTGCGATTCGATCAACGAAACCTTGACTCAGGCCCCTATTTACTAGCTTTTTGTTCAACTGTATCCGTGTAAAATTTGAAGGTGAGCCTCCTTTGATTTGGCGTGTACGACAAAACCTGACTTTGAACTGCTTATTGACTGAGCACGCAAATTTAATGTCTACTAAGTCTACTCATGCTTATTGTAAAGGGATAATGCTAACAGAAAGTTTTTAGCGTATGTAATCGTTACATTTCGCCAAATTAATTGAAAAATCGGGCAGGCTGGACGGCTCGAGCATGGGACCTAATTAAAGGAGTTCATTGCAAAAGTTTCCCGTTCTACTTTCTGGCTGTAAGAGCAAGTTGATAATAGGTGCTAGTGCCGTGCCAACTATCCATCTCACAATTTGCTGGAAAGTTTATGCAGAAAGTTGAGAATGGACCTCTTTTGCAATTATCCAGGGCATCGTCCACTGGAACTTGTAATCTTGTTTGCAAATGATCCGCGGGCTATCGAGCAGGTTGGCGATTTGCGGTCATTGGCTCGGGAAATTACACTACGCTGCATTATATTAGAACAGAACTGAGGAATGTTCTTCGCATTAAATCGTCAACCTACTTTCTGCCCTTCGGCTTATTTTCATAAGATGTCATTATAACGAATTGCAAGGGAAGTTAATAAATCTAGTATAGAGAAACTCCTTTAGTACCATACCACTTGTTATTTAAAATTAACATGTGACCACCCGAACGAAATCAATCACTAACTAAGATAGGAGTATGATAGAGGTAATCGTGAGTGACAAACATTCAAGAGAGATGGATGACTCTAAAAAACAGTAGCCTTCAAGAAACCGGTGTGGCTGCTCCGTTTATCAGTTGTCATACGCGTTTCTGACCCACATAATTTTATTAGTAATCAGATTAGATAAAAGGTTTACGACTGATGAAAAGGACGTGATATATTCAAGCGCGTTCGGGAACCGAAAAGATCTAAAGCATAATAATCCTGAGATTTGTTTTAAGTAACGTTTTGATTGAACTATGATGATCTTTCACGAATGTTTTTGACGCCATAGACCATTAAGAGACGTTATACATAAGTAAACATAAATGGCGAGGACGTGGGTATCTTTCCTCAATGTTATATGTAGGTTTTAGCTGCGTGTTTTTGTAGAGCTAATAACAACCATACATTCATACTTATTCTATGTGAATGGCACCTTAGTGTAAGGAAGTAAGGATTGTTCCATTGTACGCTTACGTAGTTAATGTAACTTTGATCTGATCTCTTAGTCATAATATAAAACAATATGCGAGTTCTCAGTAAGGCAGTGGGCCGCGTGCATTCATTACACTTGACTAGGCGCAGAGAATGGGTCAAATATCACGAGCGCGGCACCTACCGGCTGTTATCTGTAAGAAGTGACGTTGGCGTTGTTGCTCGCGGACTTGTGAACTATGAAGGCCGACGCCTAACTAAACGCGAGATATATAAGGTACGAAACAATACTCCTGTGTTTTTGTTATAATTGTTGGATCTAAATTATGTACTGAGAGAGAAGTTATTGTAAACCTATTGCACCTGGATAAACCAGATCTCCAAATTTTCCAATGTAGTTGACAGGCAACGAATATTTCACAACTCAGAGCCGAGATTCTAGGCGGTAAATATCGTGTCGTCTTTGACCTGTTATCGTATTGTCAACGTATTTATTGACAGTAACGGCGGCCGGGTTAAAAACAAACCCAGCCAAACACGATATGGTTTTTACCGCCAAATATAGAGGCGCAGACCTAAAACTTACAACTAAATATGAAAATGGTGCACTTGCAATCAGGATTGATTAGTTAATTTGTACCTACATTAAGTTGACTGTTAGATCAGTGATCATTTTAATCCGCAAACCTCATTCAATGCATGCTAATATGCCTTAATGGCAGTAATTTAGCACCATCTGCTCCGCGTAAGTACTTTCGGCCCCGATAGTGTTGACTCTGTTGACATGGCGACCGGCTCTAACGGTGACCGCTCGTAAACAGCCACCCGACCTGTCGCGTCCTAGTGTGGCACAGGTGATCACTAGGTATGTGTTTGGCCACACAAACCAAGCACGATTTTTTTTATCGTTTTTTGCACTAAGTCACGGTTTTTGTCAATCGTTTCTTATTAATTATCGCCGTGATTCGCGAACCAAGCGTAACACTGTAAAAAAGTTGTTAAAGGTTGCGTGTTCGTAGCGTATCTTACAAGTTAACGTTAAATACGTAGGTATTAAGAACTAAAACATCGATGACGCAATACTGTCTACACGTTCTTTAGATTTATGGATTTTCATGAAATAGGTAGCTTTCACACTCTGCAATCAATAAAAGAAAATCGCTGTGATTTATTTTGATAGATGCCATTTATCGGAAAAGCCTTCCCGAAACTTCAATATTACTCACTGTAATATAATAGGAATGTATTAACAGATAGTGCGAATAGTGAAAACCGTGTTAAAGAAGAGGGCGGTTTATTAAATTGACAGTTTGCAAATGTGTCTGCGTAAATTGCAATGTGCTCGTTTATTAAGTGTATTGGCCACGACCGCTCCGCGGCCCACATTTAGCCGCTTCTGCTTTAATTGGTTACTTTCATCTATAAATTATGTATCGCCTTTGAAAGCTTAACATTATGATTTACCACGGTCGGACGGGGAGTTAATAAACATTGCTCTGTGCTCTCTCTCTTGTAAGGTGTTCCATTTGTCATTTCTAACTACTTAGAGAAATTTTCTATGTTATGTTTGACACAATATTGCGATAAGTGATTTTTGTGGTGCTATATCTCCTCCCACCATTATCATTAGATACATATTATAAAACACAGTCCCCCGCCGCCTCTGTGTCTGTATGTTCGCGATAATCTTAAAAACGATTTTTCAAACGGTTTTGACCAGCAGTTAGATATTTTTTCAAGGAAGTTTTTTATGTATAATTAATTCTGGTTTATGTACGGGTGTTACAGAAAATTCACATAAACCGAAGCAAAGCGAGGGCGAGTCGCTAGTTGATAATTTAAATAAATATGGATATTATCTCCCATACCCCTCTAAAATAGATCCATAGATCCTTGCTTTTTTTTTATCAAATTATATTTGTACAATAAAGTGTTTACGTACACACGTACATATAACACGGTATTTTTCCGCCTGTACTCAAAAGATCAACATTACCAGTTTTTTTTATAGGTAGATACCTAAATCATGTAAGAAGTAGGTGCGCGTGAGCAAACCGACACGATTTGAGTTCAACGTACATAATGCGATGCGAATGAACATAATCGTACAGTAGTTACTTTAATGGCACCGGAATTCTACGTTGTAGGTTTTGGGAGTTTGTGACACGATGATTGCTTTGTGAGGATTGGTAAGAATCTGGGCACTGGGTCATTTATTTTAAATAACATTTACGATAACATGATTCCAGTAGATACTAATACACCTGACCTTTCAGGGCAGTGAAAACTGGTCACAATAGGTAGGAACGAAGTAATATTTAAAAAAATATATTGGTTACACCGGGTATTATAATATTAAAAAACCAAAACTTTGGTGATAGTATTTCATTGAACTAGTTATTTAATTATAGTTACATACGAGTACAGTGGATACTTACATTAAAACATGATTGTTTTATTAAGGATATCCTTTCCTTTTCAGTAAAAGTATCGATTATAGCGTTCAGCACATACATGTCGTAAATATCAATAAGTCGTAAGCTTTAAAGGCAGCTACTAGGCGAATAAGCAGTAAATGCACGAAAGGCAAATAGGGTTTTAAAGTTGTTCCCCACAACTATTTACGTATTCCCACGCAATATTACTGCATTACCATACAATAGGTTCCTCAGCTAAACGGTACAAAATAGATACTTCCTGCACCGAGGCTCATAAACCACAAAGCAATGTTATTGTAATTACACACACATAATATTTATCAATAAACACATCGACTGTTTCGTGGCTTTCATTTCATTTTCGCTAAAAGGCCCTCCGGCCAACAAGTTAACCCCGAGACACGCAAAATAATTAAAACTACGCTTCACAATTTCACTCGGCAATTTATTTATATTATTGATCTTAAAAGGTTCATAAAACTTTAGCTATTTTGTACGCGTGTTCATTAATTTGTTTAAAATATTATTTACCGATTTTGATTCAATACCCGGGAACAAACTGTCTTATTTCCCCGTGTTCATGTTTTCCACGTAACAAATCTTTTGCCCCGTTTCTTTCCAGTTAGTCTTCTTAACAATTTTCACATTTTCTGAGATTAAAAGTGGCTTTCTATCTCTTTTGCAAAGGCGCGGTGTACAAACAGAAGTCGATCCATTACCCCATAGAAAAGCGAAAGACGGACAAGTAAACAAACCAAAAATTAAAAGACTTTGTCATTTAAATTATAATATTATTTAAGCCACCTAAGTGGTGGCCTTGAATAAAGCTAGTAATACGGGGCCTATTCATGAATTGTGACATGGGTGCCTTCAAGAAAAGGGGTTCTCCTTTCCCGAATAGGTGGCAACACACCGACAACTCTTCATGAGTTGCTGGTCTTTCGGGGCGGATAATGAAAAGGGATGGCTTTATGTGCTTCCGCACAAAGAACGTGAGATGGAGATAATTCGCGCGCGCGCAATTGCTGCTTAATTTAAAAACCACAACTTTTTTTTTAAATGGTTTACCAAGATTAAGGAGTTATAAATACTCAACTATTGAATCAAAAATCGATAAGTAGGGTTTCGAAGATTCCACTAAAAACGTGCGAAAACGGTGCCATGTTTAAAAAACAAAACTGTCGAGAGATTTGGTTTCTAATCGTGGTCTCACCTTTACCAGTCTCAAGCAAAGAACAAACATATAGGCGTTATGGTTATTGATATCCAGATCGCAGAACACTCCTGATCTTTATCAAAAGTGGCCCCGTAAAAAAAACATTTTATTATTTTCCAACTTTGAACGCGTACGGTACAATTTCGATAAAATTATATCTGTATTTTCCGTTAGTTATAGAAACCGTGCACTGTATCGAGCTTTAAATGGAAATAACGTAAATACTAATTTTACAGCTTGAAATAAAACAAGTCCACAGCCAAATGAGCGAGTAGACTTGCACGTGCGAGTAATTGCCGTATGCCGCGGACCGCTTTTTGCCCACCGCCGGACCAGATCCGATCCGAATCCGCTTATCGTCTCAGCATCTGCTTATTAACTCAAACGTTTCTTGTATAAATTTGAGAAAATATAAAGTTACGATTTTACTTCATCATGTCGGACACGAGCTCTATACATATTTTCTACTTAACTTTAAGTGCGCTTACATACATGATTTTACAGACTCGACGACAAAACAATCCAAAATATCGACTAAACAATGTATTGTGAAGCTCAATGTAGCGTGCTGTAGTGTTCTTTGTGAATGTAAACCAACGTTAAAGATGGTGGTTCGAAGTGAGCAGCCGCAACGTGACCAATCGTTGCGATAGTGTCACTACAACTGTAAATTTTCTACATTTCTCGCTTATACCAAGATGACGTCAAGCACTGAAGGCGTTTGCACACCATGAATACATTTCTTTTTTTCTTATAGAAAACTTTCCTCTTTTTTTAGGAAATACGTGATCTATCATTGTGACGATGCGAGAGGTCTATGTACAGTAGTGGGAGTGGCAGTAGTCGGTTGCATGATGTGATGGTGATGATGATAAAATATGGGTTAAATAAACCAACTAACGGAAACTTTCTGTTATTTCTAAAACTTGCCATTTTAGAAAAGACCGCATCTCGCGCGTCCTCGATTGCTCACCATTTTCTCGGGGACTAACGGTGGCTCTATGAAACTCGCTATGTAATCGTGTATTTAACTGTTCGTTCCAACTTATTGTTGACTCGTGACAAGATTTCTCTCAACTCCTACCTTTGGCACGCTCCGAATCAGTTGTAATTACACGTTTAACTTCTTACACCGTTTAAACCGAACACAAGATCGAATTAATGTAATTAATTAGGTTGGCGCTGCTTTCCTTATTCGAGGCGAGATATTTGACATTTAATTAGAGTGATGTAATGAACTTTCATGTAACTTAAGACTATGACTTAGAGAAGCTTAAATTCTTCTTCACAATATCATTCCAACTATGTATAATGCAACCGCTGAGTGTGCGCACATCGCTCCAGGAAAACAAGACCTATGGAGTCATACCAACCTTTGTAGAAATAGCACAACAGATGACAGTAAAGCGCTAGTTTCCACACATACATACGCCCATGAACTGCGATTACATGACGGAATTAAACACAAATACGATTAAGGAAACAAACGAGCAAAAAGATTGTTCATCAAAGAGTTCACACGCAGACAAGTTACGTACGTGTCTATTACTATCTTCGTATAAACGGGACTTCATGCCAGCCGTAACACGAACACTAATTAATACAATTGGATCCACACATGTTACATACGCTCGCAACCCGCGCAAGTATCTTGATATTTGATGTCAACCAAAGGCTTTGTTAAACCTATTATGTAGGTATGTTTGACTTAAAAACTTTAAACCTTTAGAACTAGTTATTGGATTTTGTAAAACCATAAATGACAACTCGCTAGTTCCATCCCAAGACACTCGGATATTACCCAATATACATTTAATAAAAGGATTCCATTAAGATCGAGCCAACTCGTTTTGAAACTCAGTTACAATTATTACGGCTTCTTATCCCCCAAATTTATGAATTCAAATGTAAAAATAAACTGACAAAAAAAAGCCTTAAACGAGGCAGAGATTCACATTGATTGAACAGACAAATTATGTTTATAAATATGTATATGGAAATGTAAATTTAATTTTTAAGTTCTAAGTAATTTACCTTTAAGAAAGACTCTTTGTACCGACTTAATCATAAGATGTATGGCTTTACAAAATAAATGAGATTTAAAAATAAAAGTCTTTGTAAAAAAATTACCTGTTCGTATGTCGAGTGATTGAGCGCAACGTATAGGATGTTCCTCACGACACATCACCTCAATCAGTCACCGAGGCTAGGAAGCGGATCCCCCGGTTTCATTACAAGTGCGATCGCGGATATTGCCTGCCGGCGACATTCTACAACTTGCTATTGATGCGAACGCTCTATTAAGATGTTTCGAGTTCCTTCTCACCATCGTACTCGTAATCAACTGCCACAATAATTCAGATCATTATAGATATTTCAACAATTGTTGCTTCAGAAGTTAACAAGTTCCAAGAAGATTCATCATAATTAGTTTCAAAAACAAATCGAGACTGAAAGTCAACCGGATGTTTGGTGTAAAGCCGGTTCATTACAAAAGCGTCTTGGTAATTATAAGATCTTAATTCAATTCCTTATTAACGTCATAAAAAGTTCACTTTTGAAATCCTGATGAAGCGGGAGCGGAATTACTCCGGGGACTTTTTCCCAATATTATTTACTTAATGATATTACGAGGAAGCCGTCTGGAGTTACAAGCTTTGTCGGAGCGCATAATATGGTTTGCATTTCGCTCTTTGTCGTCTCTCCTTTGTATCGGTGGTTCTCGGGTGGATGCTTTATGGGCTCGCGGGTAATGTCCCAGGTGTGCTGATGCTTTTACATACAAGCCTGTTATAATGTCATTGTATTATATCTAAACGTGTTTTGCATTAAGGTACCCATTAGGTAAGATGCAATAGCAGAAATTAAGTTGACTAAAGAGTGTGCTAAATTATTTGTCTTTGATATAAGTTAGTTTATGTAGAGCAGTATCGGTACATAAACCCATATTAAATATGTTGACTTTGCCCATTGGGGGCTTCGAAAAAAGTCGGAAACCTGTTCTAAAATGTAGTACACTCTATTTTACTACAAATGAAACGAACTTTTATATCTTGATGTATTGCAAAGTGTTAACTACCTTTTGAAATTTGTTTAAGGCCCTTTATCACTTTAATTCAAAGCGGTGCGGTGATTCATTGAACTGTTATTTGTTGCAGGTATATTGAAGACTGAATTTAAAGTTCATCTGGCCTTATCTTTCTACGCAGATATCTTTTTAGACGTGGTATGTACCTTAATTAAGTTTTTTTTTCCATATTTTTTTGCTTACTTTGTTTCACATTAATGTGCTAAAATTTAATTATATTGTAGTAATATTAGATGTTTTTTTTTGCCTGGTACGTTGTTCATTACAAAAACGCTGGATTTTACTTGGCACAAAGTAAGCATTGTCAATGTCACGTGGCAATGCTGCCAGCATTTTGAGAACAATGCCCTCTGGTAGCGTTTATTAGTTTTGAGAAATGTAGAAGAAGTTTGTAATATTATTACTTTATTTTACTTTTAATGTAGATTAATGAATTTAAAGTTAATATTGCACTCTGCGATCGTTTTAGATTTGAAGTAAGCTGGGTATTCTCTCAACAACGACGGTCGGACGAACGGACGAGTGAATGTCCAAGTGGCGAGTTTAAGTAGTCCCGTCAGTGCGAACAAAACATATTTTAGCGGGTGCATTTTCAATTTAGCAGCATGGTTTCTGCCAATGTATCGAACGTATAAGGCTGCTTAATTAAAAATGGACGCGCTAAAATATCTTTTGTTCGTACTGACGGGACTACTGAAACTCGCCGCTGCAATTTCCCTCGTTCGTCCGCCGGACCGTTGTTTTTGAGAGAATAACACCCCTGTTCGTTCGCGTGTCGATTCCATACATTTTGACATAATGCGACGTGGCACGTGGCTATTCCTCCTGGGCCTCTATTCCTGGCGGTAATATTCTTAATAATGGTTTATAGCTCTTATTTACTTAACAGTAATGGCCGGCCGAGTTAAAAAAAATACCATAACCGGTCAAAGACGATATGCCGGGTGGTGGTAGGACCTTGTGCAGGGCCCGTCCGGATCGCTACCACCATCTTATCCATTAACCTACCGCCAAACAGCAGTGTTCGCATTGTTGTGTTCCGGTTTGGGGATAAGACAGCCGGTGAAATGACTAGCATAGAGGCATTCCATCTTAGTCCTCAGGGTTGGCAACGCATTTGCAGTCTTAGGATTGCATCGCAGTCCTGTGAATGCGAATGTCTATGGGTCACAGTTTCCACTTACCATCAGGTGGCCTGTGTGCTCGTTTGTCTTCTCTATGACATAAAAAAAAAAAAAAAAAAAAAAAAATGGTTTTTACCGTCTAGAATCTCTATTCTAATAGGCCTCTGCCCGGATATAAAATGGAGTTAAAACAAAACGACATCGCCGTGATTCTTCGTTTTCGTTGTATTGAGCTTTGAAAGGAAAAATTACCCGTACGGTTATCGAACAGTCTTTCATGTTTGATACTAAATTGTAAACTAAACTTTCAAACGTATTGATAGTTAATTAAAATTAACGATGTAATATAACGGTGGTTATGACACCTCACGACTGCACTTGAACATATAGGTAGATGTTATATTTATGTTCAGTGAATATCGTAAAACTATCTTATTTTCTTAAACAATGTGGAAAGATCGAATGCCACATAAAGAACAACCAAGTTCCTATCGTGTTTAGTATTGAACACAGTTTTTTTTTTAAATCACTACCGAACCTCGCTTTGCTTCCGTTTATGTGAGTTTTGGGTAACAAACGTACGCAAACAGAAGTTATTACTTATAGGTACAGTCACCCGCAATAATATATTATCCAACATTGATCACGTCCTGGAGGTATAAGAGCGTGTCAGATATTTTTGAGTCAAATTTTAGATCATTTGTACATATATTATTGCTGGTGACTGTACATAAAAACCTTCCGTGAAATATACCTAACTGTATATTTATAGGTAGATTAAAAATGTTGTGTTTAAATGCGGCATGATGCGGCTAAGAGAAAACGCCGATTAAATATCTCCATCTGGTTCCAACGTATTGCTCTGCATCCCTCTTGTTAGTGACTAATTTAGGAAGGTGTAATAGACGCATTAGTATGGGAACGCGCCGCACCAAGCAGACTCTTCTCTCAGTGGTTTGCGGCTTTAAAGCAGGGGTGTTATTCTCTTATTGTTAGAAACGGCGTTCAGTCGGTCGAACGAGTGACCGAGTGAACGCGGCGCAGCTTATATAAACCGGCGAGTTTAAGTATTCCCGTCAGAGCGTACAAAACACATGTCAGCGCGTGCATTCTCAATAAGGCAGCAGGGCTTCTGTCGAACGATCAAACGTAAAAAGGCTTCCTTACCCTGGGGGGTTTCTACTGCGAGTGCAGCGGGCCCCATCGGACTCTGTTTAGCATACATCGGTGACATAAAGTGTTTCCATCCCGAGCAAACCTTTTGAAAGCACCGTTGTATGCTAAACGGAGTCCTTATGGGCCCGCCCCGCTCGCAGTGGAAACCTTGCTTAATACCTGGTTGATGCATGCTCAATTAAACCGCCAAATTATAGATAAACCCCTTTACTATCTACGTGTTAAAACATTTTATCAAAATCCATGTTTATAAGCTAGTTCATTTATGACGTTTCCATCGTTCAGAAGTTTATAAGTTTCAATAGGGTTCTTAATCTCGTCTTGTTACGTTGTAATTTAAAGCATTTAGCACTTCACTTAAGATGGTAATATGCTTCATAAATACACTTAATGAATTTTATGAACTGATTATAAACCAAGTAAACTTTCTACAAGAATTTGTTACTTCTGAGTAACCTAATTTAATAAACAATGTTTAGCTCTTGCTTGTGCGATAACATACCTTATGCTTAGTACGAAAGTTCAACTAATCGTTTTAGGCAAATGAGGTTTAACAATTAAAACAAAAAAATGTATTGGCAACGACGCTACTAACGCTACGTTTCGATTCGATAGATAACAGAAACTTTAGCAGCGTTGGCATATTGGCTAGGCCCTCTGGTCGTTCATTCATATTTGTAGTTAAACGGGACTAAATCGCGTTTAACCGGGCGTGGTCAGTTATTGTTCTGTTTCGGGTCAAAGACGTTTTCGCAAATCACATCGTATAAATGTCAAATAGTGGTACACATACCTACCGCTGTGTTTATACATGTCTTGCAAATTTATTGTACTATTTATCGATCCGTTATGCACACGGCGGCAACTGCATAGAAACGATGGATAACGGGGTTCCCGTTACGAAATAGCCGAGCCATCATATCGAATCTATAAATTCAGTTTGAGCTGCAATCAGTTGCGTTTAATCGTTTATCACATTTGTGTAACGTTATTTGTGTGCTATTAACTATCAGTGGGAATAATTACCTACGTTGTAACGGTTTTCATGTTAAACATTTTATTGTCAAGGTTTTTTTTAACTATTAAATCAATATTAATGTGGAACAATCTACACTCAGTGTTGCGTTCGTTTCTTTACCTAGCAGTTTTAAGATAATAATAACTAGGTAGTAAGAATTGTTTTTTTTTATTCAAACCTATTACATAGCTACAAATAAATACACCAGCAGTATTCGGTGAATTCCAAACTAGGCTGAGCCTGTGTCTTTGGACCTCTGCTGTCGGTTGCACATAAAAATCAAAAATAGGAACATAATACACGAAAAAGTTCTGCGTTCTAAAAATTAAAACAGAAAATACTCGTACATAACATAATTAAGTATGAAATTCGGGTTTCCAATTAATCTAAGGGATCTTAATAAATACGTTAAATTTCAAGTGTTAATGTTAAATAGAGTACCTATGCGTTATTAAAGGGTCAAACGAGGCCTATTCGCTTTGCGAACTCGGCTGGCACCCTGCCGTGTATCTAGATTACCATTATTATTATAAGTTTATTTAAATGTAAATTCGAAAGCGGGAGTAAAAAAATCATGACATTTCTTTGGTCCCAATAATCACCAAGCAAATATATAAACTAACATACATCGGTGAGTAAAGTATACCTGACTAAGTGAACAAGTTCATTACTGGGTCATTCCATAGAAGAGCGGCCGTTCGGGTCCCTTGGCCTACGCGTGCGCTGCATACGGACCGCCGGCGCCGGCGCAGCGTTCCGTCCGGCACCAACCTGCCTAGCGGCACATAGGGAATGCAAATAACCGGTTATAACCGATATTAACCGGTTATTTTCATACAAAAACGGTTAATAATCGGTTAAATTGCATTCCCTGCGGCACACCTAACTGTACCGCTTGAAAAAAACATTTCCGAATCTAATTGCTTTAACAATTTCAATAAATAAACCAGTCATATTCAAGAAAAGAAAAAATAACAGTTATATATGTCTTAAAATTGTAAGGAAATCAGATAAAAAGTAAAAGGAAATAACAAGTTACCTAAGTAAAATTCCTTATTGCATGCATAACGGTTAAAATAATATAAACTGTTACATTTACAGAAACTTTCTCTTAATATTCGGCTGGTTGGGGTTAAGTATACTTTTATAGAGTATTAAACGGATTTCGTCCAACGTCTAAAGCTTTTGGTCGTTAACGCGACATTTATGCAGGCGCTTTACATTTATTTCCTTAATTATATTAACCAGCGTCGTCGCCGCGATAAACATTTTCAGTCAAACGAAAGCAAACAATCACATCGAAAAAGAAACTAATACTTCTGTAAAAACAAAATTATAAAAATATATCAAGTTAATTGTCCTGAAGATCATTGCCGGTATAAAGTCTAGAGTCGCAAACTTGAAAAAATACCTTTCATTGGAGGACTTAGTGTCCCCTAACTATCAGCTACTTTAAGTATTTAAAAACCTACTACGATAGACCCACATGGAACAAATTGTTAAGCTGAACAACCGTAAATTCTGAGCAAAAACCTAGTACCTAACTAATGTGGTGCAAAAATACGTGTCCGACGCAGCATCTACCTTTGTCCATCTGTCGAGCATCTGCTCCTCGCGATCACATCATACACGGCAACACCGGTTTAGTTCCGGTTGTTTTAGTGGATTGTTTCTAGACTGCGGTAGCGTGGGGCATGCTAAGGCGTGGCAAGGCAGAGAAAGTAAAGGGCCACCATCACTGCATCTGTGCTTTCTCTCGGCTCTTTTGACCCTACGCCGCGTCGGCCCAGCTGTGAATCAGCTTGTCATGACATCACTTAATGCTTATCTTATTATTATAAAAACTTCACCAAGCAACTTTAATGAGACCAACTTGGTACCTACTTACCAAGTTTATTTATTCATAAACGCACAATAAACCTATTTTAGTTGAAATATTATTTGTCACTTTTTGTTAAATTTAAATTTCATAATAACAGACAAGGACAAAGCATATTTTAAGCACGCTTTAGCTATTGCGCGTTTATGAATAAGATGGCTAATCATTACAAATGCAAGTTAACTTGGCTTATGTGTAATTCCATTTATTTAATTGACGTTAAATATCTCAAAAAGAACGTAGGTAGGTCTCTTAAATTTTCTCTATGATATTCATAAATTCATAATACTGTTTTATCTTTGGATGGAACAATGCTTGGAGCTTCGGAGATTTATTAAGAGTTTTTTCATTTAGACGTCTTTTTTGTAAATTGCCTTACACATTATGATTTCGACTATTGTTTTATATTTTCGACCTTAGTTATGCTGCATTATATCTATGACCGACTGACCGTAGACAACCTTTGTTAAAGCTAAATGTCGGTCGAGTAAAAACAAAAGTTGCTATACTAGTTTTTCGAGATAGACAGGTCGAAGCCGCGGCTTGTCCGAGTGACCGCCGTGGGTCCCGCTTGCAAATCATTCGACCTCGAATTTAATAAAAACGAAACTTTCGATGCCCTACAATAACTTGACTTTTGGGCTGGGCACTCTGCACCTGTTGTTCTTACAGCTACAATGTACGCAAAGATATCGAAAACAACGTTTATGTTTTTCTTGAGTTTCTCATAAAACCGTATCTTGGCAAGATATGTAGTCAATTCTCAATTAACATGCAATGGGTACCCAATGTAACCATAGCACGATTCGTGGGATAGGTGCATAGTTCAAGTCGCGCCGGGTTGCGTCACAAAGCGTACCTGCAGCCGAAGTCGAAGATCGGGTTGTGCAATGTTATTTAATAGTACCCATAATAAGTTCGTTGATATTTGACTTGACCAACACGCGGCTTTACAAAGTACGTTTCTCAATTTGTCGAAAGAATGTATCCCATTATTTTAGGAAATTGAACAAAACATAAGCAGAGAGTCAGATATACAATACAATACAAAGTATACGAATTCTCTTTATTGAACATCATAGAACTAGAGCACGTAACGAAAATACAAAATTATTGTTGTAATCGGCGGGATTATTGCTAAGAAGCGATCTCTTTCGGACAACCTAACAAAGAAACACATGCATATATTTAGATTAAACGGGTACAGAAATTTAAGCAGTACCTACTGATAAAACGCGAAATTAAGAAACCTGTGTGCATGCATACACGTACGCAAAAGGAAGAACTCCTTATAAGAAGAGTAGAGTTGTAACGTATAGCTTGAAAGGATCCTTTTCGAACTAAGTAAGTGATTCATTTTGTCCTTTAAAGGCACGCAGTCCAGCGGTGGCTACAAATTATCCGGCGACGGTTTCGTTTTCAAATAACTGCTCTGACGTTTGCGAATCGCGAAGGACTGCCGATGGCGTGAGGCCAATGGCCCGGTTCGGGAGATCAAATATCCAAGTACGGTGTGCAACGGTGGCGGGAATTGAAATTGCGGTGGCTCTGCTGAAATACATAATTGTCAACAAAAGTATCTTACGGTCCTGTTCTTACCTTTTCAGTTTGAAAAAGACAGCACTAGTTTGTTCGTAGTCGGTGTTCAGCGATCGCGGATCGTCTGGCCCGTGCCGCGCAGCGGGCAAAAAGTCGTCGACCTGGCGTCTGCCGCGAATGATAATTATTAAAGGGCGCGATGCCGATGGCGTCGTCTCGTCTCATCTTGGCACTCACCTGCCTTCTCTCGCAATTATTTTCGCATGGATGGCTCTGCGTAATTATTTTCTCTGAACATCTCTGCGAGTTTATATTCGATGATGAGAGTCTTCAGTAGCTTTAAACGATAACGTTGTCCTTTTATAACGGAATAGGTTTTTTTTTAAATATTACGCTCCCACTTGTCCCAGTTAAGAAGCAGACTGAAGGGCGCGAGTTCGGAATTGGTAATCACGTTTAATCAAAACCGTTAACTCTTATAAAAGAGCATTAATTTGAGTAGAATTGATTTATGAGGGCTATAACTATAAGTCTTAATATTGAACGACTATTCCGCAGTGAGGGTGTCAATGAGGGTGTATATAAATAGACGCCCTGCGCTTTATGGCCGGTGGCGCAATAGCAAATGCAAACACAAGAATAGGACGAATTGACTCGCCGATATACTGGTTACTTTTACTAGAGTTTTAAGAGGATTGTGAGGCTAAAAAAAAACATACTAAATGGAATAAGGTTCCGTCTCCCCTTAAATCTAGTCCGATTTTTATGATTTTTGAATATGTGTAGATATTATGAAAAAGTAGTTCTGCGCGTTGACCGTCTCAAGAATTATGCTTTTGGAAAGGAATAAATAAAAATAAATAAAGACAACTTTCTTTACAACTACAACATATTCAACAATAATCAAACTTGATTTACGGGGAACCGCCACCGCGGGAATCACACCTTCGAGGGTTAGCAGCTTAACATATTTTATTTTAATATTAGGTATCAACTGCATCTGATGAGGTTTAGCAGTTTTAAAATTGAAATCATAGTGCGACTTTAATGCATACGATTAAATACGATCGTCTGGGGAGTTTGTTACATGTACCTACGGTCGTTCTTATAAGTAGCTGCACACTTTAGTTAGTGCTTTGTCACTTTAACGTCATGTTAAAATTACTGCACTAAACTGTCAAAGCCGGCGTTAATTAATGCAACAAGGAATAAAGTGTGCAGATACCGATAAGGCCGAATGTATAGGTACAGTCCAGAACTTAAATTTGGGACCCACCTTAGGTCCAAAGTCAATCAGACATTCTACAACAATGAAGTTGAGTTTCCTAAGTTACAAATGATCTTTAATGAGTCTAATGACATTGACGATTACAAACCTATTTTTTTTAAATGGGTTACCTATTTATCGTTCGTGACCATACGTCATGTACCTACTATACTCGTCATGTACTACGGTAATTACACTTTGACACTTCAAGTTGTAAAAATATTATATTTTCAATTACAGGTGCGTTCCCGCTAAGGGGGCGATGGTGCGCGCCGGGTGCGCGCGCTAGCCGCCTGCACCGCACGAGCATGGGCGCCAACATGGGCAAGAACTCGAGCCTGCTCGACGCGCTGCCTTCCGCGCAAGGCACGCTGCACGTCGTCATGCTAGGCCTCGACTCCGCCGGCAAAACCACCGCTCTCTACCGGCTAAAGTTCGACCAGTACCTGAACACGGTACCCACGATCGGCTTCAACTGCGAAAAAGTTAAGGGCACCGTTGGAAAATCTAAGGGCGTCAATTTTCTTGTTTGGGACGTCGGCGGTCAGGAGAAGCTGCGGCCGCTGTGGAAGTCGTACACGCGATGCACGGACGGCATCATATTTGTGCTGGACTCAGTGGATCTGGAGCGAATGGAGGAAGCGAAGATGGAGTTAATACGGACGGCGAAGTCTCCGGATAACACAGGGGTGCCGATCCTCGTGCTGGCCAACAAGCAGGACCTGCCGGGCGCCAAGGAGCCGCGCGAGCTGGAGAAGCTGCTGGGGCTGGTGGAGCTGGCGGGGCACGGCGCGCGCGAGCACGGCTGGCACGTGCAGCCCGCCTGCGCCATCACCGGCGAGGGCCTGCACGAGGGGCTCGACGCGCTCTACGAGATGATCCTCAAGCGGAGAAAACTGGCCAAGCTCCACAAGAAGCGCGTCAGATAAACGCGCCTCCGTTCTCGACGGTGTCATACTCGTTTGATGTAAACTATATGCTCATCGCGTAGATGTTTTTAAAGTGTCCGATGCGAAACACCAAATGTTCTTTTTTACTGTAGATATAAACGTCTTATGAAAATATTCCATCACGATGTTGCTCAAATTTATTGAACATTTTGAAGGAAACGAATATTTTGATAAAACTTCTTTGACTAATACTAGTCATTTTCTTTTGAAAATAGCTAGGCGAAAATTACTAACGAAAAACGTTTTATTGCCTCGTTTCAGTATACATTAGGGCCGCATACGCAAAGAAATGGACAGGCCACTCTACTGTAAAAAACGGCTGCGACAAACAGACGGACAGACACACGAGTGATCTTAAAAGGGTTCCGTTCCGTTGTTTTCTCTTAACGAACGGAACCCTATCGGGGTTATACAATCCTGGATCAATTGAATTAGGATCGTGTCCAGAAAGCTTGTTTCCAATGTGTTTCAAACCCAATAGTCGAGAATAAACCTGTGTCACGGGTTATTTGTCACTGTAAACATCATAGGAACAATATAGATTCCTAATTAAACTGACGGTATGCCTACACGGCATCATTATCTACAGTCTAAACTAATCTAAATAGTAGTGAGATGTAATCTTTAGAAGTCTTAGTGTTTTCTGAAACCTTTCACTGCTTGTCAGCCACCACAACTACCACTGAATAGAATAATTATATCCCCATAGCAAATACGACTATGGCAAAGAAGCTCGACCATACTCAAATGTAGAGTATTCATTAGTTCATAGATATAATTTTCATTTACATGTGATGTTGTTGTAAAACTTTTAAAAGAGGCTTTTAATGTTTCTGTGTTAAGAGTCTTCTCTATGTAAATATTGTGTAAATAAATTATTTGGTATAATGTAACGAAATATACACGAATAGGCGAGATAAGGTTTGCGTTTTTGATTAAGCATATAAATCTTGAGATTTACCCTATTATTCATAAACGCACAATAAGTAAATATGCTTGAAATATGCTTTGGCAGCAGGCAGAAAGTGACAAAGCATACTTTAACTAAAATAGCTTTATAGAGCGTTTATAAATAAGAGGGTTAGTTCATTTGCCCTTCAATAATATTGGGGTTTAAGTCCTTTGGCTACAAACATCAGAACTTTTTCATCAGATCTTCATAAATCAATACTAATGTAGTGATTATTCTAATATTCTATCTATTTTTTAAGTTTTCCCATCAGTAGCCAACCAATCCGACGGGCGACTAGCACAACTCATCCGCGACTTGTTTGTCGCGTGTTACTCCCCCTCTACCTAGTTTATATTATAACAAAAGAGACATACTGAGTGAAAAGTATTCCATTCTATATGTTGTGCTAGGCGCACTGATCGCGATAGCTCAGTAGTAGAAACCTAGAAAAGAGCAAGAACATGCGTCCACCATATACTGATTTTAACGGTTTGTTCCTTAACAGAAAGTGAGGACATAATCTATCGTGAACTATCTTAGAGATTCTAATCACTTAACTAATATCCTCAGTGGAATGGGCATGCCGATTTGTAACAGAGCAAGTTGATAACCTTGCTTTGGGCTTCGAAGGTATTCCTATGACAGCGATACCTTTGATAAGTGCTTTTGATTGTATGTTTGAATAACACGTTAAGGACCCCACAGACAGTTTACCAGCGGTCCCAAATATATCAGGCCCCCAGTAGTCCAAAATCTGTGAAGAAATGAATGAAACCGTGAGAAAAACGGGGACTCTATTCTACTGGGTAAAACCACATTGCCTACGACATGTATTGTTTTTAACTCGGCCGCCATTTCTGCCAAGTAAATGAGAGCTATCGTAACGTTGACAAGACGATAAGACGATAACGATAGTCTGGCAAAAAAGTCTTCAAATTAAAAATTGGCAACACTGTAGAGTCATCCCTTTCAAATCAACATAAGAAAAAAACCGGGCAAGAGCGTGTTGGACCATGCTCAGTGTAGGGTTCCGAGGCCTTACGACCAAAACAAAAACTATCTCAGAAAACATTTGCTGTTTTCAACATTTTATTTTACTACTTTGTTGGCGTGACAATATATACAGGCTTCTATTTTAATGCACAACTAAGTTATAGGGGTCAAAAATGGCCCGAACTGCTTCGAAAAAATGATGGTACGGCCGTGCCGTTTTTTTTTGCTTGACTTGGCGGGGGCACTGCCGTGCCACCTAATACATTCATGCCAAATTACAGCTTTCTAGTACTAAGAGTCTCTGAGCTAGGCTGCGGACGGTCGGATGGACATGGCGAAACTATAAGGGTTCGTAGTTTGACTATGGAACCCCAAAAAAAGGGTACGGCACTACAGTGTTGGGACTTTTTAATTACAAGACTTTTTTGTCAGACTATACATATAATAAAGAAATATACGATGAACTGACAGGCCGACGCACTGTTTCTGTGGTGTTCTTTACATGCACACAACATAAGCATTCAATGTATCAGTTAAGTTTCAAGCGACATAAGTTGTAACACTCGTGTCGTACGCATCCGTCTTTAGGCATATGAGTGACATCTGAATTACGTTTTCATCACAAAAATACGAATAAAAATAGGTACTTATTGTATTGTTTAGGAAACCGGATAAAAGTGGACTCTTGCCTACTGCTCAGGTTCTCTTGTTGGACGAATAATTAGTAAATCCAGTCATATACGTTTATTTATTTCCGGTCGGCAATTAGACTGTTATGTCATGCACGTGTATAAGCGTCCCACTTAAGAGCATATCTCCTGCAATTTTTATTCGTGGGCTTGTCGTTATTTCAATACCCCTAAAATTATTTATTGTGCTACTCATACAAGGCAAGATTAATATAGAAATAATTAGATCATAATTATCATATCGATGTATTGTAATGTAAAGCTTTTACCAAGTTTGTTTAGTCATCATTGTAAATATGTAAATTCCAAGTAGTCGTCGTCAATACCATGAAACCAAACATTTTTAAGAGTAGGTAATGTACATTTCGTTATTTAAAAATATTTGTTTTATTATGTCTACCTACAATAATACATGTTTTTTTTTGTTTGATGGTGGAATTAATAGGTAACATAGAGGTTTTTCATATTAATTCCCCGTGAATAAAATGTTTTCAATAAAATCGTGTTTTGATCATTCATAAATGTATATTTAACCGTTGCCCTCCATTCTGCTTTGATTGCGCATTCCCAGGTCCTGCAAGTAGGCCCTTGGATCATCGCCCTCCGTCCAATCGGTAAACAGAGTCAAGTATTCCACATCTGCTTCCGTGAGGGACTTCCGAGCCGCCTGGCTCGCCGCCTTCGCTCGTGGTCCCTTGACTAGTTTAAGTCTCGAGCGTGGCTGGGTCAGAGGGAGCGGCACCGAGGCATCCAGGGGTTGTTGCTCCGGAGTGATCTTAGGCGGAGGCAAGCATACGCGCTGCAACTCCTTCTGCAGCCGCTCAAACATTCGTAACTCCCTGGCAGCTACCTTGGCTCTCTTCATCTTATGCCTTTCTAACTCTATGAGACGTACAGCGGCTCCTTTGATATCATCACTGTTTATTGTCTCCAAACGGTACGTGTAATCCATATAGCACGACTCCAAAGCCAAAGCGACCGCGCTCAAACTCATATTGATCGGCGTTTCGCCAATAACCTTTTCGAAGCAATACTCTAATTGCAGTTTGATCTGCATTACATCTAAAGAGCCGACGCAGTCATAAAAAGTTCCATAAAGAATTTTGTTGAACTTTTTTTCCAGATAATTGCATCTCACAAAACAACTTTCCAATATATTTTGGAAATCATCGATAGACTTTACAACAGAATAACTGTTTTGTTGCATGATAGTTTTCAACGCTTTTACTCCCTTCTTGAGCCTATTAGCATATGGCGTACTATAAGTAACATACGTAAGGTAATGCAATTGCTGTTGCTCTATTCCTTCAAACACTCTTATTAAGTCAGAAGGGCTGTTAAAGTACAGTGCTGGCATGACTCTATTTTGACATTCTTCCTTATTCAAATTTTCAAACATCTCCACTAGAGGATCATCATACGAATTTCCAAAATCGAAACCTTTTTCTTCAATTTCTATTGATCTAGCGAATTCGTTGTGCTGCGCACGCCATGAAGGTGGAGACAAATAGTGCAGAAATCGTCCATACTTCTGTTGCACACTGTATCTATAGTCTAAGCCAATAAGTCTGGACATAATCGCAAACTTGTCGTTCGCGAGGTGTTGTAGCTCTATTGACTTTAAGTTAATTTGGTTTGTCAGGTCATCCCATTGATTCAAGAAAGCCATCGACCTTTGATAGTCGTGTAATATAAAAGTATCAAAACGTAGTACTTGATTCTTACACCTTTTTACCGTCTTTTCATAAGCTTTTATCTCTGTCCTCATATTTGCTTCCATTTGTAAAATGCAATCATTCCTGATACTGACCTCGTGTTTCATTCTAAAAAGATTATTAAACAAAGGCAAAATTGATTTAAACAGTGGAATGCTACTCTTGATTGGTCGACCATTGATACAAGTGTAAAATTTTGGGTCAATGTCTGTCATCCCGCGGGTATCGTCAGCAGGGTGTTCGACGTGCCGCCGCCTTCGCAGGTCAGTACTACAAATTTTATATTTATCGATAATGGTTATGCCCAATCTGGTTTTATGTAGGTGGCTTTTTTGTTTTTGTGAAAATAGTTTGTATGGTAACAGTAATAGCTCATTTTTTACCTTCTTGGTTTCCAAAGGCCTACTTTCGGGTAAAGAATACTTTTGAAGTGAAACTTCCGACGGTTTACAAATAGCCTTCGAAGATTTCAGCTTACATCGCTTTGTGAACGTTTTAATCGAGGCATCCGATGCTTTGGCAAATATTCTTGGTTTTTTAATGCTTATAATCACTGAACGATCTTCGTCCTCCATTATAATACAATATAAAACAATTTAAAACGAAGTTACTGACACGTAAGCCTACGAGACTAACGGTAAACTATAAAAATAATACTAAGATAATAAAACAATCAATTTGGTCAAGTAATGAACAATTTATATTTAATGAAAAAAAATACCCACCGTTAAATTCACCTGCTACATAAACGTTACGACATTTCGGAATGCCGGGGAGGAACCCACTCAAAAGCTGGTTTAACATATTTATAGTATTCTATCAAATATGGCGCAGGATCATGTCCCTCGCACCATTCTGTAAATAAAAGTAATCCCTCACGCTCCTCGGGTGTCAACTTTTTGAATTTTTTGACTGTTCTTCGGTCGCCGGCCAATAAGTTTTTTTTTCTACTTTCAGCTAATGCCATGGCTTTCACGGTTTTCTTATCTAGAAATTTAGTTAAAACCGGTCGTTTATATTTAGCAGGATTTAAAAACGCTTTATTCATGGCGTTTGTCATCTCTCTAAAGGCTCGTAGTTCTCTCTGAGCTTTGTATGCATTTATCATCATCTTTAAGTCCTGGCTAAAGAAGTCACTTTGTGCTTGTTTGACTACTTTAAAATCTAAGGTATCCAATCTCAGATTGTAACTTTCATACATTACTTCCATTACTTTCATTGGATCTTGTATACTTTGATGGCCTTCCTCACATTTGCCAATGACCTCTTCGTAAACGAACTCAATACAAATCTTTAATTTCAATGTATCAGGACTAGCGACAGTTTCGTAAAAACATTCATTTAATATACGGAAAAATTTATCTTGAAGATGCTTTTCATTAAACTGCTCCCTCTCTATTTCGTGATTAATAGTATCAATATAATATTGGAAATAGTCAAACTCGAATTTCGTGGTCTGTTTAAGCTGCTTAATGCGTTGCGTTAACATTCGAAACGGAGCACCAGTTTTAGCGAGCTGTTTTAAATATTCTCTACTCTGTAACTCCATCGTGTGAAATAAGTGCATCATTTGGTCGGGGTTTTCAAAGTATAAATGAGGCTTTGGTGGATTTGTTAACTCGATTTTGGCGAGCTCCACGGTTCTATCTATGTCTAGAGTTTCCACTAAATCATTATCAGTTACGAATTCACCCGTATCAAATTGGATTGATCGAATTCTATCTATAAGATTCTCATCGTACTTCTGTCTCCATCCTAGAGGTGCCACGAATATTAAATAACTTCTATACGTTTTCAAAACCCCTCTTATTGCGTCCAATTTGAATACAATATTGTTGAGTATTGTTATGTTGGAAATATAACTAAGAAACTCGGCATTTTTGGTAACGAGATCACCGTAAGCTTTTTCAGCTTTCGCTATTTTTTGACAGGCTTTCTTGTAATCTTCAGTTAGAAATCTTTGAAAGTTTTTGATATGCTGTTTTAAATTTTCCAAAATAATGTCGTGATCTTTGGTTTCGTCTATCAAAGATTGTTCTATTTTCATTATCAAATCTCTGCGGTAGCCAATTTGCTGGCGGATCATCGCGTAAGTTCGAATATTGTTGATATATACTTTAATGTCGTCAAAACTCCGTAGTGGACGACCTTCAATGACCGTGTAAAATTCGGGATGGATTTCTACTACCGCCCTGACTTCATCAGGCGGCTCTTCCAGGAACAGCCGTTCTGATATGTCTCTCGTCGCGGCTATCCTTAAGTTGTCCTTCTTGTGCAAGGGCTGTTTGAGTCTGTTCCTATATATATTTTTCTCAACTCTATCACTGTATTTTATGTAGCTAAGCAACTTCTCGGTTTTGGGAATGCGAAAGGGCTGACTGGGTTTGCGTTTGCCTTTACCTTCCTTGACCGCATGTTTTCTATTAGCAAAGTAATGCTGCGTGTTCGGGACATAGCGGCGTCTGAATATAACGTCTAAAGTTTTGATGGGCACCATGGGCTTTCTTTCTTTCTTGAGGCACGACATTGTCTCTAGGGTATATGATACCAGTTATAATTGAACTATAAAAAATGCAAAAGCAGATTGAAAAACTTGTGTACCTACTAAGCATAAATGAAATGTCAATGTGACGTAGTTACTGAAGTCTTCTTTTCGGGCCTTTGATTTAGCATATGGCCTAATATTTGCAAAGTATTTAGAACAAGTTTCTGGTTTTGCATATGTATACAAGTCTGGTAACAACCTTCTAAAGTAATACACGTCAGAATAAAGAGCAACTGGGTTTTAAGGGTTAGGTACACACAACAACACACCTAACTAACCATTAAAGACGGAGCAGAGAGAAAAAGAAAGAGATGTATATATGTGTATTATGTCAACAACATTCGATTTTAGTGCGACTCTCTTTCTTTCTCTTTCTCTTCTCTCTAAATGTGTTGCTGTGTGTACGCGTAGGTAACCGTTTTTAATTAATATTATAATTTATAATTTATTATTATTTATTATATTATTAGGCACGGTACAAAAGTAAATATATAATAATATTCCCGCAAAACTGTTTTTACAGTTTGTCTGCAGGCAGGAGTTGTTCCATACCTCTACGGTTTGTTCCTTATTCACATAGATAGTTAATTTCACAGACATGATATTTAAATTTTATCCTGGAAAAAGGAATAATTTCCAAAGAGACATAAACACTTCTACGCTGACTTCACCACATCATACTTTTATTGGACTGATGGAAACTCAGTAGTAGTATCAATCCCTTTAAATCCTATTACCCCTCAGTTGCAAGTCCTAAATTAGAATTTCCCTTTTTGTACCGAAGTAACCGAAGATCGCACCAGTGCTCTAAACAAGATGCATTTTTCGAACGTTATCTTTATCGTTATCGTTACGTTATCGTTATCTTTATGCAAAATATTATATAGGATTGACGCAAGATGCCGGACGGTCGCGTCGAGCGCTTGTGACAATTACATACATTTTAACAAATTTCGAAAATCGATTACGTTAGCGTTAAACTTACACTCTCATCGGCAGCACCTAAAGCAGTCGCTGTGGATGACCAAATGTGGTGGGGAGAGACTAATAGTTAACTATTTATTTTTCAAATGGTGTAGCTGTAAAGTAAATAAAAAATAACAAATAATTGTCGAAATTAACGAAATGACGTCTGTAACACATGGCTAGAATAATTGGTCCACGTGGCCTGTGTGTAGCGTGTGCGTGCGTAGTGTGCGCCGCAGAGGAATCGCGGCTTAACGGTCATGAGCACGAGTGTAATATTTTTTATATCTTATTGTGCTTCAAAAACGAAATTGCTCTCCAACGCTGGAATCGACGGATGTCATGATGAAAACACCATAGAAAGATCTAATCTAATCTGACCTGTAAGTACCTATAGCAAAAGGAAACTCAAACAAAATAATCAGTTTTGTTAATAGCGATCGGCAATCTTCGTTTTACTATAGTACGTGTGAAATATATTGTCAGTTGCAAATGGAAGAGTGGAAGCGATACCCAGCCTATAGCGTAAGGCTGTGTATCCCTTCGCTTGAAATAACGCAAGGAGTAGGTAGGTACTGTAAGTGAAAATGGTGAATACTAAGACTAGCCGTCCATCAGAGCTGTATGTAGGAGGACTTAAAATAGGAAGACGTACTGCTTGGAAAGAAGTTGCAGCCACGTTCTGGAGCTAGCCTCCTCCTCCTGTAGAAAGCCAGCCTTGTCATTATATTCTTGTTTCGTTCACTGGGATACGGGTAAGGACCAAAAAGTTGTCCACGCTAACTCAATCAATTAAATTTTCTATTAAACTTTTCCGTTGTGACACGTAAATTAGCCATACAATTGTGGGGTTACTTTTCGTCGCACAACGGAACTTTTTTCGTCTTCGTCGTTTGTATGGTTAACTGCGCTTAACTGTGGTCCAACTTTTTGGTCCTCACCCATACAATAAGATACCCAAGTCATCATCAGTCAAGAATTTAATTATGATATCAAAGAGCCGTTTTGTTTGTTTTTGCCTAGCGCGCAGACAACCCAGGAGCCTACACACCATCCTGTCATAGAATAATCGATTTTTGTCCTTGCAAGATGTGGCCGTCTACACATACTTAGGTAAAAAAAATACAAAGCAGTTTAACAATAATAATAGAATGCCTACTCGTACTCCTGTAAATCTAGTTAGTCATTTTTCCTTTTTGCTGGTTCGTAAGACGATCGCAATCTCTTGTCTAACTTATCGACATTCTTCAGTAATTTAGCTGCTTCTTTAGCTTGTTTCATATTATTTATTTCATTCTGATATGTCTCTTGCTCCACAGCTTTAATAAGATTCAGATCATAAGCTGATAAATCTATTGACAAATTGTCAAACTCGCTCTCCAAAGCCCGAGCCATGTCAATGGGGCTGAGGTCCGTCTCGTTCGGGGCGATGATCAGTTCGTAAGCATATTCGACGTAGATAAGTATCTGTAGTGCCGTCTCAGAAGACACTACGCGTTTTAAATCCTCGGCCAAAATTCGATAAAATATTTCTTTCACTTCTGCTTCACGATTTTCTTTGGATTTAATTATCGCCTCGATTCCTTCAATCTGAAATTCAAGCAGTTTTGTTTAGACATCTATTAATATGTATACAATGTATGTATGCGAAATATGCTGCGTTGTTCTGCATATACATTAGAACGACATAATGCCACCCGATGCGTTGAAACACTTGCGTCGCTCTATGTTGATCGGTGCGCCGATGCAACGTGCCGGCAACGCTCGTGTGCGTGTGGCATCCCTCTATATGGCACGGTTGCTTCGATGTAGGTAAAATTAAGTAGTGGGCCGAGAATTCTTGGATTAAAAACACTATGACTATTGTTATCAAGTGACTAAAAAGGGGAATAAACCAATATATTTGTCATTCAAGAAGTTGGTATGTTATGAAACCTATTGTTGTTACCTATGAAAGATTTCAACCGCAACGTATAGGCTTCTGTTATAAAGCATAGATATTATTAAAATTATAGTGTATGTATTTATGCAATGAAATCCTACCTTTTTTTTAATAAAGTCTAATTCCTGACCCAAAGAGGCTTTAAGTAGGTCTCTGGTTTTTAGCAATTTATTTTTTTCACAGTTTAATTCCTCAGTAGCGATTAAATAATTCAAATTCTGCCGCTCCAGGAAATCGAAAATCTCCAGCAATTGCTCGGGGGTCTCAAAATATAATTGAGGGGGGGAAAGTTCGCTCAACCGCTCTTTAACTAGCTGTTTGTTTATAGAAGCGAAGATGTTCGAGTCTATTGCGATGATTTCAGAATGCTTCCTGCCCAACTGAACGTTGCTCTTTTCCTGCCATAAGGTGGGTGCAGCTGTATGAAGAAAGTTTTCGAATGAAAGCAATATAAGCAAAGTTTCATCAATGTACTGAAGTTTCGACCTAAGAGTCGCCATCTCAAAGTTGGCCTGCTTATGTTCTTCAGTCTCGTTTACTAAATCCTTTGCTAATCCATCAGATTTTTGCATAATAGCAATGGTCTTATTATTATCATCAGCCAAAAACTTGTCAAAACTGTATTGATATTCATCAAAATTTCTAGAAGCGGTTTCGTAAATCCTTCGTTCGGTTTTAATTTCTCTGTCAATCCTCAGTATCTCATCTATTAAAAATCCATGGACTGTTCTTTTTAAAGCCACTTCTCTTATATTTTCCTTGTATTTGTTCAAAGACGTGTTGGGTCTAATTTTTCTGCCTTCCACCAGGGAAAAATAATCCGGATCGATGTCTAAAATAGTTTTCACTTCGCAGTCAGTCTTGTGTTTTTCAATGGGCGGTAACTTTATCCCAAACACTGTTTTACTGGATTGTTTACGTAATAACTTTTTATATGCAGTTTTTTCCATGTTAACTTTGTGGGATGCTATCAACACTCCCGGAGACACAAACGATCGATATCGCTATAGTTACGCAAGTTTACCAATATGAACGCCAACAACGGGATAAGACGTATTATCTTTGGCTAATTGCTATAAATTTAGCGAAATCGGAAATAATAGCTTGCTTTATCATTTCATTCGGAGCCTAAGCACAAAATAAGGGATAGTTAAGCACTCGGATATAATAAATTAGATACCATCGCTTAAGTGCCCTAAATTATATTATGGCCCAAGTTATTTTCTGTTACGATTTTATTTTATGTAGGTATATGGTTTCTAGTTTCACCTTGTCTATCATATTTTTAGTGTGTGTAAAAATCAGTATAACGACTTGATGAGAATGTCATCTGTATTCTAGATTCCTTCAGCAATCTGAAGGAATCTAGAATACAGATGAGATTCTCATCAAGTCGTTCTACTATTCTGATTTGTATAGTTAGTAAAACAGACGGGATAGCCAAGTTATATTGTACGAATTGACAAAAGCTAGTAGCTAGACCTCTTCTAAATCTAAATACGCCTACGCTACGTTTTCATTGATATTCCTGGATCCGCTTTCGGAACGCACGCCAGCACTAATGATCACAGAACACATCTTACTTAATTTTACAAGGCTGTAAAGGATTAACGACACATTTTTAATAAATAAATGTAATTAAAACACAAATGGCAGGTATAAAAAAGTTAAATATATTCCAATAAGGTGACTTTAGTTGTAATGTAATTGACAGGAAGAAACAAAAAGATGACTCGTATTACGGATCCTTGCAAAACTTCCTTGCAAATGAAAACGACGAAATGCACGTATAGCAAGCTAACTTTATTTAACATTTGGAGTCGTTGTTTAGGCCATCCTATCGTTAATTTAATAGGTCAAAAAAACGTTCAAAAATCATTAAGCGTATTAGGTGTATACTACAACACATATTCACTGCTCTCTATCAGAGTACCTATGCAATTTAAATACTTCAGGCGTGTCGCCGGCACTCAATGTCTCATCATAATCATTCTCTCCTTAAGCAACGGCCAGAGCACATTGCACGTTGAATGGATTGGCGATGGGGCCAAAAAGTTCTCGAAAAGCGTCCGTTAATCTGGTAAAGGAAGCAGTCCTAGGAATTCGATCAATCAGGCGAAAAACCTTGGGGAAGAGAAGAGCAGTAGGCATATTTCTGCTGTCATGATGATGATGAGGCGCTGGTACTGAACAGTATTTCAATCGCTTGAGTCGCTGCCGCTGCGGGGCTCGCCGTCCTCGTCCTCGTTTGTCTCCTTCTTTACCATTTCCCAGGGCATCACGGGTAGGGGCTCCACGAAAGAGTCATCTACCTTTAGCTTGTACAACAGCCGCGGGGTGAAGTGGTTCGGGAGAGGCCAAACCCGTTCTGAGGAACATCACAGAATGAACAAAATAACTCTGGATATTTATATATTATGTTTCATAAACACGTTAAATAGCATCTTATAAGTAACTTATTTTCAAGAGTTTAATGTCTGCAATAACAGCAAGATAAAAACACGACAACTATATGAGAGATATACATGGGAGAATGCTAACCAAAGTAAAACTCGTGGTCATCGACCCGTCGATGCATGTGCATCACTTCGCGCAGGTCCAGGATGTGCTGCGATTGCATCAGGAAATCCAGCAGCGCCACTTCAGGCAGCGCGTCCATCTTCGGGTCGGCCGCGCCCATACCTTCGAAGGAAAGCTGCAAAAGTCTCAGGATCGACATCGAAAATTTATTTTTCTGGTTCAGAGTAACAAAGGTTGAATATTGAAAGAAATCTAAGTTAAGGATAAGGGGCCCCGCGCATTGGGAGGCCCCGCGCACCCACGTCTCACTGACTTTTATTTCTACCAGTTATGTTTTATTTAGCACCGTAAACTTAAGAAATAACCTAAATCAAACCAAGGGTCTCTTTACAGAATTTGCTACGGGCCGTCTTAATCCGCAACTGATTATATCACCTCAACGTCTGTCACTCTGCGGGCAATCGTGCGCGAACTTGTCGGTCTGTCTGTATACTCAGCGACTCCATGTGCCTCGCAAACCCAATACGTGATACTATTTAGTACAAATCCAAATATAAATGACTGCGTCATGGCTCTACTCTGCTCCAGTGCAGTAAAACCACTAAACTGTAAAAGTGTAAAGTAAGTTAGACTCACATCAGGGTCTGTGGTCGCAAGTATACAGAGCTTCGAGATCTTGTCCAGGCAGACATTGAGTTGCTCTATGTGTTGCGGAAGCGGCGCGAACAAGTCCAGCCGACCGACCAGCGAGGGCGGCCGCGCTGGGAGCGCGTGCCAACGTTTAAAAAGCATCTAGACAACAATAGGTAGGTAATAAGTAGGTATAATTAAAGCAATCATTTGTATTTACTGTATTACCATCAACTCTTGTAACATCGTCTGCGTTTATTTAAATAGAGTAGACTAATTCAGTCAGAGAGAGTATGTGGATGAATCCAACATGGACTGTTTAGTGATCTTGGATCACTCCAAATATGCAGTGCTTATTTTTTCAAACAGGTTTAGGTAACTATGGTGGTTGTAGATCCAATCTTCATTACATTTGGCTTTCTCAAAATTGGCATAGACCTAAAACAGTACCTACTGTGTACAAATGAGTTTGGGTGAGCCTATTCCTCGAAATGGTTATTGAATCACCATAGGTACATTGTTACGGTCTTACGTCTTAGGGCCGGCGCTGACTGCCGGCACGGCACAGGATGGCACGGTAAGTTGTGCTGCAGCATTCCGAAGGATAACACGGCCTTCCGCGGCATGCCGTGGCATCCTGCTGGCATGACACGGCAAATTATGCTGTGGCATCCCGAAGGCCGCTACGGCATTCCGCGGTATGCTGTGGCATCCTGCTGTCGACCCAGCCACTCAAGCAACAACAATAGGGCCGGCGCTGACTGCCGGCACGGCACAGGATGGCACGGTAAGTTGTGCTGCAGCATTCCGAAGGATAACACGGCCTTCCGCGGCATCCCGTGGAATGCTTAGGCACGTTCTGTCCTACCGCGGCCTCCCTCGGCATCGTTGTGTCAAAATAAAGTAACATGAATTCTATACTCATGGTAATAAGATTAAAAATAGTTATATCAGTACCGAAATCCTTTGCCATGACACGCCGTGCCATGCCGGCAGTCAGCGCCGGCCCTAAGGTTATTGCTAAGTTCGGTCACGAGTAGGATAGAGCAAGGGATTAGGTACGTAGTTAGGGGACGATCGGCGAAATACTAGTAACATTTCTAACATTCAAGAACCTTTTGAATAGAATGGTAGACCATCAACAGCCTCAGCCTCTTGAACATTTTTCTGTCGGGCTTCTCCGTGGGTAGCTCTGGCATTGTAAAAGGGATCCCTTCGGCAGCCGCCTCCGCGGCCGCTACCCGGAGCGCCTCGGCCTCCTCCTCGTCCTTCCGGTCCATCTCAGCTATCCAGTTCACTTCAGTTGTAAATAGGAATCTTAACAGACGATGAACAGTGTCTTCAGAACCCTAAATTAAACCAAGTTCAAATGTAAATTATTACTACTTAAATTATAGGTTTAACTATACTTTCATCACATGGCGTAATTGACGGATGCGGGCCACAAAAATAGGGTTGCAATGTATAGAGCAAAGGTTCCCAAAGTGGTCCCTACCTCCCCCCAGGTGGCGCTGAAGGTGTCGGGGCTCCACTTTGTCTCACGCTCGCAGAAAAATCGAATTTCGCTCACTGTATTTAAACAGCAAAACCTGCCTGTATGAGATGAAAAGATTTTTCCAAATCGGTCCAGTCGTCTTTTAGTAACCGGGGAACATACCTTCAGAAAAAACTTCAGTTCAGGGGGGCGCTGACCTTGTTGATAATAATATAATAAAAAGTATGAAATTTAAATGATGAATGCTGATTTGTACTTGAAATAGATTTTACAAATACCAACTCCTACTAATTGATATCCCAAATTTATTAGTCGTAGGGGGCGGTGAAAAAAAAGTATTTTGTTAAGTGGGCGATATCTGCCTATAGGCCATATGGCATATAGGTTTCCAGAAAAGTATGGTATAGAACAATAACACCTAGGCTCTCTCTACTTGGGGTGCCATACGATCATTATTCGTTACTTCAGGAGCTTGGCAGGTTTACCAGCTAGTATCATTAAAACCTAAAGAACTTATAAACTTATTGACGTATAAAAAAAAAAAGTTCTCAATTTTTTATCATATTTGTCATGTACCTACCTACAAATAGGTCTTAAGTCAGGTCATCACCTTTAGTTATCTATATTTTATTAAATTACCTACTCAAAGGTTATTTATTCTTACTTCTACAATGTGCACGAAGTAGCCGTCGTACACGATTAATAAGCCGCTTAAAGGTACATCGCAGTAGGTGCTATTAATGGCGTGTACCGTTTTACCAATTTGCTGCATCATAGCCTCCCTTGGCGCCGAATGGTCACCGATATATATCATCCGTATCGCGTAGGTTTTCTGAAACATCATCAGCGTAATAACTAATAATGCACTTCACTTTTTAAACGTAACACACAAGTAAGACATGTAAATAAACAGCCGACCAACCAAACCAATTTTTTTAAAGTTTTCTTCTACTACATCCTGCACCGATCTGGTATTCAAATCTGGCAATAAATTGGCCATTTTTTATTTATTTTTTATAGCAATATGGTGGAGTTTACGCCTCGTCAATGATTTTCTAAGATATTCATTTTAAGCGCACGTAAACATACACAGACTTTGAGACCTAGGAAACGTCAGTTCAGTGAGTGTGTATCTATGGAAACCATCGTTCAATGACTATTGATCTAGGTACCTATGCGGTAAAGTTTGCATGCGTAAAGATAAATCTATGCTCCATACTAGGTAACTATCGGCACAAGAGTTGAGGTCAGGCTCAGGCCAAAGGATCAGGCACACAGCTTCATGTCATGTATAGATAGGTGTTATTTTTTGTTACCGATAGCAATTTCAACATTACGGCTAGGTATATCGACTAAAAAGTTTTTATTTGTGTACCTACCTAATCTTGTTCTATCTCTGTACCCAATTAAGGACTGAAATTAAGGAACTTTAACTTTGTCAGTTGTGTGACGAAAATTAGCTATTATGACGGCCGCATTGTATGGCTAATTTTCGTCACAAAACTGACAAAGTTAAAGTTCCTTAATTTCAGTACTTAATTGGGTACACTTTTTAGTGAAAACGCCCAGGTACTTACCAAATGTACAGTCAACCAATTTGATTCCTAGGCCACTATGGACTTTGTCAACGTGACGTTGTAAAACTTGTAAACCGAATCATAGGAAGTCTATTACGTTTGGTTGTCAACGTCACTTTAACATACGTAAACTATTAGTGGCCTAGAAATCAAATTGGTGGTCTTCCGGCAACCTTCGGGGAGGGAAGATGGCCGATTTATTCTAACCCCCTTACTTATAAACGTGGAATAAGCTTGGAATAGTTTATGCCATACTTTGTCCTTATCTGTAATTGTGACATTTGCATCTGACAGAAAGTGACAAAGCATGGCATAAACTATTCCAAGCTTATTCCACGTTTATAAGTAATGGGGTTAGTATTTACTGATTTACTCTACACACTTGATACTGGCGAAATCACTGCCAAACCGCGTGAACCGCCATTATTAAAAAAATAAGAAATCAATTTGGTTGACTGTACATAGATTGATTGAGGCGTTGAACCGCGAACACAAATAAACAAGAACTTTCGCAGTTATAATATAGGGGGAGGCCGAAGCTCTAAATTAGAAACTCGAACGGAAACTGGTGGGACCGCTGGCTCCGAGACGCCTTGTGACAGTTGTGAACTTGTGACAGACAAAACGGTCTTGTAACACTAACTCTTCCAGAACGATAGCCTGATCATTGATCAAAAGTTTAAAATGCCGCCCTAATCAGATGTTCACGAGAAATAAACCGATGAGTTCTAATACAGTCGGCCTTATAAGTTATAAGTAGCTGCACATTTTAGTACCTTGTCGCTTTAAATAACGCCTTTGACGGAGCAGACCAAGCATGATGTTAAGTGGCAAAAGTATTCTGCGTATAAGGCTGACCGTTTGGAAAATGTGCTAGCTATGCCATAACTTGTTAAAAGAACTATGATAAATTATTCGAAACATGCCTTTATACCTTAAGCGAAAATGTTTTTTTCAAAAAAACCGAGTCGTTTTTTTCAATTTGCTAACCAGGGGCCGATTGCATAATAAAGTACAAGCTAATAGTATTACCTAGTGGTTTTTTATGGATTAATTTAATAACTTACCTACTACAGTAGAACCCGCTTAATACGATCACGTTTAATACGATTTCCCGCATAATACGCCATTTTCTGCCGGTCCCTGCAACTTAAGGCCAGATTCATACATTTTTTCACGGTTAATACGACTCGCGTCCCGCTTAATACGTCTTCTAAAACCATAATACCAAGTTATGTACGCGGGTGAAAAAAAGCATATCGTACTAAGGGGCGCGACGAAGTGCTTTCAGTCGAAGACCTTATTGAAAGTGCAGGTTCCACCCAAAACGCAACCATAAGTGATGATGAAGACGCACACGAACAGGAGGAAACGCCTCCAATTTTGTCAAATGCTCAGGCGTTGTCAGTTGTAGCAGATTTAAGACGCTATGTATCTTCTATGGGTAATAGCGAAGAAGCGATCCATAAATTAAATTCTATTGAAAATCTTGTTATGAAAAATGCATCCAAATCGTTACGTCAATCTAAAATAAATAATTACTTTAAGTAAAACAATTGTTATTAATATACACTTTTACATAAACATATTTTTTTGTATCTTCCATTTAAAATAAACAAATTACATGTAAATGTGTGTACTTACATGAAATATTACTAGTTTTATTTTCACGTTTAATACGATTTCCCGTTTAAGACACTTTTTTTGCTAGGTCTCCTCAGAATCGTCTTAAGCGGGTTCTACTGTACTTACTCCATCGTTTGTAAAATCTTTAGCTTGTACCATGCTTTTATTCCGCATTCAACAGCTACATGTGATACATGTCATGCCTACATCATTATTTGTGTTTACATACATACATACCTAATTTGCTGCAAATGAGCTCTACTATGCCCCACTAAAAGGAATGTATCCAATAACTAATTAATATTATTGTATTAAGTTTTATTTTCATGAAGTTACCATTAAGAAACATTATAATTTTTATCAATGTACCTATACTCGAAAATCTGATTTAAGATCAAAATCCTAACCTCAACGGGCGCACATTCGCTGTGATTACTGCATTTTGGTTTAAGTGTAGGTATTTTTATCAATAAAACACCCTAATATTATTGGTTACACGAGTTCTCATTCATGTTTTTATGAAATAATGTCAAAATAACGAAATAATCAAGATGGAAACTGTCAGATTTTGGTCTTTAATTAGATAGGAAAATGAAACTGAATATTATTTCTAATGTATATAATGGATTAAAATATAATTAACTTCTACAACTAAGTGCTTAAGCACATAAGAAGGTACGGTGTTCTTAATATTTGTCGTCGTCGTCATCATACCGCCGACTGTTGGACCTGCTGTTGTTGTACCTGCTGTTGTTGTACCTACTGCTGGAATTATATCTGTTGTTGTTGTTGTATCCGTCTCTATCATTATACCCATTACTATCACTGTATCTGTTGTTGCTGTTGTACCCATAGTTGTTATTGTTACGGGAGTTGTTCCATCTTTTATTTGGGTTCCAAGAGCTTTGCCGAGAATTTGATCTCCCTTGGTCTCTACCCTTATTCAAACTGTAACTCCGAGCCAAGTTGATTAACTCTTGTGGAGGTTCCTGTAAATCACCAATGTTACGAATTATAGTCTATGTAAACACTTTTACAACAATTTTTCCATCTTGAATATACATCCAGTTTAACTTAATAAGTAGTTTACAATGGGGGTAATTATAAGAATAACCAATTCAATGTTGTTCAAAAATGCCTTCCTTTGCTTTCATGCAGCTGTTTTATAAATGTAAAGCAAACAAAACAAAAGAGTCTACAAACCTGATTAGCTTCTTTCAGAACAGCTGCCAAACTTTTAGCTTGACGGGCATCCTCTTCTGTAAATAAAGTGTGTGCTTCTCCTTTTTTATCATAGCGCCCTGTTCTCCCAATTCTGTGAATATAGTCTTCCGAGGTGTTTGGAAAATCATAGTTAATGACATGTGTGATCCCGTCAACATCTGAAAATATATTGCATGTTTTAAAAATAGGCATAATGATAGTTGAAAACATTGAAGACTTACACCATGCCATAACGCACAATAAACCTATTATTAACCGACTTCAAAAAATTTATGTTTGTTCACAAATATCTCGCATTTGGCTGAACCAATTTTGATGCAATTTTCAGAAAAGTATTTCACGATGTTCAGTAAGATCACCTAGTAGGATCCCCTATGTAAAAAAATTAATAGGAAGGGGATCCTACCAGGTGACCTTACTGGACATCGCGAAGTATTTGTTACATTCTGGAGAAGGTTGTGGTACACCAAAAATTGTTAAGTACCTGTGCATTTGGTGAAGTGGATCTAATAATGAAGACCACAGATGGGTACCGCACCAGAACTCCTCAATGGTACTTATAATAATAATAATAATAATAATATCAGAGGACTATGTCACACCAACTGACCTAGTCCCAAACTAAGCTCTAGGCTTGTACTATGGGTACTAGACAACGATATAAATACTTATATAGAGAAATATATACTTAAATACATAGAAAACATCCATGACTCAGGAACAAATATTTGCGCTCATCACACAAATATCTGCCCTTACCAGGATTTGAACCCAGGACCTCTAGCTTCGTAGGCAGGGTCACTACCAACTAGGCTATCGCGTCGTCACTTATTTTAAGGGTGGCGATAAAATATCTCGATTAAGATAGTGGAGCGACTATAACTTTAAAAAATTAAATTAATTAAAATTAAAATTCATTTATTTCAAGTAACTAGGACTCATAATTAGGTACACAATATCATAAACAATCATACAAAGTTAAAATAAAATACATCAAATTAAAATAGTTAAAATAATAATAATAATAATTAATTAAAACAAGTCTTGTGAAATATACATTATTATTACTTGCACAATAACGAAGAACATTTATTTAAATAATGATTTTACTATGAATTTCCCGCGGCGCTGCTTGCGCCGAGCTTGAAATGTCTTAAAAGTTTTATATCAACTAATGTCGGGTTCCAATATTCACACCGTGAATAGATAAGGTTAAAATTTGACATTTGCCCATACTAAATGTGTCAAATTTTAGTATGTAGTAACCACAAAGAAATATAAAAAAAAAAATCATTACCCAATCCTCTTGCAGCAACATCAGTGGCTACCAGAATATTAGTGTTACCATGCTTGAACTTTTTAATAATTGTGTCTCTCTGCAACTGAGACTTATCCCCGTGAATCCCAACTGCAGGCCATCCATTTCTCCTCAGCATTAGAGTTAGATTATCCACAAATTTCTTTGTATTGGAAAAGACAAGGATCTTTCCAATACCTTCACCTGATATGCTATGCATTATTTCCTTGAACCTAAAAGTTTGATTAATGATTAGTTACAATTGTTGGAGTCAGCTCTACAGGCAACCTTAAAAGGGTTTAATAGTATTGTTTTTAATCATTAAGCAAATGAAATAATCTTTTCTTATTATCTAGAAAACTTGATATTTCAATGAGTCCTTTGAATGTTAGGTCTTACTTACTTGTCCATTTTAGTTTCTTGATCACATACATGAACCAACTGTTTGATGTTATGATTAGCTGATAGCTCTGTAGACCCAACATTAACTTGCACAAACTGACCTAAATAATCTTTAGCCAAGTGTTGCACCTCCTTCGGCCAAGTAGCTGAGAACATCAAGATTTGTCTTTCAAGAGGGACTCCTTCTAAAGCCTGTCGTATTTGAGGTTCAAAGCCCATATCTAACATCCTGTCAGCTTCATCCAGAACCACATAGGTACATCTGCTAAGGTTTGTAGTTTTACTAACCAGAAAGTCATTCAACCTGCCAGGAGTAGCAATAACTATGTCCACCCCTGCTTCCAACTGGGCAGCTTGTCTTGCTCTATTTGCACCTCCATATATGCAAGCACATCTTATGTTCAATAATCTTTGGAAATCATTGGCTACAACCTCTATTTGCCTTGCTAGCTCTCTGGTTGGAGCTAATACTAAGACAATTGGACCTCTGCCTTTCTTGGCTGTTTTCTCCTTAATATGCACTACTGCAGGCAGTAGATAAGCTAGTGTTTTTCCAGTGCCCGTTTGAGCGATGCCAACAAAATTCTGGCCGCTTAAGGCAACAGGCCAACCTTGGGCCTGAATTATAGTCGGCTTGGTAAAACCCTGTTCATTAAGAAAAGTTTTAATATATTCTGGGAATTCACTAGCCTCAATATCAATGAATGGACTCGGGACATCTTCCCCATATACAGTGATGTTGTGCTCATTTCTGTAATCTTCAGTATTTTGGTTTTCAGCTGTAATAACGCTATAAAATCTACAAACACTGGTCTGTTTGGAAAATGAATGCCTTGCGAAGCATTGTTGAGGCAATGACGTAAAGGTTCTTAAGCTTTTGGATGCATTTAAGAAGACTATTTCGGGTGAAGCTTGTCCTGGATTAACGTACAGCCTGAAAATAGTATAGTACTCAATAAACAAATCCAAACATCGATAGAGATAAAAGTAGTAAAATTGTATACTTACAGTTTCCCTAAACTACGCCGTTTTAACAATCTCATAATTATACTACTAGCCATTTTTTAAATGACTTTATTTCCACCACTAAAACGTAAATCCTATTGTACTTTACAACTCTATAGCGTTTGAATTTTTCAGAACAGGAGGATTAATAAATTGGTTATTTTTTTAGGTTATAGTAATGTTAAAGCAAGGGTGACATTTTGACAATTTTTTTTTTTTTTTTTCATTTGTCCTTTACGAACAGGCTAGGGCCAAAAGCCATGCTGCCTCGTCTTCAGTAATTCTCCTTTTCATGAACATAAAATGGCGAGAAGTAAAATCCCTTATAAAAGTCTTCAGTATAAATCTTCAGTTGTTTCTATGTAAACTTGAGTAGTAAAATCCATTATAAGTCTTCAGTTATATAAATTAAATTATAGTCAAATCCAGTGGTGAGTTGTCTTCAGTTGTTTCAATACTTATAGTCAAATCCGGTGTTAAAGTCTTCAGTGTTATATTTTCATTTTATCAAGTCCAGTTCAGGTAGTCCAAATCAAGTAAGAACACAGTCCTCATTTTCAAGAATAATCCAGTCAATAAATATCATCACAGATAAGTCTGCGGTATTCACAATATATATATATATATATACAAACATATCAGAATTATTTACAATATTATACTATATTTCTCCAACAGTGCTAACAATGAATTTATACAAAGGTGAGTATGTACAATTATTTACAAGAAGCTTTATTATGTCATGCGGGACCAAATGAGACTCATAAATTTTAGTTAATTCATCCAACAACACAAGGCGCTGAATGCCGAAGGATGAACAGTCGAAGATGATGTGCGGAATGGTTTCTTCATGAGAATTGACATTTTGACAAGGTTCTGGCACAGACTATAAAGAGGCTCAGTCCACAGATTGTGTTATGTGATTCTGTCAGGTAAGCTGTCAAGATCTCATACAGAAATAGAAACAAGATATTGCTACTCAATAAATGAGTCGCAGTCTCTAAAGGTACCCCTCTCACACCGGGGTACGCGCACGCCGAGGACACGCTGCAGCTCCGTAGCGTACCCAGCCGCTATTTGCAATTTTGCATACTATTCATATAGATGTACCAGAATCTCATGGCAAATAGGTAAATTAAAAAATGTAGAGGGCAATACTGGGCAAATTGGACTAAGCGGTATTGATACTGTGTAATTTTTAATCGGTTTAAAAAAACGAGGAAGTGATTCGACGAATTTGTATTTTTTTAAGTTTTTAGGATTCTTAACATAAAATATATGACACTAGAGGTCTATTACATTAAACTTCCAGTATAGGATAATAATTATTGCTCACAAATAAAATAATAAACACACCATTCTTACTCGCCAAATTGATATACTTATAATGAAATCTCATCTAGAACTAGAGAATGATTCCAAAAATTCTACTGTCATTTCTTGTTCTTCATCTGCTGAGGGCGATGAAGAGAGAGAAGTATTTATAATAAACCGCTCTTCTAACATTTTCTCTACATGTTGAGAAAGCTTCTTCTGTCAATAATTTAATATCGCTGGCAGGTCTGTTTACATTCTTCTCTGCAACTTTTTGTTTCATTATACCCCAAATCATTTCTATGGAATTTAATGTACAAGTCATTTCAATAATTCATTAATTTCATATAAGGGTAGACTGGTTTTGTTACACGGCTTCAAGTAGTTGACATTTACGCCAACGATCATCATAGTGCCCTCGGTTATAATTCGACGTATGGTAGTGCTGGGACCCCTGTAATAAGTAGCATTTATGTAAGACAAAACATACCTAAACCTAAAAGTATCAAAACAGTTCGTTTCAACTTACCAGTCAACTCCACGATACGCTTTAAAATCGAAGATTGTGTTTGATTTACACCTCCTTCTTCGCGTACTGTATTACACACATTGTATACAATATTCCTAGCTTGAGGTCTAAGCGGTTTTCTCGACATTTTCACCAGATAACAATCGTTGAAGGTGAATTTCAAAATGTATGCAACGGTAAACAAACAATTTGACACGGCTGCCAGTTGACAGTTGCCATATTAAAATCAATGTTTTTTACTTTTAAAAATGCCATCAGATTCTGGTAGACCTATAGCACCGTGTTCGATAACAGTTCTAACGAAAAACTACTGCTTTTACTTTTAAGTCAAGATACTCCAGCGATGTCTAAACAGAGCCTTCCAGACCCACCCTACCCCTAAACCGTACCACTGGTGGTACTATGACCAATTATTTCTATTAAAATAGAATTTAGTATGGGTCCATATCAGTGCAAGAACACAAAAACCCTTCGTATCGAAACGTCCCAAAAGCAAATAGTCCTATTAGCATAATGACCTAAAAGCAAATTGTCCCATTATCAAATTGACCCGAAAGCAGAACGTCCCTTTCGCAAAACAACCTAAAAGCAAGTCGTCCTATTATCAGGTTGCCCTTTTAGCAAAACGTCCCGAAAGCGAAACGCCATGAAATCAGAATGACCTAAAAGCAAAATGTCCTATAAGCAGAACGTCCCATGGTGTAGAGACAAGAAAAAAAACGGCCAGGGGCCGTTTAAAAAATATTATTTTAATTCAGTTGAAGCAAAATAAAGTAACAATGTGTTCAATCAACTAGCTCTTCCTAACTTATTACTTAACACCACAAAAAAAAAAGCACTTCTTTCATATCTAAATATATAAAAGGAGAAACTGACTGACTGACTGACATATCAACGCACAGCCTAAACGGCTAAACGTAGGCACTTGAAATTTGGATGGCACGTAGCTTAGGTACCGTAGAGGTGCACTAAGAAAGGAATTCCCGAAATTCCCACGGGAACGGGAATTAGCGGGAAAATCCTTTTGTATGAAAAATCTAAACCGCGTAAGATAGCAAACCAACGAAGTGGTCACGGGTCTGCTAGTCATTTTATAAGCATGTCATTTTAATAACCGTCAGATAAAATTATTTTAATATTGTGTTATCTTTTTCAAGAACTCGTAAGATGAAATTTCACCAATTCTTAGTTTTTGCATCTCCCTATTATTTTTATTTTCAAATGTCATTACATTTCTTCACCAATTTCACAACACATTAATGAAACCTGGAACCAAGTAAAAGAAGAAAGCGTCGATTCGGACCTGGCCGTTTTTTTTCTTGTCTCTACACCATGGGACGTTCTGCTTATAGGACATTTTGCGTTTAGGTCATTCTGATTTCATGGCGTTTCGCTTTCGGGACGTTTTGCTAAAAGGGCAACCTGATAATAGGACGACTTGCTTTTAGGTTGTTTTGCGAAAGGGACGTTCTGCTTTCGGGTCAATTTGCTAATGGGACAATTTGCTTTTAGGTCATTATGCTAATAGGACTATTTGCTTTTGGGACGTTTCGATACGAAGGGCACAAAAACATAGTGAATGTCACAACCTATACCATCATATCGCACCTTGATAATGAGACCGTCACTAAACAAAATATATAAGAGTTCGAATAATGACAATATTGCCATCAAAATGAAGTTGGATTTCAAATACAGCATTTTTTTGTTTAGTGACGGTCTCATTATCAAGGTGCGATATACAAACTTGCCTTATTCTCAAACAATTTCAATATTTTTACTTTTAATCCGAGATTCATATTTATAACATTATAACCACCACGTGTACCGGCACTTTTGTAAAGGCCGAACCGCAACGTAGACGTGCACACGTACCACTGCGTTGTATTGTATGAATCCTCAATCAATATGTCACACCGCTTGCGTGAGTTACGCGTGCATGTGCGCGTAACGCGTGTCGTACGCATTGCAGCTCTCATTAGACAAACCGGCTGCGTGCAGACGTGCAGAAAGCGGAGCGGGAACGTTGCTTCGATGCGAGCAGTGATGACATTGTATCTAAAGGAGTTCGCTTTGGTCTCAAAACCGGACAAGTTGGGTCATGCACAGCCAGACCTTTATAACGTTATGTGCAGCACAGCTCTCGTGTTTATTTAAGGCTGAGCCACACCGGTTTCGCGTGCAGCACCAGCACGTAAGCATCGACGTAAGCGTAGAAGTGTGCAGCAAGCAACCCTGTCACACCGGGTTACGCGCACGTCGACGACACGCATGCTGCCGAGAGCTGCACACGCTACGCAGGCACACGCCGCAGCTCCGTAGCGTACCCAGCCGCTATTTGCAATTTGCATACTACATTCTTAGCGCCATGTGCGATAGCAGTTCTTTTGACGTAGAAGTTTATGAAACCGGCAGTTGTTCAATACTTCAATACCCGGACAAGCCGTTGCCTGTGACTTCGTCCGCGTGAAATTTCGCCGGAAACTAGACTACTTCAAGTTTCAGGGCCAGTACAGACGGACTGCATTTGAACTGCGCAGTCCGCTTAGGTAGGCTGCACGCCAACTGCAAGCGGACTGCGCAGTTGGTTTGTAGTTACATCACATGCATCAGAACCATCGAAATATAATAAGTATGGAAGAGTAATCGACGCTCAAAATCTGCCCCACTGACTTAGTGCCGGCGGGGGTGGAGCTATTAATGAGTGCCGAACTGTCTATCAGTCGACTTTCTGACGTAGTGTCAAACAGTTGTTTACAATCACAAAAGAAAAAAAACGATATTAATGATTACCGGATTTAAATGACGCTGCAACCATGCCAAGTTGCATTGTAAATTGGTGCAGGACCCACACAGATGCAATACAAAGCGATATTTATTTTCATTAGAAAGTTATTGAATTTTTAATATTCCCATACCAAAATGTCATGGCCGATGTTATGCAATATAATATATCTTTGAAAAATGTGAATTACAAGCAACTACCTACTTCGAATGAATAGGAAATTAAATTTTGTCATCTTTACTATCGTTAGTTTATGTACATAATAAAAAAAACGAAATATGACCTTTTTAAGTTTTCCAAAAAATGAAGAACGCCGTCTGGTAAATTGATTGATTTATTTAATTTATCTGCTATTTAAAGTTGGCTCTCTCCTTGTCTATTTTCAATTGTAAGAAAGAGAAAGGGCTAAATTTATCTCTCAAATACGGTTCACTTGTCGATTGTGAAACAGGCGGTTAATATAAATTATACGTATCTTTATGCCTATAAGAATAAAAAAGGGGTTGCAATATATTTGGCACTTTAGATGCTAGACTATTTGACGCTGACTACTCTTACAACATAATATCTTCTGATATACTATTTTACAACTTTATAATAGTGTAACATAAGTATGTTAAATGATTCAAGGGGAACAATCATTCAATCATATAAAAAAAATATTAATTAAATTCATTATTCAATTACTGTGTTGTTTTTGTATTAAACCATCCACGTCAAATGTTGAAAGACATGGCCGCGTTCAAATAACCTTTATGAAAAAAATTATTGACAAATGGAAATCTTGTGTCAGAGAACTTGTAACCAATTGTAGATTTTTGTCTTTCAAACGGTATAAAACCTTACTGAAATTACTGTCTACTCAAACGTTATACCAGCATCTGACATAAATGACTTCATACCTTAACTCAATTAATATTTAGTTGATTATTGAAACCACTCGATACATAAGATCTTTTCATTTCAAAAAGTGGGCGTTTTGGAGCGGATTTGTCAGTCGTTTTTGTTAGACGTTACTCTTCCATACTTATTATATTTCGATGATCAGAACTGCCCTCGAAGTGCCATTTTGCAGCTGGGTTAGTTCAAATGAGACTGCATTCTATGGGTCACACCAGGTCGTCACACCACTACTATTCGACGGAGCCCTGGCAGGGGCTCCTATTTCTGAGCGATTTGCCCTTCGGGCATCTAAAGATATCCAACGAACCTAACCCCCTCCTTCCCCACTGCACTACTAAACCGCACTACTGACCAAAATTAGTATCATAAATAATTTCTAATTCAAATTTAACGGAGTCGACGGAGCTCTGCTATCGCAGAGCTCCTATTTCTGGTTAGTTTGGCCCTCCGGGCCTGCTGAAGAACTAACATAACCTAAACCTACCTCAAATTTATGATACTAATTTTGGTCAGTAGTGCGGTTTAGTAGTGCCGTGGGGCAGTCACCACCTAACCTACCTACTTTTGCGGAATAAAAATGATTTGTCGAATTTCCGACCAAAGCGAATAGCAGTGGCGTGACCATCTGGTATGACCACGAGTCTGCCCCTCATTCTATACTTCCCAAAATACCAGTATTTCTAAATACCTAACCCTTTTAAACAGGTTCTTAAAAATACCTACTGGTATTTCGGGAATGAGCGGTTAGTGCTTCAGCTGGCCTAAGGGACAAAAATAAGAAGCAGAGCTCTGTAGACTGATGAGTCCTGTGGTGTCGAATGCAACAAACGACTGTTAGCGAGGAACTTAAGAAAAATACATTTGTCTTCTTAAAATTACACATTTATTGACATCTAATATTGAACAGTACTGGAATGAAGATTTTTAATTATGCATTTAGCGAGAGCCGTTCTAAATAGTTCTACACACAAAGTCAATAAATAAGTCTGAGAACAGCTCCCCCGCGCGAGTAACAACGGAAGCCACGGTCAATTTGGCGAATCTTAGAAAAAGTATTCTAAACAAAATTTTAGCGAATCCTCACCAGAATCACAGCTTAAATTATCACAGTGCAAAAATAATAATACGTTAAAAATAGGTTCAGATAATCAAGGTACATAATGTACACCCACAAAATAAATAAAACTAACTGAAATACCAGACAATCAGAATCCCTACTTGCATTAAACATTACTCTTTCACACGAACAGAATTCCTATGAGGATTTGCTACTTAAAATTATACTTAAGATTTAATTTCAGATTAATAGTCGTTAAATCGTCTGTGACCGCCGCCGCCGCCGCCGCTACCACCGCCTCCCTGTCTGCCAAAGTTGGTGCCTCGCTTGAAGGAGCCGCCTCCACCACCGCCGCGCCCTCCGCCGTAACGGCTTCTGTTCCAGCCACCGCCGCCACCGCCGCAGCGGTCTGCCATCGACTGCAGTTGGGGGCTGATAAGCTGAAAATAAAGAAAAGGTAAATCTTTTCCTACTTAATGACAAAAAAAAATATCTTGCTTCAAATATGTCACAGCATCTGAGGATGGGATCCAGACACGTTGTGTGGACACCGAAGGCATGTAGCTGTCGTTTTATGTACCTCATACTTGCATTCATGTCACGTCAATAAAGGACGTACCCATGCCAAAGGTATGAGGAACAAAGTAAAGGTAGTTTTTGCAAAACAGAAAGTTAAAGGCAATTACCTGGTTGGCTTCCAGCAATACAGATACAAGGTCCTTGGCTTGACGCGAGTTAGAAGGCGTGAAGAAGGCATAAGATGTGCCTTTTGTTTTAGAACGACCTGTTCTGCCTATCCGGTGAATATAGTCTTCAGAGGAGTTAGGGTAATCAAAATTGATTACATATTTAATTCCGTCAACATCTACAAAAATAATTTTGTTAAGTAAACTTGATATAATAAAATTAATAAAAATAAATTCCATACTAAAACCAGTCCTGAAAATCAGTATAACTCAATAACAAAAGCTAAACAACCCTGTGTACATTATAAGTATAGTAACTCATAGCTGTATTACTTACATGAATGAGTTACACAACAGCATATGTACAAAATTCCAGTAAACAATTGCCTCTCACTAGGAACCCAGGAGTCTTGATTGGGCATTCAATTTAATATTTTCAGTTGTTCACATTGCCCAAAACTCCCATCCGGCCGAAACAGAAAACCCTTGACCTTCTGCCGATCATCTCAACTGCGGTCAAGTTTTTCAACAATGCACCAATATTTCGATCTTTGAATTAAATTAACACTTAGTGCATCACCAGGTTTTCATCTACTTTCAAGTGTATCCGCAATCACGGACATACCATCAAGTTTTCCGGCCACGGGTCCAATCACAGTGAAAGGCACTTATGAGGCACCATATTAATGACGAGTTATTGCATTCTGCATGGAAATACGACTGCATCTAGAAGTGTCTTATCTACAAATCCAGTGCAGTAACATGCCTTTGAATCTTAGGCAGTATTCAGATAGAACACAATAACTTTCCGCCAGTGCCTCTGAAAGTATAAAACAAAGGTTGTATTAATAACAAAATGAGCTTTTGAATCAAATTTCACGATTTCAAGCATAAGCAGGCATTTAAGTAATCCCAAAACTATCCTTACCAAGACCTCTGGCAGCAACATCAGTTGCTACTAAAATACTGGCACGCCCTTGTTTGAACTGATATAGGACTTCATCTCTTTCTTGCTGCGTTTTGTCTCCATGCATGCAAACCGCTGGCCAACCATACCGTCGAATGTTTCTGGTGATATTTTCCACTTTTCTCTTGGTCTCAACAAAAATTATGGTTTTAGCTCCAGGATCTTGATTTTGTCCAATTTCTTGAAGCAATACATTCAATCTGAAAAAATATGAATAGGTCAGCATGGGAACTTAAAAATAATGAAACTTAAGATTTGCATTAATTGTTGCTTCAGATCTTCTTAGAGGAGTATGTTATTATAATCATAACTAGTGGTCATATGAATATACGTTCATCACTAAATTAAATATCATTCTTGGTTTTCAAAGGCCAAAATGATATAAGTTATTGAAACGGTTTGATATCCTACAAAAACGTAATTTGTCATAGTTTTATATTCCAAATCCGCAAAGCATTAGAAGATTTATACTCACTTGTTTTCTTTTTCATGTTCCTGGCAAATGTCAACAATTTGTAGAATGTTGTGATTAGCCGACAGCTGGAGAGAACCAATATTGATTTGAACATAATCTCCCAAGTAGTCTTCTGCCAATTTTTTTACTTCTTTGGGCCAAGTGGCAGACCACATCAAAGTTTGTCTGTCTGGGCGGATTTGTTCAATGATCTTCCTGATTTGGGGCTCAAAACCCATGTCTAACATACGGTCAGCTTCATCCAATACCAGGTAAGTGCACCGCTGAAGATTAGTGGTTCCCTTCTCAAGGAAATCAATCAGTCTACCAGGTGTAGCAATGACAATTTCAACGCCACGCTCCAAGTCACGTGCTTGCTCTCTTTTGGGTGCACCCCCAAACACACAAGTGTTACGAACATAAGCAGCATTTCCAAAATCAGTGGCTACTTGTTGAATCTGCTGAGCTAACTCCCTGGTAGGGGCCAGCACCAAGGCAATAGGTCCATCACCACGTCTTAGTGGCTGCTGGTTATTGATGTGAACAATAGCAGGAAGAATATACGCCAGAGTTTTTCCAGAACCTGTTTGGGCAATGCCTACCAAATTCTTTCCAGACATAGCAATTGGCCAGCCCTGTGCTTGAATTGGTGTGGGTTCTTTGTAACCCATGCCACTGATGCTTTTCATGACATAGTCAGGGAAGTTTCCCTCTTCAAAACGTTGAATAGGGTTAGGGACATCAAGTCCACTAACTGTGATCTCATGCTGGGCCCTGTATTCCTCTACTTCATATGGTGATCGGCTAAGTACTGATGGATGAGGGTTGTAGAAATTTTTGTTGAATGGTTGCAGTGACATGGAATCCCAGTTGGGACGGCGCATGTTCTGGCCTCCTGTGAAATCTTTCTTGCCGCCACCGCCGCCATATCCTCCACCACCGCCGAAGCGGCTACCTCCGCCGCCGCCGCCGCCACCAAACTTGCTTCCACCACCGGAACCATACCTGGAACCGCCGCTTCCACCACGGCTATTGCTCCAATTCCCAGACCTAAAAAAAGAAACTCATTATAGATTGATATGTTATAGGACCTGGTTCAAAAGTTTCCAGATAACAATACGAACTAAATCCAACCACCACCACACCATCTTACCTGACCAAATCTTTCATATTATGACAAAGAAAGGGAAAGGTATGCTTAACTGGCAGGTAGTATTTATCTAAAAATGGTAGTGGTTGGAACACCACATCCCACTAAAAGTTAGTAGGTATTACCTAAATCCTAAATCTGACTAATAGTAATCGCTCGACTTGTATTGACAAAACGGTGTCTTTATGACACCCTAATTTAAATGATCTTATAGAACACGTTAAAATAAGCATTACTTGAAAAACTTCTCTAAAATCACAATTGGCTTAGACAGGGGCTCAAATGTTAGTTAATTACAAGACGTCAGAGACTTCCAACATTCGAGCTCATGTATCTCAGCTTATTTAGAGTAATACATGCTTATTTAAACATGCTCAAAAGATAAAATCAATTAGTCCTACGTCGGCTGCGTCCCCTTTCCTTTTCCCCGGTTTGCCCGCAAGTCTATTTAATGATTTATTTATTATATTAAAATTTAATTATCAAATTGGTATACCTAGAAAATTGATCCACTCCTACCCACACGGCACAAAGATATAGGTACGTCAATAAACATGAACAAATATAAGTAAGTACGTTAGAGTTTACATGATAAGATCACACGTGTCACAAACACGTGTAAGTTCGTGCAACTGATCGATAAGTAAATAAAAGGACTGCCAATAATTAACATACCACTAGTAGATCATAACAGTATACAGTCATTGGTGAGTAATGGTGAGATCAATGTGGGCTTTAGAATGTGGCAGTGTTGCCAGACCGGCCTAAAAGGGACGGTTTTCCGTCCCTTTTATCACCACACCGTCCTTTAATCGGCCCTTTTCAGTAACCGTCCCTTTACGGTTTCGCCCAAAAAAGTTCGTGTCCACCAAAACAAAACCATACCTATCTAAGTACCTGCTCAGTTTAATATATTGATAGCATAAAAGTGTATCTGTATTAAATTAAAGCTGTCTGTCGAAACGGATCTATACGAATTAGTAACGATTGACAGGAGTACCAACCAACCTTATCATTGCTGTTATAAACTGATGTATTTATTTAAATCTAATCTGTAGTCGTGTCGTGTTATCTATCTTTGGTCTGGTTTGTTTGGTACCGTACCTAGTACTACGTAAAAAATAGTGACCGTTGTATCCCTAATGGCTACGAGCGTCGTGGTGGCAAACGCAGGGGGCCTCAAAAAATTCGAGCCCAAACCCAGCATGCTTAAGGCAAAAATAAAATATGTGTAAAAAAATATATATTCCAAACTATGAAGCTGCTTTGTTACGGGTAATAGGGAATATTCATGATTTTTTCACAGCTTCAATAAAAGCTGATTCATGTCACAAACAGTTAAGACTGCGCCGAGCGTCCAGTGGCGCCCTCATTACTGTTATTGGGTTTTCGAATTAAACGAATTTCCTTGGAACCAAACAAAATGTGTTTGTAGCGCAAGTATAAACACAATTTTTGGGATACGTAACAAACTTTAATAACAATTACCCTTTGAGTAGTCAGCTTAACGGGAAAAGGTGGCCACTTTTTTTCGTTAAGTTAATAACTCGAAGGTGAATTGTTATTAAACTATATGATATACCCTATAAGTTGTGTTTTCATTTGTAGTACAAACACATTTCGTCCAATTTCAAGAAAATACTTTAGTTTATTAGAAAACACAATAAAAGTAATGAGGGCGCCACTGGACGCTCGGCGCAGTCTTAAAAAACATATTTTCTTTAAAATAACCAAGATATAAGCCAACAAAGATTTATTTTTACCTAATAATTAATTAAAAAATGTATATAAATAAATGAAGTTTTGAATTTTTATTTTTGTCCCTTTGTGCCCAAAACGGTCCTTTTTCAGATAACACACCGTCCTAAATTGGAGTTGCGTACTGGCAACACTGGAATGTGGGCCGGTGGCCCCTCGAACCACGCATGCGCGAAAATAATGATTAACGACGCTAGACAAAATGGAGGCCAAGCAAGAAGGCTATGCTATGCTTGTACTATTTCTGTGGCTATGCGTCAGGCATAAGGGGAGTCCTAATCAAAACAGTAAAGACGAAACCAGAACAAAACAAAGAAACGTATTGCGGGTATAGTACTTCATACAACGATTAGTTCGACGAACTTTAACGATAGATTTGAATCAGAACAGAAATTGGACTATCGCATCAAACTACCGTAAACGATACAAAATCTGAAATAATACATTATAGCAGTAAAAAGTAAATGTGTAAATGTACTTACATAATTTAAGATGATAAATAATTCAAGATGTGCTGAATTTTAACAGATTACGGTCCGGTCCAATAAGCAGGGCAGAGTTAACCTGAAACGATCGCCATATTTAAAATCACGTCACTGTCTCAATTTCACTCAAAAAATAATCCAATTCTGACAATAACTATTCAACAAGATTAACCGTAAAATATTTACTTTTTAATAACACTAAAACTTATAGACATAATAATTTAAAATTGTATAAAATTTAATACTTCACAAAATCTACGTCTTACCTCGACCACTGCTTTTATGAAAGAGAATCGAAGAGTGAAGTGAGTGAGTGGTTGGACTGATATAAATCATTCATATTGACCGAATGGAATGACCGGGGTGGGAACACTGGCAACACGAACAAAAGGCAGATGCTCGACAACCATAAAGCGCTTCTGTTACTTTCAAGCAGCTTGAATCAAGCACATATATGACAAATCGACCACTTTGAATGAAACCTCCTAAATTCCTAAAACTTTACACAAAAAAACTCAATGCCGTTGGATGTACAAAATAAACGTAATACGTAACGTTAATTTAAGCTTCAATGTCGCCGCTAGATTTTTTAAAGCATTCCATCCACCGTTTACAGTGTTATTTATATTACCTACATGCAGTAGAAATTTGCTCATGATGCCCACACAACACGTTAAACGACGCATGCCCTGAAAACCGCTATGGGCTGACTATTCCGTACAAACCTTTTCCTTTTAATCTTTTCCTTCTATTCTTTTGGTACCAGGTCCCTTCTCTATACTTAGAGCAAAAGGAATCATGCAACTAAGACTTCGGCGCCACTCGTCATCTCTGCTCTACAGGGCTGTAAGTTTTAACTGCACGTCCAGTTGAAGTCAAAGACATGGTTGGTTACATTTTCACATCTTATCACCACTACATAAAGTCGAGTCCAGAATTAGGGGAACTAACTTGACAGTTCATTGTAGAAACATTTTCGAGACGATTTCTTGTGCCTAAAATATTTTTTAAATCAAACTCTCGAAAGAACACTTTATGGCTCGACTCATATAGGAAAGAAAAATGACAGTCTCAGACTGCCAAAGATCGCGTCAAATTATTTAAATTATTAGAAATGATTGTGCAATAAAATATTTTATAGTATATCGATATCCATAATAATTTAGGAAAAAGTGTCATGCACCTTTTGAAACGGCGCATAAAGTGCAAAAAGTGGCAAAAGTGCAGATAAACAACACTTGAAGAATAGGATCCGTCCTCCGTAAGTGCCTATATTCCATGCATTCGGATGTCAGAATACGGAAACGAATTCGGAAATCCAATACGGAAAACGTGTGTATGCGCCCAGCCTACTACCTTTCTTTTCTCATAAAATAAAACAAAGCTTCTCAAACAGCCCTCGTACTTAGGATTCCATAGAATTTAATAGGAAGCCCATTTGTTGACTTAACAAAAGATTTTCAATGTTTTCGGTGGCTTATTTGTAATAGGTACCAAACCGTTTGTTGAACGAGAAAAACATGAAATTTGCAATATTTATTTCTGCAGTACCGTTGATTTCCACCAAAAAAGGCCTTTGTCTTATTCTCCCTCTACCAGCACGAAATGGAGACAATAGCGAAAAACTAATTATATGTACGACGTCACGGGCATTCCCAGATTTTATAATGAAGTATATTAGGTATTATACGAGATATACAATTTAAGATCACCGGGGGTAAGATGATCCTCGTAGTAAATGTCCGATTTATTTTCTGTTTTGAACTTATTTTGCTTGATTCAAACTAAAATCCATGGTTTTCTAACATGTTTTCTACTGTTTGACTCTGTGAAGCGCTTGATGCAAAAAAAAACCACTGGTGAACCATACGACACGAATGAACGAAAAGAGTACTGTGACGTGCCGATACAATAATGAGTGAGTGAACGAAAGATAGAAGAGCAAGTAAACCAAGCAAGCGAGTGAGCCAGCTAGAGGCGGTGACTGTGTGTGGTGTGCTGTTTTTGGTAGATTTGCTGTACATTTCCTTAAATTGAAAACTATAGAACTAATTGTGTTATAGGTATATATAGTTCTTCATTTGTAATACGAAAATGGCTATGCAACCTCACAGTAAGAAAAGAGTGTGCTATTACTACGATAGTAAGTATCAAGTTATTACCCGCCACTATGGACTTTTATTGTTTCCCTAGATATTTACGTTATTTTGCAATATTAGTTGTTTTTATTATTTTTTTATTGTTACAAACGCTGATTTTGTCACTATTTTCATTGGTTACGGCTTGATGTGAAGTACTGGGTGTTCATCTTACTACTTTTATGGAATTGTATGACGATGCATTTTTAAGCGTCTGTACCTCGGTCTGCGCTCTCATTGGTCCAATAGCCATGGTTCGCACCTTCATTTGTACACTACGGACGGAAATGTGTCAAGCCGTAGAATGAAACGAGTAACATCTTTGTAGAAAGTTGAAATTGGTGTTTGGTCTATTATAATTTATTTTACATTTTTATTTTAGGTGATATAGGTAATTACTATTATGGGCAAGGTCATCCTATGAAACCTCACCGTATACGCATGACTCATAATTTATTGTTAAATTATGGGTTGTACAGGAAAATGGAAATCTATGTGAGTTAATTTTGGAAACTTTTCATTATTAAACATTAATGTAGCTTAATACAACCCTTCTTATTATTATTAAATATTATCCCTCAGAGGCCGCACAAGGCGACTGCAGATGAAATGACAAAGTTCCACTCGGATGATTATATTAGATTCCTGCGCTCTATTAGGCCAGATAACATGTCAGAGTACAACAAGCAAATGCAAAGATGTAAGTTACTTTTTAATTAGTTAAATATGCTTTGAGGAAGGAAATATAAAAGTATAATATATGTAAATGGGAACTAACTTCACCAAATTCAACTAATTTAATTAAATGAAAATCGTATATTTTATCAAATGAAATAAGTAGCTGTAAGATTTGATAATGTTTTTGAAAAAGAAGAGAGGGACAAGTGAATAGCATATATTTATAAAAGATACGTATAAGAACTAATTTTCAGTATGTAGGCTGCAAAAATCAGTAATCTATCTATAAAGCTCAATTCCTTTTACGTAGATACCTCTATAATAAATAAATACCACTTTTATTCCTAAGTCTTACAATTGGTATAGTTTGTTCATTCAAATAGCAGGCATTTCAACCCTTTGATGTCACCAACACCGCTTTGTGTTCTCCACGGTGGCATCTTTGTAGCAATTGTAGTAGCACATCAAAGCATGTAAACTATTTGAACAAGTATCATATACTTGTTTTCTTTACTGCTCTTGTTGAATAGTATTAACATCACTCTAACTGGCTAGTTTATTCACTATATTTGATAATAAAAACTATGCTAGATCATAGTTTAGGGCAGGGATCGTTACCGGTATTCTTACTACCGGTTTTAAATAAGGTATAACCGGTTATAATTCCATTTTGGTATTTATATCACTAAAGCTCTAATAAGCGGTATAATCAAAACTGATAGGTATTCAAATGTAATAGCGGTTTCGACAATTGACAACATTACCTCTATTTGATACTTTACCAATAAAACCATTACCAGTAATACCTGTCACTGTCCACACAAGCAAGTTTTACGTTACACCTATTTCTTCTGCTTCAGTCATAATATCTACCTGACACCTTATCTATCAATAGCAACGAATACCGGTATTAAATAGAGGTAAAGAATACTGTAAATAGTGCATAAGTATATGTATAGTGAAAAAGACAAAAGCGGAATGACAACATTACCTCTAATTCGAATATGGGTATTATTTTTTTAGTGGTAAATTTTGACAATTTATATACAGGTATTCAATTTAACCGGTTTTACAATCCCTGGTTTAGGGTTAATAAAATAGTCTAAAAATGGTTTGATTCAGTCATGTTTTTCATATTATCAAAATTAACTGATGATATAAAAATATTTCCATTTCAGTTAATGTTGGTGAAGATTGTCCAGTATTTGATGGTCTTTATGAATTCTGTCAATTATCTGCAGGAGGCTCAGTTGCTGCTGCTGTCAAGTTAAATAAACAGGTATATTATACATTTTAATCTGTGTTGTGCATTTTAATTAATACCTTTTGATATTTAGAATGTAAATGTATTGATGGAATAGTCATTAACAAATACGCAAGGCTAAAGTAAAGTTACAGGCAACTTGATGTAAACAATGGATGGAGGGTCAGCTTTGTTTTTTTTTCTTATTCAAGTAAGGTAATAACAGGTGTGTCTGAAATTTTCCACAGGCATCAGAAATCTGCATTAATTGGGGTGGGGGTCTGCACCACGCTAAAAAGTCAGAAGCGTCAGGGTTCTGTTATGTGAACGATATTGTCCTGGGAATTTTGGAGCTACTCAAGTATCACCAGAGAGTTTTATACATTGACATTGATGTTCACCATGGGGATGGAGTTGAAGAGGCTTTCTACACAACAGACAGAGTCATGACTGTTTCTTTTCATAAGTATGGAGAATACTTCCCAGGGACAGGTAAATAAATGTAGTCCAGAAGGTCTTTAAAATCCCTTTATGGTTCTATTTTCCGGGATAAATACAAATTTCACATCAAATTGGTTAAAATGTTGATTCATAAAGATTAAAAACACTTTTTGATTTCATAATATTCTAATAGTAGATTGTTATCCAAGAGATTAATAGATATTTAGGCTGCACGAGCAGCAGGGAGTGCACCTATAGTTCAAGGGTGCATTTGATACTTATAGGTTAGGTTAGGTCTATAGACATAGTAGTTCTTTTTTCAAACTTCTTTTCTTCCCTAGGGTGGACATGTATCACTTTCAACCCGCTTCTAAGATAAACAATGGCCTACTCTTAGAGTATGAGACATGAAAAATAAGTTGCTAAGTAAGAATGAGTATGGTTTTAAAGTGACTGATTAGTGTCAAGCAATCTGCAGAGTGGTAATAGATTGGAATAGCAAATATCACCATTACAATCTTATTTATTTGTCAAACTTCTTTCTAACTTTGTTTATTTGTTTGCAGGTGACCTTCGTGACATCGGGGCTGGTAAAGGCAAATACTATGCAGTGAACATTCCGCTCCGTGATGGCATGGACGACGAGTCCTATGAATCCATCTTTGTCCCAATTATCTCAAAAGTAATGGAGACCTTCCAACCCAGTGCAGTTGTTCTGCAGTGTGGTGCTGATTCTCTAACAGGTATATATTTCATTCATATGCACTTTGACGTAATTATATGGTAAAACTGTCACCTCTAATCCCTTACTAATCGCGGCTAGATAATAATAATTATCTTTTCTCTCCACATACCTTGTTAAACAGTGATGGTTGCATTTTTGTGTCATTAACATGGTTTTATTTTCATTAATTTTGCAGGAGATAGGCTAGGGTGCTTTAATTTGACAGTACGAGGGCACGGTCGCTGCGTCGAGCTTGTGAAGCGATTTGGACTGCCATTCCTTCTAGTTGGCGGTGGAGGGTAAGGACTGATTACATTATATTTGAACCATGGAATATTTCAGCATCTACTTAAAAAAACATGTGTGTTTATTTGTATTTATGTATCAATATTTATTTATAGAATAAACTAAACTACAGTAGGTACAGTGTAAGTATGACAAACGAGAACTAAAACTATGGTAACTTAAGTATTTCTCTCTCTCTTTCTTTTGCCTATAAACACACAATACCACTACATATGCAAATCCACGCTCTCGCTAATTCATCTATACTTACATTGAAATAGTTAAAGCAAAAATTAACCTAATTAAAACTAAACTAATACGTTAGATTAAATTAATACTTTCCTAGTTGCATAGCAATGCTTAGGCGTAGCCCGAAGAAGACAAAAAATTGATTCCCTACTAACAATTTAAATAAATACTTAACCTTTTCCGCATCCGCACCACTGGTTCAACGCCAGCGACCTATATATCCATCATATGGGTGGAGCGGAAAACAACGAATTTTGGATAATTCAAAGAGTGTTTAATTTAAAAATAGCATAGTTACGAGTTTAAGACTTACTTTCCTAATAATATGTGTTTGTTCACCAGTTACACGATCCGCAATGTCTCCCGCTGCTGGACCTACGAGACGTCCGTCGCGCTCGGCGTCGAGATCGCTAACGAGCTACCTTACAACGACTACTTTGAGTATTTCGGGCCTGACTTCAAACTGCACATATCGCCCAGCAATATGTCCAATCAGAATACTCCGGAATACTTGGAGAAAATCAAAAATAGACTCTTTGAAAACCTAAGGATGTTACCGCATGCACCTGGTGTACAGGTACGGAATATCAACTTTGTGCACCCACATTTGGGTACTACAAACATTATTTAGTCATAATAAATGAATAAAGTTAGATAGTTGAAAATTTAAAATTGTATCTGTTTTATCCCCAGGTTCAAGCAATACCAGAAGATGCTGTTAATGATGAATCTGATGATGATGATAAAGTTGATAAAGACGAAAGGTTACCTCAAATTGATAAGGTAATTAAATTCTATAACTAGGTGTTTAATATAAAAACGCCATGCTTCATAATTTTGTTCAGCAATTTTTCCAGGTATTTTCGTGATACACTTTGTCTGTAACCCCAGAACTATCAAATAACTGGGCTTTTTCCCGTTTGTTTTCACTTTAAACTTTATTCATCAGAGACAAGGGAGCTAAAGTAAAAGATGAGAATAGTCCCTTTTATTTTGGAGTTCCTCAAATGTATATTTAAAATAGTGGTTCCTCGTTCTCGATACGTCTGCCAGTGTAGTAGTTACCGAGACTGGTTGTTGCAGGACAAGCGCATCACGGGCGACGGCGAGCTGTCGGACTCGGAGGACGAGGGCGAGGGCGGGCGGCGCGACAACCGCTCCTACCGCGCGCCGCAGCGCAAGCGCCCGCGCCTCGACAAGGAGCCCGCGCAGGGCAAGGACGACCTCAAAAGTGAGTACCACGCCCACACTATTGTTTTGTTGCAATCTTGGGACAATTTCATTTTTTCATTTTATTTATAAATATAATTTTGCAACTCGGAATGTAGGCACAGTCAAAAGCGCTAATATCCTATCTCGTCAAATATATGCATACACAAAGCTTACTGTCATTTGCATAGAAGCATGTAAATATTTTTGTATTTGGGAATATGTACATATTTATGACTTTGGACTAGACGTTATCCCTGACCGATATAAATAATTTCGATAAAAAAACGTCAAGTAAAGCGAGGGTTGTGAATGTATCTATATTCTATTAAACTTTACTTTTCTAATGGCAATTAATATTTTAGCATAATACAGAATAGAGCTTTTCTGGCTAAACAGCTATTTTTGATATGTTGAAGTCTCTTTCACTAAAAAAATAATTTGAAAAGTACTGAAATAGCAAATTTCAGATGCCGCTTACTATCGGATGCTTAGTGTGCTTATTTGCTTTTTCATGCCATAAAAAGAACCCTAAAAATCAAGGTTAGAAATGTGTCATCTTCTAGAAAACTCGTTTTGCAATAAGATCTCGGGTTCACAGGTTTTATCAATGATGGATGATATTATAGAGTATACTAGAACCTTTCTTTACTTGATCTTTACAAGACTTTTCTCACTAGGACTATTCTTCTAGCTTGTTATAACTTATTTTTTTATTATTTTCAGCTGAAGACTCAAAGGATGATTTAAAGAATTTAAGTACTGTAGAGGAACCAAAGAAAGATGTTCCACCAAACCCCTGATGGTTTCGGTAGGACGGCATTAGGTAACAGTTATTCTCGGGCCTGTGATGTGTGCGTCTCCAAAAAGACAGACATAATATGAAATACTACTCTGAATTATCTGTCGACTAACGCCTTGCAGGACACCTTGCAGGGTAGTTGCATAGATATTTTAATATGTCCATTACAATATACACCAAGTAAAGCAATTTATTGTGACAATTGACTTTTTTATAATACAGAGGCTGATTAAATACAAAAACCACTTTAAAAGCACTCAAAGCAAATCCTACAGTTGTGCACCGAATATGTTCCTTTTAATTAGAACGTGTTACAACATGCAGTACTCCGAGCTTCTTGATAGAGTTCGGCTGCCTATCGCTATCACACTAGTAGAAAAACGAATATTGCCGATCGCTATTAAGAAAAATCTTAAAAAAAAGATTGCCTGTGGATCTCGAATATAATATAAGAAGCCTGTACAAATAATGTTTTATAAATAAAGCCTGCAGAGTTCCAGGCAGTTATAATACGATAACTGCGTCTTATTGATATTGTGTTTTTAAGCCGCGAAGTCGCGCCACACTTCATTCATTTATGTTTATTGAGGTTACCGTGAACCGTCAATTTAAGATACGGCCTGCGCTTTCGTTGAGTTAAAACTATAATTATCCTTTAAGTGCCTGGAACTTCGAATCCTAGTTACTCTATCAAATCACGAAAAATACATGTCGCGCGTAGGATAGGGTTTGTATTTCATACTTGTGTATCAATACATTTTAAAAAGCTGATACAGGAAATACAACTGCAATAAAAGTAATGCCTGGTATATTTCCGTTGTGCTAAAAGAGTATAACCTATTTTCGCAATTGCTTTCACTTAAACGTTGCATTATAGATATAAGGTTGCTTGTGACATATAAGTAATCGTGTACAAATTTTAATTACAAGTAGTGTATTCATGCTCTGTCTGGAATGACTGACGATTTGCTACAGCAACCAAATATGTGTTGTTTCACAATTTTCCGCCCCTCTTCTTCATTTATCTTATCATACGCAAACAACCGTGCGACGTTCGACTGGTGGGGCGCGTCGTCGTAGATTTAATTGGAAACACTATACCAAAATCGCATTTTATACTGCCAGCGGGGCTAGCAAAACTTGACCGCGGCTCGTTTGTCGCCCGCTGACATACTTCTAACGAGTTTAAACCAAGCCGCAAGTTTGGCGAGCAATTCTGTGGATGATTCTTGATTTTTGTATTTTGTAAGCAGACTTAATTCGATTACCTCAATTTTCTTCCAGTATATTGGCTTTTCTTATTTGTTTAAGGATTTTTGAGTGTTTTTTTTTTTTGAAGTAGGGTCTAAGCCAACATTTATAGTGTAATTCTTGTAATTGTTATCCTTACCAATTTAGTAAAGCCAGGTTTTAAACTTAATTAAGTTGTGGCACGACCACTAGGAAACTTGGCATTGATAGCGGATTGTGAACGAGGATGCCGTAAAGCTCACTCCCAAAATACCAGATTCCCAAAACGCCACCTTCAAAACTTAGGTTGGGATTCCAGTATACTAAGAATCTGATATTTTAAAATTCTAGTATTTCGGCGCTGAGCGTGCCATGAGACCGGTCGAATACCTGGGCCTCTTGTAGAGCAATGATTACTAGAAAATCCGAACTAGAATCAGACTAAATATCTTCCAATGGTCAAATAGGTATGGGCTATTTGACATGTTATCTGGTTTAGCTCCATTTTCTGTCACTTATAATTCGCTCGTCGAACGCTCAGCTTGACTAGAATCATAACTTGATCCGTTTGCTTTTAGGTTCATTTCGATACCTAACGAGTTTCTACCGTATCTACCTATTTACCGTCGTAGGCTTACTGCTCCGTAATGGTTACGGGTAGAAGGATCAGTTGTAATATAATTGTCGATAGAGGGAATTAAGAGTAACGATCCTGTTGTAGAGGCCCCCGGGTAACATGCTAAGCAGGAATAGAAGCTAGTAAAAAATATGTTTATTTTTTTACCGCCTGACAATCGAAAGAGCAATAGTTGTATGAATTCATGTAGACTTAATCTCAACCTTTTTGTACTAATTAGGGAATATTTCATCTATTCTATGAAATTCATAGTGTAACTTTGTAGACGTGTAAGTTATATACCTAATTTATAGTTATATTTAAAGATGTAGCATTTGGACTGAATTTGCTTATTTATGTGCATAAAAATAAACGTATTTTATTTTTCTACATAGAATACAAAATGTACAGTCAACATCTGATGTTACATTTCAGCTAAACCTGAAGTCAAAACACGACTCCTGTGTAAAGATATTCTAAGCTAGGCGCATTATGAATCATGACAGTAGAGTAGCGAGTACATTATGATTACAATAATTCGTATAAATGGTTGAATTGTTTCATCTTTTTGCAATCAAAGACTCATTATCATTAGTAATGAATTGCTATTGACATCCCAAGTCATGCAAAGTATGAAGTCGTGTACGTTTAGTGGCAAAGTATAAGTTCTCGTATCTGTAATGACTTGAGGCGTCAGGTTACGCAACAAGCTGAAAAACGATGTTTGGTCACCCCTTGTAAGGGGGTGTGACGGAGTTTTTGTTATGACAGGTTACACATCAACGACTTAACCTGGGCATAGATTTGAAATTACACTGATTATCACATACAGTGTGTTACCAGCACCCTGGCTTTTTTTAAAGGAGGTTAAAATAACGTATATCTCAATGTAACCATGATATTAATTTAATTAATAAACAACTTTCCAGTCTTTGTTAACTTTCTAACAAAATGTTAATTGCCAGCAATGTAAAGCACAGCAATTTGACAAGTGTAAATGACAGTCGATTATTATGATCTGCCCCCGTACCACGACATGCCTTGTACCAAGCAACAGCGATACTCATAACGATGAACACGCAGCACACGCACTACATTAAAACTGGACAGTATCTAAGAAAATTACTTGTGAAGGTATTTTAATTATTTTTTAATTGATAATACTTGCAAACAATTGCTAAAGCAACATATTATCGCCAGTTTTAATAAATGCCCGCATGCCGGTAACACACTGTATATTAGGTAGTGTGATTTTTGTTTTTAAAAATCTATGTGCATGTCTTTGGTGTGTACCCTGTTTTTAGGGTACTCTTTTTACATACAATATGTAAAAGAAACAATTTCGTTTTGTAATTCTCTAATTGTCATTGCAATAATTGTTGAAATAAATGACTTTGAGATATCGAATGCAGTTTTGTATAATACTAAACTCCCAGTTTCCTTTGTGTTCTATTGGACATCGAAAATTCGACGGAAATAAGACTTGAAAAAATAAGAAAGTAATGTCTCCTTTGCGTAGTTTTTTTTATCCATAATGGGTTTGCGTTTGACCTTATGACTTGCCTATGATGTTTGTTTGATGTTAAGTGACGACAAGGTTAAGGTTGGTATACGCTTACACAGAAAAAAGCTTATGCACTCTTGCCTTGAAAACACCAAGGTTATAAGAATCCGGGAATATAAACGCAGAGATCCACTCATTGCAATTTGTTGTTTCCAATATTTACGTGTTCGTTGCGGCGTGCAGAGCGACGAAATCGCGAACGGCGACGAGGCACCATCGTACCGGTCCGCTCAATATCCTCGTCCGTGCACGACGAACCGGGTTTATTTCCTGGGGAATGGATTTACTTCGGAGCTAGGTGTGGCATACCCAGCGTCCTGCACCGTATCTCCATCCGAGAGCGCGAACCGCCGTGCGATCCGCACTTCCGCACGAAGAAGCGGAGCCAGTGTGTGTTGTATGCAGTTTTTGTATACAAATCAAGATTCTAGTCAAAATTTAAAAACCACTGCACCGGACCACAATATAAATATATCTAAAGCAGTAAAGAAACTAGGTCTATTTTAGGGTTGTCCTCAAAATTTCAGTGAAATTGAAGAAGTTTTGTTTATTGTACAGTCTAGTTCATAAATATGTTTACCACTTTAGTACCTTGTATATCTAAAGTCATGTTTAAACTGCCATACTTATATCAATTGTCACCGCGATTAAAGTGACAAGGTACTCAAGTGTACACATATTTATGAACTCTGCTGTACCTCAACTGGTTAGTGCAAACTCGATATCTCGTGTGGTCTGCGACAACGAATCCGTTAGCAGATTGATAAAAAGTAGCCGCCATCTTAAACTTTTTAATTATTCGACTGATTGCTTCTAAAATCGATATCTGGGGATCTGTGTGGTCTCAAACAACGAATCCGTTGACAGAATCGGAAAAAGTATCCACCATTTTGAACTTTTTAGTTAGTCGATCGATTGCTTCCAAAATTCATATCTGGGGATATAAACGGTCTCCAACAAGGAATGCATCAACAGAATGAAAACAAAGAGGTCTCATGAAAATTTTAAAAGTAAAAATAAATCGATTTTCATATGGAAATGTTACCTTACGCCTGTCAATTCAAATATCTCTGCTTGTCAGTTTGGGGGGGCTATTCCCAGTTGCCCACACCCCTTTGTCCACACTGTGGACAGCTGGGAAAAAAAACCCAGTTGTCCACACCCTCGAAATTATGTGAACATTTCACACTCTTTAATTTGACTCAACTGTGTTCGTTTTTATTAATGTACATTAGTAGATATTCAAATTAAAGAGTGGAATAGCCCAGTTTGTTATTGTTCGTTGTTTTTACTCAAATATAGCGATAGTTATCAGGAAAATGCTCTTAAAGCAGCCGATCTCAGGTGGAAAATATCGTTAATCCTGTGTACTGTAAAAATTGTGAGCAAGAAGATGTAAATAAAACACAATATTTGGTTTAGGGTTGTGTTTTTATTAGACTAGTAAATGTAGCCAAATAGTATTGATACTTTTAGTTCCTTTGTACATTTGCAGGAACGTTACTCATAACTCCATTTGGCTTTTATGTCTGAAACGTAAAAGTCCATTTAGAAACTTTAATAATGAGGTGCCATTTAATTCCAGGATTATTAATTGCCACCGCCTGTGTGACACATTCTTCATGATGTTTTCATGAGAAATGGAAAAAAAAGAAATACCTCACATTTCCTCAGAATACGAAAATGGTTTAAATTAAAGTGCATAATATAGTCGCTTAGCTAACAGAACCAGGTAAATCAACGATTAAATATGAATTAAGAATTAATTTAATATAATAGAAACTTCAAGATTGTATACATTAATTTGGACCTGTGCGGTATAGTTAGCTAAGCAACGATACGTCATTGAGTTTTTGAAGTCATTTTGAAGTAAATCCTAATAAAAATACATAATGCACATGATTGTTTTAATTTAACCTTGTATTATTTAAACAATAAGAAATAAAAGTCCAAAGCTGTTTTTACGGGTTAGGTAGGTAACTAACCGTTATTAATTCATTTTATAAACATACGTTTGTTCCATCTTGACAGCATAGATAGTCAATTGCACAGACGTGATATTTAAATTTGATCCTGGGAAATTGAATAGTTTCCAAAGAAATAAAGAGTTCTACGCGGACTGAGTCTACCACATCATACTTTTATTGAGGTGTTGGAGAATCAAGTATCAAGACCTTTAATTCCCATTACCCTGGAATTGCAAGCCACAATGTTGAAATTCCAATTTTTTCATGAGATTATGGTAGACCTATAGCCGTCTTGATTTTTTTAGCTATTCGACTGATTGTTTCCAAAGTCGATATTTAGCGATCTGTGGGGTACCCAACAACGAATCCGTTAACAGAATAAAAAAATGTAGCCGCCATCTTGAACTTTTTAATAATTCGACTAATTGCTTCCGAAATCAATATCTGGGGATCTGTGTGGTCAAATAACGAACTTTTAGATAGTCGACCGCTTGCCTCCAAAATTGATATCTTTGGGATATTAATGGTCTCCAACAAGAAATCCGATAGCAGAATGAGAAAAAGTAGCCGCCACCTTGAAGTTTTTAGTTATTCGACTGATTGTTTCCAAAATCGATATTTTTAGCCAAGCAGGCGAAGACTCATTATATTGTTGAGGTAGCGTGAAAAATAAAGCACATTTCGTTGAATATTATATGTAATTGTAAACAGATTATCACAACGCTCTAGACATAAAATTGCACCATAAAATAAAAGTACCTTCAAATCAGTCTGGTACCAAAGAGCAGGATAAAACCATCAAATAAACTGGAATGAATATAAAAATACTATCAAATAATTTAGCAATATACATCTACATAGTTCTCATCAGTTTTGTTACATACTACAAATGAGGATAAATGAAAGTTAATTGATTTTATAAGTAGTTATTCTAATGAACACTTAAAATTTAAGGGGCGAGTTCTACTTAAACGGAATTATGGTAAAATTGAACCTTTACATCACTCCAAGTCTACAAGTCTTAATTTACATCGCGTTTTGAACTTCATTTTAAAAATCACACATGTTCATAATTTTTAAATACTTGACTGCTACTTTAAAAAAGGAATGTTAAATTGGAAGATATCTCTTAATATCATGAAATCGATTGGAAGTATCAATATTCTACAATCGGTATTAGAATCGATCGTAACGTAAATTGTGCGTAAGTTTAGTAGGCCTTTTTAAACGTGACTAGGCAAGACCAATTTCATTCCTTCATACTGATTTACTCTTCATATAAACAAAAATCCATAACAAATTTTGTGATAATAACAATTAATAAAATGTATAAATTAAAAGCATGGCTATAATATTTCATTTAACTTAGTGCGTAATACTAACTCAATCACAGTTAAATACAAAACGGTTATATAGTTCTCGAGATTATATTTCTCATCAATCTTATTAGAAATAATAATCATTTTTGTCATTGCCACCATACCGCTTAAATGAACTACTCGATGTAGCGACTTAAACTACATTGCGATCAGTTAATTCAAATACCATTAGAATGACTGTTCGATAACTACTACCGTCTAAAATGTTTAAACTCTAACTGGCACAATAGTGAGCATCCGAGAATATAATCCGTTTTACTGCAATATCTGGACATTGAACCCTGCTCAACTTATCACGTAAAGCTGTCTTCGCACTGCGATGGATGTCCTCTCTTAGGCTTCGGCACCTTCTGCAAAAAATGTGGTGCAAGGTTTAATATGGCTGCTCTCTTTTATTTAACGACGGAAATAATCATTATAGTTCGTTTAAATAGTGTGCATGCTTTGATGTGCCGCTACAATTGCTACAGAGAAGCCGCCGCGGCACTGCACACAATTTTAACGAACTGTATTATTTTTATAATTGGACGTAGTTTTGCAAACGGGAACCAACCCACAAAGATTTTGGAAACTGGAACCAACCCACAGTATTCAGTTGTTACAGTTGACATTTTACTGTCAAATCTTTGTGGTTTGGTTCCCGTTTGCAAAACTACGTCCAATTTGACTTAGAAATTTACAAACAGGGTGTTTGGTTATTGGATACATATTACTTTTAGGGGCATCGTAGAGTTCAAAAAAGCACAAAAATTAGGTACCTTGTCCGAAAATGACATCAGACAAAAATATGCAACGCCATTTCTGAAAAATTTAGATTTTTTACCAAGGTTTACTAGGAATTAAATGTTGAATTATTAAGTTGTATTTTTCGTTTGTACCTCAAAATCATACATTTCTTGTAGCGATTCAACGGTTAGCATTCCGTCCGTTCTAACAAACGGTATTTTTATCGACGCGTCCAAAGTTGTTGAGGTGAAATTATACCTTTTTATGTGTAAAAAAAAAATTTTCCGAGGAATCGTAATAATAACCTTATAATATTTTTTCAAGATTTTTCCGGAAATTTAATAAACGTATAATTTACGATTGGCATTAGGACAGTATAAAATTAGCAGTATGTAAAAAAACGCTTTAACCTAATAACTTTTAAATTTTAACCAACCTGGAGTAATCGGATGATCTCGCAGCATTGAACCTGGAACATGATGATGAAATGTTAACATATTTCTGACATTGAAAAATTATGCCAATTTGCATGCTAAATACGGACTTTACATGACATCTACATAAATATATAAATTTGATTTTAAAAACTTACAATCCGGTTTGACTCCGGGCTTATAGGGTAAGTTAGGGCTGACTAAAAGTTTCATCTCCAAGCAATAAATCGTGCATTAAAATATGTTGCAAGAATTAAATACAGTCATGCGTCACAAGTCATGTTGATTAATTTCAACGATGCATTAAATTAATCCACGATTCTACGCGCTGTTTTAATCTAATAGTCGATCCTAATTAGTACTTAAACCGCGGTAAGATTTGGTTCCTCTAAGTAAAAAAAATATGTAAATCAAAATTGGTTAATGAGTTTAATGACAAATTATAACCAGTAATAAACGCACCTACTCGTTTGAAGGATTGACCGGGCGTGAGAATGTTTCAATAAACGATAATGCAATTGTGGGAGTGAATAACTACATCGTCGCTAGCCAAGTTCGGGAGTCGACTCTACTGGTGCCAAGTGCGAATGTGTCATGTACTCGTACTTACCACCACCACTTACTTACAAAGACTGAACTATTCATTTTGTATTCAGAACTAAGATTAGTATTTTGGCTTAGAGGCTTTTAAGTTCTTTTAAGTTCACATCATACATAGATAAGGTGACACTTTTTTTACACAAAGATGCGGACAGCATGCTAAACATAATTGTATAGCGACTATTTATAACAAGATATTAAATGAACTTTTAAGCATCATCTTAAGGTATGGTATATAATAGGAAATATGTATGGATTTTTAAATAGCATTTCTTAACAAAATATGAAAATACCGTAAAAGAGTTCACCAAAAGTAAATTAAAATTAAAATCCGCCAAGAAATACGGATGATAAAAGCATTTTAACCTGCTAATTAGACAGAGAGACCCGATATGCACTGTAACGTACGTCATGAAACAGGTCGGACATATAAACTTTATGATAAAATCTATTTTTCCAGAAAGAGATAGGAATAAAATATTTGTTGGCTTACATCTTGGTTATTTTTATAGCTATACAAAAAATGTTTTTTTAACTGTTTGTTAAATGAATCAGCTTTTATTGAAGCTGTGAAAAAAGGTCATGAATGTTCCCTATTAAATCAAAAACACAATTATATATCCGAGTTGATTACTTATAGCAAACACCACATTCCCAATACCCAAAGCATGCTATAGGCTTATAATGTAAACTAGTAGCGTTTAAGCGGCGATGCGCATTGTTACCTATACAGCCAGACGGCAACATTGACTAGCGCTAGTACAGAATAGCGTCTGAAAGGTGGTTACTGGTTAGTGCGGCGCCCGGCGTGATGCCCACGATGCTGCCGCCCACGCAGGCCTCCACGCCCTCTGCCGACCACCACCGCACGTAAACAAAGGCTCGACAATAGGCCTAGCTAGGTCTTCACTATATACACCGATAATAATGAGATCAATGAGGTGCAGTGGGTCATAGTTCGAAATAATACGTTTCGTTCGACCGTTTAACAGAATCACGTGGTTCGGTTTCTTAAAGTGAGGGCATTTAATATAAAACGGTGAGACAAACCAGCAAATACCTAATAAAAAAGCTTATAAATACTTGTGTAAAATTTCTTTGTTTTGCTATTAAATTGAAGTAAGAGTAGGGTTACATTTAGGTACTGACGAACGCCATCTATTGATTTGTATTTGTACTACACCGCATTGTCTCATTATTATCAGGGGTAAGCCGACGGAACTTGGCATACCAACGCTTTATTTAACAGTGCAAGGCATGTTTTTTGGTTTGTGTGGAACCTCACATATGAATTTGAAGGAGAACATTAGGGTTACCACACAAAACAATATAATGTTATCTATTAAAGATTTGTAAAAACTTTACAGTGTTTTTGCATGGTCACGATAGTTATTTTGTCAGAAAACTTAACATTAGATTCGACTTTAACACACACTTTGTGAAAAGTTGCGTCACACGACAGAAAAAAGCAAGCATATTGATCGAGCCTCCGAGTACAAAGAAATACACGAGTTATTTTTACTTATAATGTACTCTATGTAAAAGAAAACCAATTATAAACAAAAAACAAGACTTTTATCTCATGCAACAACATATCTGTTAATATGAAATAATATAAAAAAAACATAATTAATTATTGATCAAGTAGTCATTCAAAATAAGTGACGTTTAAAAATCTTCAAATCGACAAAGTAAAAATACACTTTCTTCCACCTGCAATTTAAGAATGCCATTTAGTTATGAAACACACTTAATACGAAATTAGTAACTTGCCCAGATATCAGTCTTAAGTAAAATGACAATTACGATAAAATGGTAGCGTTAGTGAAGGCCCACACATTTTTTTAAAAGAAGCCAGGGAGAAAAGAGTTGCGGCAGTTTTGACGTGATTAAAATTGGATCAGAAACTTGGGCGTTTAGCGAACGAGTTCCGTTTGAGTCAGACAACATAATGTGTTAAATCTGTAAACGTGTTTCGGAAAAAGTAAGAGACCATTTAAATGCTATTTAATTTGTTTATATAGTATAGTTACTTATAGGCCACACATAAAAGGGCGCATAGTTCAATATCGACACACGACACACAAATTAGCGTAGACCCGATTCTGTTGCAGTGCATTTTTTACATTAAATTCTATGTATACTGACATTACTGGCAAATAACGGCCGCATACAGAGTTAATGACGATTAAGTCGTTCCTTAGTGACGATTTTTCATACAAGAGCATGAAAAAGAAACGAGTTAAATGTCTCTCAGTACGGCGGTAAGCGGCGAAGGATCTTTTCTAATACAGTTGGTCAAAAAGTAGTACTTTTTGTAGCTGTATATCGAGCGGAAAGTTGGATTTTTTGGAACTATTGCTTTTTACTTTTTCTATCTGCATATTGTGCGAAAAGTTGGATATTTCGCACTTAGTGTGTTTTACTTTTCTTGTCCTCGGGACTCGTATAATATTACATACTTTCCACACTTGCATCAAAATGTACTATAATATACTCGTAACATAATAATTAGCAAGATTACACAACACTGCAATAGAACCTGGGAGATTGGAATAGCGTGAAGAGCAGTGAGTTGTAAGTGCGGTCTCACCTGTGGTGCAGGCGGCGCCCTCGGGGTTGACGCCCGCCACGGACCACGGGCGCGCCTTGCCCGGCGTGCGCGCGCAACCGTTCCCTACGCACGCACAAGCGTTACAAGCACGACAGCAAGCGGACACACGTATCAACCACAGGGAACGCTTCAAGCGTTAAAAATATGTCCAGCCAGCATACACAAATCTTAGCTATGTGGTCAAATATCAACACACTATACTCGCGCCGTTCTAAAAAGGCTCGTTTTGACCCTGGCCCTTACCGGGATTTGAACCCAGGACATTAGACAAAGATATTGGACAGGTGGAATACCACCCTAGGTGGAGGTGGTATTCCATCTGTCCAATGTGCATTTGATCAAAGAAATTGGGTGACATTTGATCAAATATTACGAATGACATGTAATTGAAAATGGCAACGCAAATAGCATAAAAACTGAAGATGGACTGATAGACTGAAATTATTTCCATTAGACGTAACGTGATTGTGCATTTAATACTTGTTGTTAATTGTAACAAGTTATGACTTATTTTAGGTTGTGTCCCACCACCCCTTAATCCCTTCCCACCCCGTTTTACGGTAAGAAACGGTTACGGTGGTACGGTGGAAATTGGACAAAGATATGGACAGATGAAATACCACCCTGATGTTATATGTTGTACTCTGCGTTGTCAGCTGTCAAATCGGACCTTTTAAATCGGTGGGAGTATGCTTAAGACGTGTTCAGATAATTTGGATCACATCGAATGGTTAAATTTTTAACGCTGACTATACTAACTTATAGGCCAAAATGGTATTCTGGTCTACAGAGTGCAGAGTTAGAGGTCAAAGGTTTAAATTCAGCTTTGCAATCTTTTTGTGATGAACGTGTTTAAACCTGCTTCAAAAAATGATTTTTTTTTTTATGTATCAGCATTGTAGCAGAATATTCTATATTCCAACAAAGTCTAGACATCTTTTTTAATAAAATAGCTTAAAATAAAACTGAATAATTATGATATTATTTATTTTCTTATTTAAACACATTCAATTATCCGTTTAGAAAAAAAATTAAAATAAAGATAAAGACAGACAATTACAGATATTGAAGACTGACTGCTTTTAGACGTCACAAGCTTTGACGGAAAGGTCCATTGTAGTAAGCGACTTCACATTAGCTTATCACTTCGCACACAAGCAGTGTTCGCGCGACGAGGCGGTGGAAATCAACCACAAGAAGGCAGACGTTTTTACGAAAATCTCAAATTACCATTCTGGCTTCATATTAAGATCTTTGGCAGCTATTTTTGTTCTTAACCAATTTTCTGTTAAGAAATATAATTTACGAGATGTTTAATTTACACCATTTAAAAAAAGTTACAATGCCAAAGACCCATTTTGATGTCATGCGCAAATGAACATTAAGAGGCCATTAATATATAGAGTAGGTTACGCCCCGGCACGCCGCTCAAATTGGTAGATCAACAAATACATTGTAACTTACCCATAGTATTGACGTTGTCCGACGACCGAGACGGCGGCGGGGAGGCAGATGCCGCCTTCACTCCAACGTTGTCAGAAGATTTGCAACGCGACACCTCTGTAAAATCACAAGCATAAAATAATTCCTACGAATTTGTCCTTGTGACAGCAGTAACAAAAATAAATAGTCAACTAACCGCATTCTAATAAAACTGGTGTACTTTCACCCGATGTCACGCTGTACCTGAAAATAGTTCTTAAAGTTAAATATAGAACTTAATAAGCGGAGAAGTCATCTCTAAAACGGTCAACGATTGGCCGATTTTTACAAAATTAAGTTTCAAATTTACATGGTATCATCCCGTTGAAGCGTGGGTGAGCGACGAAGCGGCGAGGGCGAGGCGAGCGACGAGAGCGAGTGGAGCGAGCGCGACGTGAGTGGCGTGCGCGCCGACAGAGAGGCCTCCTCACTGCCCGGTGGCGTGCGACATGTGCGCCAGAACTCGTCTAAACCTGCTCAAGTACAAGTCTTTACTAGGCAGAGAGCTAAAAAAATACTCAAATCTTATAAAACGAAATAGAGCCTGACTCGGAATATATCGAGAAAAATATAAAAAGATTACGGTTAGTAAAATATGTTATCTGTTTAACGACTCACCTTCATCGATGTCTTGCGATTGATCAGTTATGGGTCGTGATGGTGCTCTTGTTTTCAATCTTCTCGGTCGTCCTTAAAATAAGAATAAATAATGAATGTAAAGGCAAGGAGCCGTTTAAACGGTGGGTAAGTTAATTCAAGATTGCCGCGGCTAGATAAGAATGAATTCGGCACGATTTGGCCGTAAAAGAATAAATGAAATATTGTGATTGCGACGCAGATCTAAGTAAATGATGCGTCACGTCTCTTGTTCTTACGACGGCAGAGACACCTCGCTGCTGCTGGGCCGCTGCCGGCGCCAGAGCCCCGCGCGCGTCACTGACCCTTGACGAGGTGGCGCAGCGTGTTGGCGGGCAGGTCGGCGAGCGCGTCGCCCGCCTCGCCGTGCAGCGGCGGCAGCGACAGCATCTCGTTGCTGCTGCACTGCTGCTCCGCCACGGACTTGGGCCGCACGCGCCGCGTGCCGCGCTCGCGGCGCCGGCAGCCGAGGGGTGTGGCCTGCGACCAAAACCCGTTCGTTCACTTTACATATTCATAAATTATCAACGATTTAAATAACGAATCACTTTCATAAACTATCAATGATGCATAAAGTAAATTAATTACAATCTTACCAAATTCAAATAATCCAACTTCTAGCAGCGTGAAAGCAAAAACCATGTTAGTAGTAGCCACGTTAGGTCTGTGAGGTACAGGAAAGAGTAAGTACAGTAAATGAAGTAGGAGTAAATAGTTACCGCTGAATGTGATATAGGTGTGAGCAGGTCGGGTATGTCGGCCTCGCTGCTGGGCGCGGGCTCGCTGTCGGCGCTGTCCACGCCCTCGCACGCCGAGAGCGCCAGGCTCTCCACCGCCTCGCTGCAACAGCGAATACACATTTTATTACTTAAAATCAAAATTATGTCAATTGAAAAATGTCACACGCATATTTTTCAATTGGCGAACTGCAAATAAAGGTTAAAGAAGATTTCGCAGTAAAATTTACCATCAAATATGGCGAGGAGTAAGTGGGTTCTGAGACCGATAGATCTCAAGACTACAATCACAAGACTGCAAATGCGTCGCCAACCGTGATAGACCGGGAGATGATAGTGACACAAAATTTCCGGTCAATTGTATCAAGTATGGCGCCCCTTCAGGGGTCTAATAACGTAATGACGAGAAGGAAAATACTAGTCATAGCGCTGGTACCGGTGGCCCAACCGCGTGGGCGTTAATCGAACGTGTCATGTAAGTAACGAGTGTCGAACGATTTGTTACACAAAAATTCTTGTATTTTCCGACAGTCGATGAAATTCAAACATTTGTGTCAATGAGTAGGGATTCTCGAAAATCACCATGCCATACTTTTCCCACGGATCCAAATGGCCGCCATATCAAATGCAAAGTATATTTATTTGCATGGTAGTTTAAAAATCATAGTTTTATATCAAGTTTCAAGAGAATGTACTGTATTAGAGCGCAACCTCACCACTTCATTGGATAGCCCACTTTTAACTTCACTACTGAATGAGGGAAATATAAATTTTAAAAAAAACTAATACTTTTTCGTGTTAAGTTTCATTGACTCGGAGAACGGTAAACAAACGCATAGACCCGGAGAAGTGTGAATCGTGACTGTGCCACTCATAGCGGCACATTTGTTAGTTTAACTGATGCCTGATAATTTGTTAGTGTGAATCACATGTGCGCTTACGTAGAAACTTCTTGTAACGAAAGTAAAGCATCAGTAGCCGGTCTGGGATGCGACCTTGATAGTCCGTTAACAACAGGTGAATGCACTTTGCCTAGTAATATTACTTACTTATTACTACCTACATCACACTTAAACTTACTATGGGTGAATAAAACACGAATACACACATTAAATCTGGGTTATTTCCATCTGTTACCACCCGTAAATTTTTGCTAGATTATTACAGTGGAACAAAGCTTAAAAATCGCAACGCGCAAAATATCAAAGCCTGAGCAGAAAAATAAAAAACGTCTATTGGGGTCGCTACTAATAATTTTTTCATCGGTGTTTCGTGAATTGCAATACAAACAGGGCCGGATCTACCATATAGCTTTTTGGGCTTCAGCCCAGGGGCCCCGTGGATTCAAGGGACCAGCTAAGTCAAGTCAAAGTCAAATTTTAGACGATAGACGATACCGCGAAAAAATCTCCGTAGTATTATGCCCCTAAGTAGTATTAAACTCACGGTCCGGCCCTGAATACAAATGACTGTTCATATAATTTTCGCAATATGGCGTGGTTTTTTATTTTTCTGGGCCCCTGCCCACATTTTACTTATTACATTGTTATTTTTGATCCTTGGAGATTGATTCTTGATTTTAGGATTGTTGAAGTTACAATGAAACGAGCGATCATCATCCTCTTAGCGCTTATTTCTTAGTTTTTAACACTCGATGCAAATAGATGCAATAAGATATATTTTCAATATAGATAAATTGTTTATAAGTTTATTATAAGTTAACTAGCGACATAAAACACAATTTATTATACATAACAACCTTCCTCTTGAATCACTCTATAAAAAAACGGCATCAAGATCCGTTGCGTAGTTTTAAAGATCTAAGCATACATAGGGACAGAGAGACAACGGTGTGACTTTGTTTTATACTATGTAGTGAAGATAAGTGTAACAATAAAATCAAAGATTAAACTTTTTGAGTCATGTTTGTAGGTAT